>PIJE02000005.1:195433-358179 GCA_002895965.2 Coryphaenoides rupestris
CAAAACCAGATCCTGTTGAGGTGGGCTGAACATTTTGAGGCCCTACTCAACCAACACTCTTCTACAGACAACACCATTCTGGATGAGCTACCTGAACGCCCTTCTATCCAGGACCTAAGCCAGCCACCAACCTTCATGGAGGTTCTAGCAGCTATCCGCTCTTTGAAGGACAGCAAGTCCCCTGGCACTGACAGCATCCCCGCTGAACTCCTGAAACAGGGAGGGTACCTCTGTGCAAGGACCATCCACCAGTACATTACGAGGGCCTGGGAAGACGAGACCATACCCCAACAGTGGAGGGACGCCAACATCGTTGCCATTTATAAAAATAAAGGTGACAAGTCCATCTGTGGCAACAGCAGAGGGATAGCACTCCTTGCTGCTGCTGGAAAGGTGCTCGCTAAGGTCATGCTGGTGAGGCTGATAAATAACATCACAGAATCAATGCTACCTGAGTCGCAGTGTGGGTTTAGAAAGAACAGGAGTACGGTCGACATGATCTTTACAGCCCGGCAACTTCAGGAGAAGTGCCGCGAACAACACCAAGATCTCTTTGTGGCCTTTATTGACCTCTCCAAGGCCTTTGACACTCTTGTGGAGTGTGCTAGCCAAGTTTGGTTGCCCAACCAAATTTGTCAACATCCTCCGCCAATTCCACGATGGGATGAAGGCTTGTGTGACCATTGGAGGACAGGAGTCTGCGTCCTTCCCTGTATGCACAGGGGTACGACAAGGGTGCGTATTGGCCCCTGTACTCTTCAACATCTTCCCCCTCTGTGTCACCCAACTTCTGCACAAAGAGCTGGAGGATAACAGTGGTGTTGCAGTGGATTTCCGACTAGACGGAAACCTCTTTAACATCAGGAGGCTACAGGCAACCACCAAACTGTCCAGAGAGCGGGTCCTCGAGCTGCAGTATGCGGACGACTGTGCTCTTGTGGCACAAACCTTCAGTCCATCCTTGCTGTGGCTGTAAGGGCATACAGCAGGGTGGGGATGTCTGTGAACATCGCCAAGACTGAAGTGATCTGCCAGTGGAGTTCCTGCATCCCACACACCCCACCTGTCTTCACCATCAATCAACAACCACTGACAATAACTCCTTCCTTCAGATACCTTGGTAGTATCCTTCAGAGGACTGCAGCATCGAGCATGAGGTTCAAAACCGGATCAGACAGGCGTCAGCTGCTTTTGGGAGACTGCGGCGTTGGGTGTTCCGAAACAGCAACCTCCACCTGCACACCAAGGTTGCTGTTTACCAAGCTTTTTGCCTCACCACATTGCTGTACAGCTGTGAGGCATGGGTCATGTACAGCCGCCACACAAAGTCCCTGGAGTGCTTCCATATAGGGTGCTTACAACGCATCCTGGGGCTCACCTGGCGTGATCGTGTGCCTCATACAGAAATACTTGCAAAGACCAACTGCAGAAGTATAGAGGCCACGATCACCCAGCACCAACTACGGTGGCTTGGACATGTCATCCGGATGCCCCAGGACCGACTGCCCCGCAGAGTGCTTTATGGCCAGATACATCATGGGCAGCGCTTGGCAGGAGGGCAGAAGAAGAGGTACAAAGACCAGCTCAAGACCTCGCTGAGGAAATGCAACATCCAACCCCAGGATCTGGAGGCTGCTGCTGCTGACCGCAATGACTGGCGGCAGATATGCCTGGATGGAACCCGCAGGATGGAGGAGGAGAGGACTGCCAGAAGACAACAGCAGACACTCAGGAGAAACACACCCATGGTTGCCAGCACTACCACCACTACAATTTATACATGCCAGACCTGCAACAAAAAATGTGGTTCCAGGATTGGACTGTTCAGCCATTCAAGAACCCACCGTTAGGGATATAAGTGGACGTCATCATCGGATTCGATGGACAACCATAAGCAAGTAAGCATCCTAACGCCAAGGCAATAAGTAAAAGCGTCTCTCCAAATGTACGAACCATAGTATAACCCATGTGAGAGGGGGAAAGGGGAAACCTGGGATGAATAACAGTGCATGCACTAACCCATAACACTCTGTGGTTTATTCAATTGTTGCTTTTGAAAACCCTGTGGATACCGTTGTAATCGTACAATTAGAAAGGTACTATGCACTGAATGGACAGGTCCCTCGATACGGACAGAGAGAGAGAGAGATAGAGGGAGAGATAGGAATTAAAAAAGGTGGGAGAGGAGCTGTCCATTCCATTATAGGCTACGTAGACATGGTATGGTAAAGTACAGTAATACGACGTAGGCAAGGTATGGTAAAGTACAGTAATACTACGTAGGCAAGGTACGGTAAAACTACGTAGGCAAGGTACAGTAAAGTACAATAAAAGCTACGTAGACAAGGTACAGTAAAGTACAGGTACGGTAAAGTACAGTGACACTACGTCGACAGTAAAAAGATCAAATTAATTGAAAATAAATCAGCGCTTAGAAGTTTGCTTCAGCTATGATTTAAATTGACGAATGTAGAAGGGAAAGGGTGTTAAGAGTAAAAACACTGTGTGGTCGGTTTAGTGCGATGATAAGTTGTGTGAGGGTTCAAAGAAAAAACATTCTTTGAATTTTTTAAAAGAATATAGAGATAGACGGCATTTTCATTTGGATTGTATTCCAGTGTTAAATGAAAAGTGCATTAAATACACTAATTGCTAAATAGCTAGCTTGTAAAGGTCCTTACTTGTTTGTTTGAAAGTCTGTGCTTGTTTTATGTTATATGTTAGTTGTTGTGTGTGTTGTCGGTGCAGGACACCGCTAGGTCGTGTCGGCTCGGTGGTTCAGAGAGACTGGTGGGGGTTTCGTTGAGACAAGCCAGGACTATAGGAGGGTGTGACACGGTGAGAAAGGGGTGGACTGTATGATAAAGTCCAGCCCCTGTTGTTGATATCAGTGGAAGAGGTAAAAATAAAAGAAGAGTAGATTAATTGAAGAATTCAAGCATTGAAATCAGTCGTAAATAATATATTAATTTAGTTATTTCTCTTTCAAAAGCGTTTATAAGGTATATGTGTTCTTGCATTTAATTCACAATAGCAAGTATTAAATAAGGTTGAGTAAAGAGAGGAGCACCCCAAGTGTTGGAAACCTGCACTGCATGTTGTAGTCCAGGAAGATAAGTTTTCTTCTTCCTTGATGAGAACAGTTAAAGAAACAGATAAAGGAAACAGTGCCCCTAGTGTCCAGTTTGCAAATAATTTTAGGTTATACAAAAAAGCTAATGCTAATGCTTTGTGTTGAGATAAAAACATAGGGTTAGACAAAAGACATTCAAGTTAATCTTATATTAGTATACGTAATCATAGTGTGTACTTTCAAACTATTTGGACTTCATAAAAGTGTGGAGAAAACCTGTGTAGTTCTGAGAAAGTAACAGGCGTATTTTAGATAATAATAAATAGATGATTGAGTTGATTGATTTATTGGATTGATTTTCATTAATTAATTGATTTTTGGGTTGATTTTTAGTTGATTTAAAGTGAGGTTTCCTTATTTGATTCGGATACTACATGTAAGATCCGTAATTGATTCAGTTCCACGTTATAGAACAGGTAAATACAGAGAAATAATTTTGTAGCGGTTCATTTGGAGGCACACAATTAAGAAATAGAAAGCTCCTTAATATAAACAGTAACCATGCCATTATCAGCGGTAGAAATATTGTGTAAAAATAATCTGTTAAATAAGGATGAGATAATGAAGATCTCAGAAGAATGGGGAAAAAGAACAGGGAAAGCAGGAACTAAATGGCCAAAGGAGGGGACATTTGATATGGTGGTGTGTGAGGAGATGGAAGTAATGATGAAAAATCACAAACTTAATAAAACAGGGAAGAAAATAATAGAGAAAAGGGAAAGAGAAAGGATAATACTATCCATGTTCAAGAAGGAAGGGGTAAATTGGAGACAAAAAGAAAAGACAGAAAGGGAAATGTTTAATAGGGATAACACATTTGAACCAATACCCTCTAAAGTGCGGCCACCACCCTACAACACAGGATTATACCCACTGATATCAGGAACAGTAGACATTAAAGGAGAGGTAGTAATGAATGGTAAAGGAAATAGAGATAGAGGACCGAAATTGGGACCGCGCTTACACATGGATTGTTACAAAGAAATTAAGGGAGCGAGGCAAGAGTGGGAAGATGATAGTGACAGTGATGAGGAGGATAGTGTCAGGAAAAGCCATAGTTATCATTTAAGCAGAAAAAGTCAGTCAGACGTTATAAAAGAAGTGAGGCAGGTGAGGAAGAGGAGTCCTGCCGAAGGTGACAGAAGCCTCCTGATGGGAGAACCAGAGAAATAAATTAGGAAGTCTCAGAGGCAGAAAAAGGCGCCAAAAAGTTACCAAGGAGAATTTCCTATTCTGGTTAAAGGACAGCAAGCCCACTATGTCCCATGGGGAACGCAGGACTTGGAGGGAATAATATCTAGACTCCGTAATATAAATATTGGAGCCTCGAAGTGGATTAGGATGTTTGAGGAATTTACAGTGGGAAAATTAATGGCGGTGGGGGATCTAAAGGCTTTGTTGGCAAGAGTTCTAGGTCTCTCAAAGATGGAGGTCTTGATGGAACAATGTTTGACACCTATCGATCAAATACATGGGCGGCACTTAGAAGCGAGTACCCAACCCATGTGGATCACAAGAGCCTGAGGGGCCCCACAATCGGTGACACAGAGAATCCTGCATCCTACCTGCAGAAGCAAGTCATGAGATGGAGAATGGAAAGAGACCGAGACCCGGAGCAAGATCCGTTGGTCTCTGTCTTGTTCAGAATTTCCATAATAGAGACAATGCCTAGCTCAATCTACAAGATGTGGTGGGACTGACTTCATCAAAGTCTCATAAAGAGTTCAGTGATCATCTGGTCCATGCAGTGGACAGATACCATCAAAATGAACAAAAAATGAAAGAACAAAGCGGGGAGGTGCAGAGAAATTTATCTCAGCTCCAGTTGGAGGAGATAACAAGAAAAAACAGGCGGTTGTTGCAGAGCCAGGCACAATGACGCCCATGGTCCAGCAGGTCCCACCTCATATTAACTTTTCGCAGGTTCCACCCCAGGCGCCCCCTCACCTGGTACAACAGCCTCAGAGCCAAGGGTCACCCGCCCCACCCATTGTTAATGTATATACTCAGAACAGAGAGCAAGGTGCAAATAATGGGTACAGGCAGAGGCAGAATAATCAGTACAGAGGACTAGAGGACTGCGCGGGCCTGGAAAGTAGGCCCTAGCCCGGCCCTGGCCCGAGAGAGTGAGGCCCCAGCCCGGCCCGGCCCGCCACATTATTAGAACTCTCAGGCCCGAATTAAGCCCGACATTTTTTTAACCTCCCATATTTGCGACTAATGTCGCAAACTAGACTTGTTGCCCATATGCGACAGGTCTAGTTATAGACTTCCGACCTTATTTGAGCACTTTAAATGGCATAAGTCGTTATATTTAGTTTCATTTCAATTTTAAGTTATTTTAGGAAAATGTTTGAAGCATTTTGTAGGCAGTTAAATAATTATTTTAATTTTCTGAAGTGAGTGACAAGCAGCTGCGCGGCGATTAACAGTTGATCCATTCGCTACATATCAGATCAATGTTGAATAGGCTACTACAAATTATATCCCAGTGAATAGGCTACAAAAAACAACTCAACACTTAAAGCGTATATCAGTGTTTATTATTAAACGTAGCCTATAAAAACCATTGGAACAATAAGCACACGGAAGTGCGGAGAAACAGTTCCGCTATTATTAACAGAGAAAACAGCTTGTCTTACCCGAGTAAGCCTTGACTAAAATAAAATTGACCAAAACAGGACATTCCAATAATAATAATAATCAAGGGCGTATTTTTGTTTTGGACATTGGTGGGGACATCACAGATATTGCGCCAAGGATGCGCAATTACGCAACCGTGAGGTGTGGATATTGGTGGGGACATGTCCCCAGCGTCCCCACTAAATTCTACGCCCATGATAATAATAAAAAAACGTCCAATCACACAAAAACAGTCAGCCGCTTAACATGGCAACATGTCTTTTTAAGTCACTTTGCATCATGAAGGAAAATAATCGCATCCACGGTTTCAGGGGCCAGTCCAGTCCTCCTCTCCTCTATTACTCTTCCAGTGGCGCTGAACGCACGCTCACTGCTGCTTCTGCTGGTAATAAAGCCTCTTTGAATTTAATTTAATTTAATTGAGAGAGAGAGAAAAAAAAGCCCGAGCCCGGCCCGTATCCGAGCTAATGATGGGATCATTGGCCTCGGGCTCCATTGCAGGGCTCTACAGAGGACCACAGGGTCAGTCTGGATATGGCCAAAGACAGGAACCACCCAACTGCCCCAGAGCATGTTGGAAATGTGGTCAGGAAGATCATTTTAGGAGGGATTGTCCAAACCTCTTTTACCCCCCAGGTCAGCAACAGCAACAGAGAGGACAGGGACAGCAAAGACAGGAAAATTATATAGAGCAGGACCCTGGATGGGTCAAGGTTACTAGGGGTGCCCAGAGAATCCACAGGGGGAGGGTCAGCATGTAGCAATCACGAAACAGGCTGATGAGGAACCAATTCTGCAGGTTCTAATACATGATAGAGGCATACCAATGATGGCTGATACTGGAGCACATGTGTAGGTTCAAAATATGCCTCTCACCTCCCTATGGCTGAAAAATGTGTCAAAACTGTAGGATTCTCGGGATAAACGCAGTTAATACCTATGACAGCTCCAGTAACGTTAAAACTGCACGGACGTGCAGTTAAATTACCCATCTTGGTATCAGACACCACACCGGTCAATCTGATAGGAAGAGATGCATTATGTAAATTAGGAATGCAAATATTATGTACACCTCAAGGCATACTGATTGAAGCTACAGGGTTATTACCTCAAATGATAGTATCAAAGCCAGACACAGCAAACGTCTATTGGATAGGAGACATTCAAGAGCAAGTAAATGTATCAATGGGAAAATGAGGAAGTTACATCAGGGCTCAAATCCCTCAGGCAAGAGAGTCAAGGATAGGATATCATTGTACTCTAATCTATGATCCAAAACAGGACATGGAGTTAGAAAATGAATGGCAAAGGAAAGCTGCAGGTAAAAGAGCAACAATACTGTAGAATCACAGTACATAGTAATTGGACCACAAGGTGCAGCTATGACAGCACAAGATTCAGATCAATCTGCAGTGATAAACAATTGGTTTAGAGGTACTAACACAGTACCTCACATTACTCTATTAATAAATAAGGGTTTTGAAGCTAAACAAATAGGGGAAATGATGTTCGATGAGAAACAACTAAAATGGGAGGGAACAGATAATCCATTAATTCTCCAGTTGTGTTGCGGAAAGTATTTAAGAATTTTGTGTTATACCCACATGACAGGGGTTTTACAGGAAGTGGAAGTAGTTCAGAAACAGCAAAAACTAATGACAACAGGAAAGCCGCACAATGATAACCAGATGGAGATAGAGACAGATATGATAGCCAGAATACCTGAAAAGGTTTGGTCTAAATTCGACACGGATGTAGGATTAGTGCATTCTGCTAACCCAGTAAGAATCCAGACTAGACAAAATGCTAAACTACCATGGCGAAAACAGTACTACATGAAACCAGAGGCTGAGATGGGAATAGCCCCTACCATAGAAGGTCTAATAGCTGCGGGTGTATTGATAGAAACAAAAAGCGATTGTAACACTCCTTTGCTTCCAGTATTAAAAGCGGATAAACAAAAATGGCGGCTAGTACATGATCTAAGAGCTGTAAATGAAGTGGTAGAGGATATGCAGGCAGAAGTTCCAAATCCACACACACTGCTGACCAATGTCCCTCCTGATGCAAAATATTTTACAGTGATTGACTTATGTGGAGCATTTTTTAGTGTGCCACTTGCAGAGGAAAGTAGACATCTATTTGCATTCACGTATGGAGGTAAACAATACACATATACAAGAATGCCACAAGGTGTTAAACATTCTCCACATGTATTTAACCAAGTACTGAAAGATGATTTGGAGGAGCTGGTTTTACATGGGACTCTGATACAGTACGTGGATGATCTTCTGATATGTTCTCCCACATTGGAGCAATGTCATGAGGATTCCATGACTGTATTAAACAAATTGGCAATAGGGGGACACGAGGTGTCACAGAAAAAAATGCAGTATTGCCAGACAGAAGTAGAATAATTAGGGAGACTGATAGCACATCAAAACTAAAACAATAGCACCCAGCCAGCTAGAAGGAATTAGTAAAGCACCTAAGCCAGAGCGGGCGACAAATTATGACATTCTTGGGAATGCCAGGATTTAGTTCCAGCTGGATAGAGGATTGGTGCCTTAAAACCGCATCATTAATGGAAATGCTGAAGGCCGCAGGAACAACAGACATACAAGCTCGACTGCTTTGACGGCCCATCAAACAAGAAATGCAGGGAGCAAGCGCGTTAGCAAACCACTATCCGCCTTGTTACCAGGGATTAGCTGGTCATGTTGCTTATGCAGGGCTGTACAGAGGACCACAGGGTCAGTCTGGATATGGCCAAAGACAGGAACCACCCAACTGCCCCAGAGCATGTTGGAAATGTGGTCAGGAAGATCATTTTAGGAGGGATTGTCCAAACCTCTTTTACCCCCCAGGTCGGCAACAGCAACAGAGAGGACAGGGACAGCAAAGACAGGAAAATTATATAGAGGCAGGACCCTGGATGGGTCAAGGTTACTAGGGGGTGCCCAGAGAATCCACAGGGGGAGGGTCAGCATGTAGCAATCACGAAACAGGCTGATGAGGAACCAATTCTGCAGGTTCTAATAAATGATAGAGGCATACCAATGATGGCTGATACTGGAGCACATGTGTAGGTTCAAAATATGCCTCTCACCTCCCTATGGCTGAAAAATGGTCAAAACTGTAGGATTCTCGGGATAAACGCAGTTAATACCTATGACAGCTCCAGTAACGTTAAAACTGCACGGACGTGCAGTTAAATTACCCATCTTGGTATCAGACACCACACCGGTCAATCTGATAGGAAGAGATGCATTATGTAAATTAGGAATGCAAATATTACGTACACCTCAAGGCATACTGATTGAAGCTACAGGGTTATTACCTCAAATGATAGTATCAAAGCCAGACACAGCAAACGTCTATTGGATAGGAGACATTCAAGAGCAAGTAAATGTATCAATGGGAAAATGAGGAAGTTACATCAGGGCTCAAATCCCTCAGGCAAGAGAGTCAAGGATAGGATATCATTGTACTCTAATCTATGATCCAAAACAGGACATGGAGTTAGAAAATGAATGGCAAAGGAAAGCTGCAGGTAAAAGAGCAACAATACTGTAGAATCACAGTACATAGTAATTGGACCACAAGGTGCAGCTATGACAGCACAAGATTCAGATCAATCTGCAGTGATAAACAATTGGTTTAGAGGTACTAACACAGTAACCTCACATTACTCTATTAATAAATAAGGGTTTTGAAGCTAAACAAATAGGGGAAATGATGTTCGATGAGAAACAACTAAAATGGGAGGGAACAGATAATCCATTAATTCTCCAGTTGTGTTGCGGAAAGTATTTAAGAATTTTGTGTTATACCCACATGACAGGGGTTTTACAGGAAGTGGAAGTAGTTCAGAAACAGCAAAAACTAATGACAACAGGAAAGCCGCACAATGATAACCAGATGGAGATAGAGACAGATATGATAGCCAGAATACCTGAAAAGGTTTGGTCTAAATTCGACACGGATGTAGGATTAGTGCATTCTGCTAACCCAGTAAGAATCCAGACTAGACAAAATGCTAAACTACCATGGCGAAAACAGTACTACATGAAACCAGAGGCTGAGATGGGAATAGCCCCTACCATAGAAGGTCTAATAGCTGCGGGTGTATTGATAGAAACAAAAAGCGATTGTAACACTCCTTTGCTTCCAGTATTAAAAGCGGATAAACAAAAATGGCGGCTAGTACATGATCTAAGAGCTGTAAATGAAGTGGTAGAGGATATGCAGGCAGAAGTTCCAAATCCACACACACTGCTGACCAATGTCCCTCCTGATGCAAAATATTTTACAGTGATTGACTTATGTGGAGCATTTTTTAGTGTGCCACTTGCAGAGGAAAGTAGACATCTATTTGCATTCACGTATGGAGGTAAACAATACACATATACAAGAATGCCACAAGGTGTTAAACATTCTCCACATGTATTTAACCAAGTACTGAAAGATGATTTGGAGGAGCTGGTTTTACATGGGACTCTGATACAGTACGTGGATGATCTTCTGATATGTTCTCCCACATTGGAGCAATGTCATGAGGATTCCATGACTGTATTAAACAAATTGGCAATAGGGGGACACGAGGTGTCACAGAAAAAAATGCAGTATTGCCAGACAGAAGTAGAATAATTAGGGAGACTGATAGCACATCAAACTAAAACAATAGCACCCAGCCAGCTAGAAGGAATTAGTAAAGCACCTAAGCCAGAGACGGTGCGACAAATTATGACATTCTTGGGAATGACAGGATTTAGTTCAGATTGGATAGAGGATTGTGCCTTAAAAACCGCATCATTAATGGAAATGCTGAAGGCCGCAGGAACAACAGACATACAAGCTCGACTGCTTTTGAAGCCATCAAACAAGAAATGCAGGGAGCAAGCGCTTTAGCAAACCCAGATTACACAAAACCATTCCTATTGTATGTAGCAAATAGGAGTCAGGGATACGCGTCAGCGGTGTTAATGCAAGAATCATGGAGTGGGAGGCGAAAACAACCCATAGCTTACTACAGCTCAAAGTTAGACGCAGTAGCACAAGGCTATCCACCTTGTTACCAGGGGTTAGCTGCGGTACAGTATGCTTATGACAAGGCCTTGACCATTACAATGGGTTACCCAGTAACTATTTTTACTCGGGCTGTCAAACGATTAAAATTATTAATCGCAATTAATCGCATGATTTTGTGTAGTTAATTGCGATTAATGCAGTGCCATCTCTGCCATCTAAAATGGTAACAAAAAAAAAGACGGCCAAACGCGAGCCCATATTTGAGCCTACAATTCGTCCACTGAGAAACGTTCCGTGGTGTTTGGAGTGTAAAAATAAGTGCGATTAAAATGCGTTAATTAGTTAATTAGGGCTGTCAAACGATTACAATTATTAATTGCAATTAATCCCAAGTTTTTTATTGGCTCAAACTTGAATGATTTTTCCAAGTGAAAAGCAGTGTATTGTGTTGTAGCCATATGAATGGAAAATATAAGCAACATCCAAATGTATTTTTTATTACAATAAAAAAATCCAATATAAAACCAAAAATATTTGTAGCCACTGTCAGGGCAATAACATTTTCATAGTCTTCGAGTTAATTCGGAGGGTTCTCCGAATTAACGGACCCCCCCCCCCACATCAGAACCGCAAATTAACGGACCCTCCCCTCCATCAGAACCGCAAATTAACGGACCCCCCCCATCAGAACCGCGAATTAACAGACCCTACCCTCCATCAGAACCGCAAATTAACGGACCCCCCCTCCATCAGAACCGCAAATTAACGGACCCCCCCCCATCAGAACTGCGAATTAACGGACCCTCCCCTCCATCAGAACCTGGAATTAACGGATCCCTCCCCCATCAGAACCGCAAATTAACGGACCCCCCTCCAACAGAACCGCAAATTAACGGACCCTCCCCTCCATCAGAACCTGGAATTAACGGATCCCTCCCCCATCAGAACCGCAAATTAACGGACCCCCCCCCCAACAGAACCGCAAATTAACGGACCCTCCCCTCCATCAGAACCGCGAATTAACGGATCCCCCCCCCCCCCATCAGAACCGCGAATGAACGGACCCCCGTGATGACATTGGTGGACATCTGTGATGTCCACCAATTTACTTCGGTGATAAACTAATCATAAGGTCAAACTACGTAATTGCGTTAATGGCGTCAAAAAAATGCGTTGATGCGTTAATGCATTAATAACGCGTTAACTTTGACAGCCCTAATTTTTACGCATCACAAAGTCGCTGAATTAATTGAAAAATTTAAGTTTGTATTGACAAACTCGAGGTTGATGGAATATTTGGCATTACTAACATTTCCAGATGTCAAAGGTGTTCTACAGTAAATCCAGCAGAAAGAATTCCGCATGATTTTGAAGGAACGCCACATGATTGTGTCGCTGACTCTTTGAGTTATACCAAACTACGGCCGGATTTATTATCAACGCCTATAGTTGGGGCAGAGGAAGAGCTGTTTGTGGATGGATCGTGTTTTAAGGATCATTTGGGAAACCAGGCGGGGTTTGCAGTGGTGAGACAGAACCCAGACAAAACATTTTCTGTTATTTAAAGTTGTCATTGTAAGCAGCCATGTTCAGCACAGTTAGCTGAGTTGAGAGCTCTTACAGCTGCCTGCCAAGAGGGAGCAGGTAAAACGGTAAATATATATACAGATTCTGCGTATGCACATGGTGTAAGTCAATTTTTCGGAGCACTGTGGAAAATTAGGGTTTTAAGAAGACAGATGGGTCCCCCATATTGCATTGTCATCAGATTGTGGAATTAATGTCGGCACTGTTACTGCCCAAACAAGTGGCAATAATCAAATGTCAATCACATAAGAAAGGAAATGATTATGTCATAAAGGGTAACAATGCTGCAGATGAGGCTGCCAAGGTGGCCTCAAACAGCAGCAGGGCAGTCCAAGCAGTATTGATCAGGGGCGGACGGTGTATAGAGGCGATTTGGGCGACGCACTACCAACTTGGAGAAAGAGGTTTTTTTTTTCTAACCAATTCTATCACAGCAAAAGTAGTTATCAGTGTTCTAGACATATTATCTGTCATCGTCCAATCAGAATCGTCAGATTCAAGTCGTGTTTCAAATGGTCCCGCCTCTCTGGGCGATTTCATTGATGTGGAAAATCGCCCAAGCATTCTCCCATTGACTCATGTTAAAAAAAAATTGGAAAATGAGCCTCCAATGCATTTTGAATGAGGATTTTGGGACTCACCCTAACGTCATACGGTACGCGTCATATGCGTCTCTCTCTCTCTCTCGCTGTCTGTCTGTCAGTTCATTTAGTTGATGTTTTTAAATAGTTAGTTTTCATTCACATGGTTGCCTATGGTTGTTCATGTTTACAGGTTCATACAATTGGCCAGATAATGGTTGTTCACATTTACAAAGCCATACAATCTAGCCGCACCTCATCATTCTGGCTTGGTCTTTAATGTGTAAAGCCAAGATGCACTGCCACTGACCACATTAGGTCAAACCTCAATTGTTTAGTCACTTTGGGACATGTTGCATAATGTTGCTTTTATGAAGAAGCACTTTGGTGGTATCCTAAATACCAGAAATGGTAGATCTAAAGATCCAATTCTCAACTAATTTACTTGTTATTGCCATGCTGTGTTTTTTTTATTTATTGTTGAAAGTCTGCACTTTCCTTTACACTTTAAGATAATTTGACTGCACTATCTTGTTGTATGTTTGTTGTAAAGGTTGTGAAAGCTCTTGATCCTCTTGATCCTTGGTCAGTTAATAAATACTTGACTTAATATGCTGCCCCTGTCTATGTGGTTGCTGGACATATCTTGTGTCCTGTTTAGCTATTTTACATCATACAACATTAGATTCATGTAAATAATTAATTGTGGAGCTACACCAGTTTTGTTTATGGAGTTGCCATCTAGTGGACATAAGAAGGACTCTGTATGAGTTAATCATCTAACAACAAATTGATACTGTCTTGCTTAATGCACCTATTGAATGGGTCACCTTAATCATCAGAAAAATTGCCCCCCCTGAGATTTTCTTCAGGAGCCGCCACTGGTATTGATCATGCCTGAAGCTGTGCCTACTGAGGAAGATGTTGTTCGTATGCAGGAAAAAGAGTGTATGAGCAAAACATGTGGCTAAAGAGGGGTGCTGTACGCACCCACAAAGGGTTATGGAGAACCCATGATGGGATGTTGTTAGCACCAACGGTGTTGTTAGGTTTGCTTATCACTAATGTGCACCCACACCCGTGGGTGGAAAGCCGGGGCTTTTATGCCGTGACTAATTGTTCATTCACGGCAGCCGCGAGCGTAGCGCAGGTGCCGCTAATCATCCAGGGGCGGCACCGGAGTCCGGGAGCCCGGAGACACGGTCGCGACCGTGACAGTACCCCCCCCTCAACGGGAGCCTCCTGGCGACACACGATGACCGGCCTGGCACCATCGGGCGGACGACCTGGAGGCAAGGCAGAGGCCGAGCCGGGACCCTCCAGTGGACGACCTGGAGGTAGGACAGAGGCCGAGCCGGGACCCTCCGGTGGACGACCTGGAGGCAGGACAGAGGCCGAGCCGGGACCCTCCGGTGGACGACCTGGAGGCAGGACAGAGGCTGAGCTGGGACCCTCCGGTGGACGACCTGGAGGCTGGGCGGGGGACACCGGTGCCGACGGATCGGGGACCAGGACCGGGGATGACTGCCACTTGGCAGCAGCGACCAGCAGGAGCTGTGGTGGTGCAGCCGGGACCGGGAGAGGCTGCGGCGGTCCAGCCGGGACCGGGACTCGGGACGGCTGGCACCCGGCAGCAGGGACTGGCAGGAGCTGCGGCGGTCCAGCCGGGACCGGGACTCGGGACGGCTGGCACCCTGCAGCAGGGACTGGCAGGAGCTGCGGCGGTCCAGCCGGGTCCGGGACTCGGGACGGCTGGCACCCGGCAGCAGGGACTGGCAGGAGCTGCGGCGGTCCAGCCGGGACCGGGACTCGGGACGGCTGGCACCCGGCAGCAAGGACTGGCAGGAGCTGCGGCGGTCCAGCCGGGACCGGGACTCGGGACGGCTGGCACCCGGCAGCCAGGACTGGCAGGAGCTGCGGCGGTCCAGCCGGGACCGGGACTCGGGACGGCTGGCACCCGGCAGCAGGGAC
Organism: Coryphaenoides rupestris; assembly: GCA_002895965.2. Lineage (NCBI taxonomy): Eukaryota > Metazoa > Chordata > Actinopteri > Gadiformes > Macrouridae > Coryphaenoides > Coryphaenoides rupestris. The sequence goes on from PIJE02000005.1 coordinate 210,380, forward strand.
TGGCAGGGGCTGCGGTGGTGCAACCGGGACCAGGACCCGGGATGGCTGTGACCCAGCAGCGGGAAAACAGAACTGCTGCGGTTCAGCCGGGACCGGGACCCGGGGTGGCTGTGACCTGGCCGCAGGGGCCAGCCGGGGCTCGTACTGGTGGGAGCTGCTGTGGTCCAGCCGGGACTCGGGACGGCTGGCACGTGGCAGCAGGGACTGGCAGGGGCTGCGGCAGTGCAACCAGGACCGGGACCCGGGATGGCTGTGACCCAGCAGCGGGATAACGGAACTGCTGCAGTCCAGCCAGGACCGGGACCCGGAGTAGCTGCGACCTGGCCGCAGGGGCCAGCCGGGGCTGCGGCGGTGCCGCCGGGACCGGGACCCTGGCTGGCTGTGACCCAGCAGCGGGATAACGGAACTGCTGCGGTCCAGCCAGGACCGGGACCCGGGGTGGCGGGCTTTGCCTGCCCCGCCGCCGGTGAGCCCGCTGGACGCTCCGAGGACCCCCCAGGGCCAGGCGGGTTCCCTTGTAGCACTCCTGCGGTCCACCCAGGACCCGGGATGGCTGCGAGCCAGCAGCGGGAGACCGAGGCTGCGCAGTCCAACCCGGGACCCGGGAGCCCGGGGAACCTTGTACCTCGGCATCGGCTCACACCGGACGCCGAGGTACTCCAAAGGCTGACATACTCTGGGTCTGACTCGGCCGATTCGGACTCGGCCGAGTGCGGACTCCGTGTCCGGAGAAGACTCCAAGTCAGAGTCCGAGTCTGTTGGGCAGAATTGTAGTCCGGCCATTATGTTACGAGGACCCCCCAGGGCCAGGCGGGTCCCCTCGTAGCTCGGCACCGGCGGGGTCTCAACAAACGGCAGTGGCGCACACCAGTTGGCCAAGTACTGCCACATGCTGATTAACCCCGAGCCTGAGTCTGCTGGGTCCATTGTTTGTCGGACCATTCTGTCACGATGTGGGGCAGGAGGACCCAAACGCAAGACTCAGGACTCGGGGTTATGCTGAACAGAAATGTTATTTATTTACCGTGAGACAGGTAGGCAGACAGGTGCGGGACAGACAGGTAGGTAGGTAGGCAGGTGAGGAACAGACAGGCAGGTAGGCATCCATACAGGTAATCCATCGACTTAATCCATCGATGCATTATCTGCTTTAGATGCACAATTGGAAGCTACAAGCGCTATGACTTGGCAAAATAGGCAAGCCTTAGATTGGTTGTTGGTGGAGAAAGGAGGAGTATGTGCTCTCATAGGAGACATGTGCTGCACCTTTATCCCAAATAATACAGCTCCTGAGGGTTCATTTACAATTGCAATGAGAAAAGTTAAGAAACTAAGACAGGAGGTGACAGACAACGCAGGACATGGTCAAGATTGGTTTTCATGGTTGAATTTTGGGTTGGGAAATTGGGGAGGCATGTTGATGAAAATAGGTGTGATACTTCTGGTAGTAGTAATAATAATAATGGGATTGATTTTTTGTTGTTGTATTCCCATACTGAGATCCATGATAGCATCTAGGATGGAAAAATAAATGGTCCTCACAGTGGCAGACATAGTTGAGTCAAAAGGTTAGAATGGGAGCATGTGGGAAATAATGGCCATGGTGATGATGAAGATGAGGGGTATGGGTCAATGAAGGCTTAATCTCTGAAAGACAATTGAACTCCCCAAGAAGGCTCACGTGTGATCGTGCTAGTAACCTCTCCATGTGAGCCACATCAGCGACCTGAAGACAAAGAAGAAATAACTACAATACTGCCCCATACTGTATACTGTTACTGTTGAGAAATGGTGAAAGTATGACAAGTTAGGGGTTTGAGAAAGAATTACATCATTCTTATATTCTCATTTTTCGAAGTATTTTGTTTTGCATGGATAAAATAGTTTTTGTTGTTCTTTAGTATATCTTATTATTTTGTGTTTTTATGTTTTTGTGTTATGTATTCTTTAACAATCATGTGATGTTTAGAATGTTCACGTCTTGTGGAAGAGTGATGATTCAGGCATAATGTTGCAACTTATAGAGGGAACAAAAGATGCAAGGCTCTGATTAAGTTACATGTTGCCAGTGTTGTAATGTAACGAAGTACAAATACTTTGTTACTGTACTTAAGTAGAATTTTCACGTATCTGTACTTTACTTCGTTATTTATATTTCTGGCAACTTTCACTTTTACTCCAGTACATTTCCGAAATAAAATGTATACTTTTACTCCGATACATTTCTCGTAAGCATCTTCGTTACTCGTTACTACAAAATAAAATCATTAGAAATTTGTTAAGACTGCAGTTTTGGCGAATCACAAACAAAACCCACCAGACGCGCAAAGCGCACGCGTACTGCTGCGGGAGTACGTGCTTTACTTCCGCTCCCATGTTAACGAATGGCGCGGTTCCCACTGGCCGCGGGCGTACGCGGGCGGACAGATTTTATTCTGCTCGGGGTGGAATTTTCCATGTGTCCCTGTGCGCAATCTCATAGAAATACATTGTATATGCACAATATCTGCATCATATTAAGTTAAATTAAGTTAAATCAAGTCATACATTTTGCATACAACCAAAACAACATTCTAATAATGATAATAATAATGATAATAATAATAATAATTATTATTATTATTAACATTCTATATAGTTTAGATATTTGTTTTAATCACACTAAAGTGTGATCATAGCATCGATATCAATCAATTCCCACGTCTGGTAACATGGGAGTGGAAGTAAGCGCAGCAGTACGCGTTCGCTTTGCGCGTCTGGTGGGTTCAGTCCGCGCGCATGAAAGCGTCGGTCCGCGTCTGGTGGGTTTCGTGCGTAAGAAGTCCCGCATGTCCAGGATGTCAGTAGAATCAACAAATGATGCCATCATGGAAGCACCTGCTGCGGGCTCCGCTGCTGCCGCTACAACCCCGGTAACAGACTACGACCAGCCCGATGACAAGAGTGAACTCGGTGAACTCCGTGGTGACGAAGATAACGTTTCACACCCGTGGCCGTATTTGCAAGAAATGTTTTCGTACGTTGGAGTGAAAGATTCTTCCTACCGGATGAAGTGCCTCAGTTGTTTATTATAAAAAACATTCAGTGACGTAACGGCTATTGCCACGGATCAAGGAGCCCTTTTTCTCTTTGTTGATGTCAGCTCTCTCAAAATATGCTGTGTTTGGTCCTTCAATTTGAAGGAATTGTGCCTGAAGTCATTGAATTTAATGTTGAAGGTGTGGGAACCACAATAAAGTTCATAATCAAAATTCTAACGGTTCACTTTTTTTTTTTACTTTTACTTTTACTTTTACTTCCAATACTTAAGTACATTTAATATCAGAAAATTACTTTTGATACTTAAGTACAGTAAATATCAAAGACTTTAAGACTTTTACACAAGTACATTTCTAAAAGGTGACTAACTTCTACCAAAGTCATTTTCTGGTAAGATACTTTTACTCAAGTATCGCTTTCAAGTACTTTATACAAGACTGCATGTTGCCGCTTGCATAACATTGACAATTACGATATATTCTTTAGATTTTTGATTTTTATCATGTTGATTTGTTTATCTCATTATAACCATTGATTATTGAATGATGAGTTAAGTCCCCATGTGATATAACAAGAGGCAGTCCCGCTAAAAGGAGGTTTCCCTAAAAAGATAGGTTTACTCCAGAGGACTGTGGAGATACATGGTGATCTTTACTTCCTTTCTGTAATTGGGCATTAGGACAGAGAGGAAGATGTTTATCTCAATGTACCTCGTGATAAGGGCCTAGGTCTCTGATTAGAGCCACATTGGTGGTCGGAGTATTTGAGGCCTAAATCACTATATCACTATGGAATGAGATGATTGTATTACAGAGAATGTCACAAAGGGTCTGAATGTAATCACAAAAGTAAGCCCCAAAGGTACCCTGGAAATGCAGAGTTCTCGTGACAATTTGAATTTGCTCAGCGAGTCACTCTGGTAATGAGTAACATGCTCATTAGCAATTCCTGTTGTTCCGAACATAAACCAATCACATCGGTGTATCTGATATAGGCGGGCCAGAGGCGGGCTAAACAGATGACGTCAGCGCTGCGACGGAATCAGTCCGGAATCAGTCAGTAAACATTGCAAGATGGCTATCGAAAATGTTGACTGAGTATCTGTACAAACTAGGGATGCACCGATACCAGACCGAGTACAAGTACAAGTACTTACATTTGGGTACTTGCCGCTACCGAATACCGATACGAGTACTTAATAAAAGCATTACAGTTCTAATGACTTTGAAAACATGTTATTTTTTGTCTGGGGGGGGGGTGCTCCGTTAATTTGCGGTTCTGATGGGGGGGTGCTCCGTTAATTTGCGGTTCTGATGGGGGGGGGGGGGGTGCTCCGTTAATTTGCGGTTCTGAATGGGAGGGGGTGCTCCGTTAATTTGCGGTTCTGGTGATGGGGGGGTGCTCCGTTAATTCGCGGTTCTGATGGGGGGGGGGGTGCTCCGTTAATTTGCGGTTCTGATGGGGGGGGTGCTCCGTTAATTCGTGGTTCTGATGGGGGGGGGGGGGGGTGCTCCGTTAATTCGCAGTTCTGATGGCGGGGGGGGGGGTGCTCCGTTAATTGGTGGGGACATGTCCCCAGCGTCCCCACTAAATTCTACGCCCATGCTCGGTACCATGCGCAGTTGCTATTAAGCATCCATAAACGACAACTCGGTTGCATCTCTTTATTTCAATATTCCTTGGCTAAGAATATTACAAGGTTAACATTGCGTTGCCAAAGTGGTATCGGAGTAGTTTAACGAGTACGAGTACATGAGCACAGTATCAACTATTGTCATATTCTGCTTGCAAAAACGGCAAAAGTCGTTTAGTGGCTCCATTTCCATTAGGCTGCATTTACGTCTCTCTGTCAAACTATTCTCCAAAACAAACTCGTTTCCGTCGCTCTGGATACGTCACCCCGTGTATTCTTCTGATTGGTCGTAGTGTTATCCAATTGCCTGCAGTGATATTTTCAAACGCATGCTTGGTCCCGCCCTCGAGTTGGGCCATTTTCATTGCTCATTACCAGACCTACAGCTTTCTAGATGTGGGTCTGGATTTCCAGGCTAAAAAATGGTTACGTTGAAGGCTCTTTGCGTCTAAACATACATATGATGGCGAGGTATGCGGTAGGCTGTCCAGAAGCTAGACTGAACGTCTAGAGACGAACAGGAGCCAAGCTGAACAGATGGACGAAAGCCAATCAGTGCTATCTTGGGCCAGGTACGGGAGAGAGAGAATCTATGCATTGTACTTTGTTGCGGTATCCATAAAGGGGTCTTGGAATGTATAGCATGACCATGTGACAGTGTATATAAGTCAGAGTCTGAGAGGGGTGTGTCAGTCTTCTCTGCAGATTTGACTCAGGCTTTGTGTCACGATTGGCTGTGGCAAATAAAGTCTTCAAACTTTGGTCTTCCTGATCTCCCTCTTACGAATGTCAGAGTATTGATAAATCCACGACAGGGGCTGGACGCAGGACGCAGAACGCAACCCTGGCGGGATCCTGTCTTCAGGGTGAGGGGCGTGTGTATGTCCACCCTGAAGACCTGGGTCCTGGTGGTCAGGAATTCCAGGATCCAGGAGCACAGGGGTGTGTTCAGTCGCAGCTCAATCAACTTGCCTTGCCAACTTGCCAACTTGCTTTGAAATCAACCAGACTTTCAACACCACTACAGTCTGTGTCCATGGATGAGCCCTGAGCTAAGCCACCTATGTGGCATTGTGGCAAGGAGATCTGCTACACTAGCGCCCAATGTAGGGCCCTTCAGGAACAAAGGACACACGGCCACCTCCCAGCACCAGCCCTTCCCTCGTGGCAGTGTTAGACATCGGTGGAGCACAGCAGAGGACGGGGGAGGCAGTGAAGCGACCGCCATGGGTAACCACCTGTTGCTAACAACCCCTGCAACCAGCCTGGAGCAGCCCGAGACCCTGCCATACTTCTGCCAGGAAGGACACTGCAGCCGAGGTCCCGGGCTCTGGGTGAGAGATGGGGGATCGAGCCAGAAGCCTGGTAAAGGGAGCCCCCCTATTGGGGGCTGTTCCAGGCCCTCCAAAGAGCTCCACCATAGCCTAGCTGCCAATCCCCTACCCAGCCCTTCCAGACAACCCGACAACTCCCAGACCCAGAGATACCTCAACAAGTCAAGGCAGCAGCCCATGCCTCTGGTCTCCAGGATGGAGTCGTAAGGGGGTTGGCTGGCCATGTTGGGGACAGGCCTGGACGATCCAGGGACAGCTCCGCCAACCTATGCAGCAGCCCCTGCCTCCGTTCTCCAGGGTGGAGATGGAGGTGGTTTGGCTGAGACACTGGGGAGGTCTGAATAGAATAGAATAGAATAGAATAGAATAGAATAGAATAGAATCCCGAAGGAAATTCTTGTGCCAGGTTGCATAGCGATACAGTACAATAAAACAATATGGAAAACAACAGAATGCTAAAAATAAACTCACAGATTTACGAATCTACAGTTAAAATATACAAATATGTGGGCAAGATAAGATATTCCGACGCAAAAACAATTTGGCATAAATTAAGTGAAATATTATTGGACATCAAGAATATTGCACATGATGAAGAGAGGAGATGAGAGGTAGTGTTATAGATAATATTTATAGACAACATGATAATAATAATAATAATAATAATAATATAGCACATGATAGAGGATTGCACATGATGTTGGACAGTAATATTAATATTGCACGTAATACTGAGGAAAATAATACTGAGGAAAGTGCACATGATATTGTGAGGTAATATTGCACATTATATTGCTGTGTTCATTGTCTTGTAGGGGGGAGTTATAGGGAGGAGTTATGGAGTTTGATGGCCACAGGCAGAAAGGACTTCTTGTGGCGTTCTGTGGTGCACCTCGGTAATCTCAGTCTACGGCTGAAGGTGCACTGGTATGACACCAGTGTGGAGTGCAGGGGATGGGAGGCGTTGTCCATAATACTGAGGAGTTTACTCAACATCCTCTTCTTTGAGACCTCCACCAAAGACTCCAATTCCACTCCCAGGACAGAACCCGCTTTCCTGATGAGCTTATTGAGTCTGTTGGCGTCGGCTGCCTTCACCCTGCTGCCCCAGCACACAACAGCGTAGAAGATTTCTGAAAACTTCTGCAGGTGGCAGGACTGTGAGCTGTATCTGAAGTCTGAGGTGTAGAGTGTGAACAGGAAGGGAGACAGGACTGTCCCCTGAGGTGCTCCCGTGTTGCTCACTATAGTGTCCGACATGTTGCTCTGCAGCCTCACATACTGTGGCCGACCTGTGAGGTAGTTAGTCATCCAAGCCACTAGTGGAGCGTCCACCTGCATGTCCAGTAGCTTAGTCCCAAGCAGGGCAGGCTTTATGGTGTTGAAAGTGCTTGAGAAGTCGAAGAATGTGACTCTCACCACGCTGCCTGCCTCCTCCAGGTGAGAATAAGCCCTGTGCAGCAGGTAGATGATGGCGTCTTCCACTCCAATACGGGGCTGGTAGGCGAACTGCAGAGGTTCCAGTGATGGTTCAACTAGTGCACAGATGTGCTTCAGGACTAGCCTCTCCAGCGACTTCATCATGTGTGAGGTCAAGGCCACAGGTCTGTAGTCACTGTGGCTGCTTGGGTGTCTCTTCTTGGGGACAGGAACCAGGCATGATGTTTTCCACTGGACAGGGATGATCATCATGCTCAGGCTCAGGTTGAAGATGTGCCAGAAGACGCCGCACAGCTGAGTCGCACACACCTTGAGCACTCTGGGGCTGAGGCCGTCAGGCCCCGCGGCCTTGCCTGGGCGTAGTCTGCCGAGTTCGTATCTCACAACCTCCGCCGTGAAGGTAATTGGCCCTGGAGAGAGGAGAGGAAGGAGAGGAGAGGGGGGAGAGCAAGTGGGGAGAGGAGAGGGGAGGAGAGGGGGGAGGGGGGTGGGGGGGGGAGAGATAGGAGAGAGAGGAGGGAGTGTCACGTGGTGAGCAGGAGGACCCAAGCACAAGACTCAGACTCAGGGTTATGCAGTACTAATGTATTTATTTACAATACATACAGAGGAGAACACGGGAGTGATGCCAGCGGGACGGGTGGCGAGCGTGGCAGGCAGTTGCGGGAACCGGCAGGGAGATCGGCTGGCTGGCGACGGGGGAAGTCCATACGGATATTAACAATAACTATTTGCAACACAACAACAAGTAATTTGTTACAATTAACCGACACCTAGTGGGTGGAAAGCCGGAGTCTTTATACATGGACTAATTGTTGATTCACGGCAGCAGGTGCCGGTAATTATGCAGGGGCGGCACCGGAGCCCGGAGCCACACCCACCAACCGCGGGAGCCCGGAGACACGGTCGCGACCGTGACAGGGAGAGGTTAGAGGGGAGAGTGTCACAGGAGGAGCTGGGGGAGGGTGGAGAGGAGCCACATCGTCAAACCTGTTCTTTAACAGGTTTAACTCATTGGCCTCATCCAGGTTACCCTCCCTCCCCCGGATGGTCTTAGCTCCATGGCCAGTGATGGTTCTCATGCCACTCCACACCAAGGTTATTATAGTTTTGCATTCGTCATTAGTTTTTATTTTTATTTTGTTTTGACTTTTTGTTTTCAATTTCAGTTTAGTTTTAATTAGTTTTTAAAGCGGGTTTGCTAGTTTAGTTTTGTTTTTAGTTTTGGAAAATGCTTAGTTTGAGTTTAGTTTTTATTAGTTTCAGTATTAGTTTTAGTCTTTACCACGGAACGCAACAGACCAAGGGGGGGGCGGGGGGGGCCAGTCAGGGAAGCTTCATTTTTTGCTTGCAAAACAACATGCTCAAAATTAATAGTAGATACTGTCGTATATACAGTATGTGTGCATTATGTAGGGGTATGGGGAGACAGGGCTGCTGAGCCTGAAGCTGCATCAGGGGCAGGGACAAATGATTTATTATGAATAGGACGAAGGGGGGAAAGTCATTTTTCTGTTTTTTACAGATTATGAAAGTGCAGATTGTAAGCTTTCAACTGATGTGTCATACTTTGAAATCTGAAAATAGTTGAAGAAGATCTTCCTATTTTAATGTTGGTACACCTGGAATCCACAAGCAGAAAAACCCCTTGAAAGATTTTGAAGCTTTTCACACGTTCACCTTCAGAACAATGGGCGGGAACAACTCGTTAACTCTGCCCCCAACCAGCTGCTGCTTCAGCTACATTAGGCTTTTAAGTTTTAAAAAAAAATAGCACAATTGTGATGTATTCACTTCGAGACTTTCAAGATCTCGCTGCGGGGAGGCCAGCGGATGTGACGTGTGTGGTGATGAAAGTCCCAGTTAGTGACACTCCTCCTCCTCATTGGATGACAGTGTGCTTAGCGGGCTGCCTTTACTTTCAGGACGGGGCTTGATCGAAACTAAGTAACAAAGCCAATGAACTCGAATATGCTAATCAAACACTTCACACGCCCCCGAAACGTAGGCGCAATAGCGCTTAAAACAAGACGACTTTGCTGACAAATTACGAGTATTTACTGATCCTAAACATGTTGTTTATTTAATTGAGTCAGTTGTTCAACACTTTAACTTTCGTAATATATAAAAAAAGTAAAAAAAACATCTTGTTTTGCCTCTAGCGAAAAAAGAGAATCCCGACAACAGACCCAAATGACCAGCGCGTGTCACAAATGCTCCACATATTTGATCATCTTCCACTGCAAGGCAAGTGCTCGTATTTGCGACACATTCATATACATCCATCCATCCATCCATCCATCCATTATCGTCCGCTTATCCGGGGTCGGGTCGCGGTGGCAGCCGGCTAAGCAGGGCCCCCCAGGATTCCTTCTCCCCAGCCACACTCTCTAGTTCCTCCTGGGGGATCCCGAGGCGTTCCCAGGCCAGACGAGATATATAATCTCTCCAGCGGGTTCTGGGTCTGCCACGGGGTCTCCTCCCAGTTGGACGTGCCCGGAAAACCTCCAAAGGGAGGCGCCCGGGGGGCATCCTAATCAGATGCCCGAACCACCTCAGCTGACTCCTTTCGATGCGGAGGAGCAGCGGCTCTACTCCGAGCTCCCTCCGGATGTCTGAGCTCCTCACCCTATCTCTAAGGCTGAGCCCAGCCACCCTGCGGAGGAAACTCATTTTGGCTGCTTGTATCCGCGATCTCATTCTTTCGGTCACTACCCAAAGCTCGTGACCATAGGTGAGGGTTGGAACGTAGATGGACCAGTAAATCGAAAGCTTCGCCTTCCGGCTCAGCTCCCTCTTCACCACAACGGATCGGTACAGCGCCCGCATCACTGCAGACGCTGCACCAATCCATCTGTCCATCTCCCGCTCCATTTTGCCCTCACTCATGAACAAGACCCCCCGTCATCGCCGACTGGTTCTAGGGACGTGGAACGTCACCTCACTGGCGGGGAAGGAGCCGGAGCTGGTGCGGGAGGTGGAGCAGTACCAACTAGATATGGTTGGGCTCACCTCCACGCACAGCACCGGGTCTGGAACCAAACTCCTGGAGAGGGGCTGGACCCTCTACTTCTCCGGAGTTGCCCAGGGTGTGAGGCGCCAGGCGGGTGTGGGGATACTCACAAGTCCCCGGCTGAGCGCCGCTGTGTTGGAGTTCTCTCCGGTGGACGAGAGGGTCGCCTCCATGCGACTACAAGTCGCTGGGGGGAAGGCTCTGACTGTTGTGTGTGCCTACGTACCAAACAGCAGCTCAGAGTATCCGGCCTTCTTGGAGTCCTTGGGTGACATCCTGGAAAGGGTTCCGTCCGGGGACTCCATAGTTCTACTGGGGGACTTCAACGCACACGTGGGCAATGATGGAGAAACCTGGAGGGGAGTGATTGGGATGAACGGCCTGCCCGATCTGAACCAGAGTGGTGTTTTGTTATTGGACTTCTGTGCTAGTCATGGACTGGCCATAACAAACACCATGTTCGAACATAGGGTGGTTCACAAGTGTACCTGGTACCAAAGGTTGCCCCTTGTCACCGGTTCTGTTCGTGATCTTCATGGACAGAATCTCAAGGCGCAGCCGAGGTGAGGAGAGTGTCCGGTTTGGGGACCTCAGAATTGCATCTCTGCTCTTTGCAGATGATGTGGTTCTGTTGGCTACATCAGACCGTGACCTCCAGCATGCACTGGGGCGGTTTGCAGCCGAGTGTGAAGCGGTCGGGATGAGAGTCAGCACCTCCAAGTCTGAGGCCATGGTTCTCTGCCGGAAAACGGTGGAGTGTTCCCTCCGGGTTGGGAGTGAGTTGCTGCCCCAAGCGAAGGAGTTCAAGTATCTCGGGGTCTTGTTCATTCATATACAAAGTCATCCCAAATGGACTACAAGTGGCACAGCGGAAGATAGACTTAGGCTATGTATGAAATAAATTGACATATGTATGAAATAAATTGACAAAGACGAAAACTATAGACATTTTCTCTATAATTGTATTTTATTTTAGTTAGTTTTGTAAAGACACAATACAGTTTCAGTTAGTTATCGTTTTTTGTAAAGCCTCGTTTTTATTTTTTTTTCAGTTAACAAAAATGTTTTTCCACACCTAGTTTTCGTTTTTTCGTTAGTTTTCGTTAACGATAATAACCTTGCTCCACACTTCCCTGATGTTCTTCTGTTGAAGCTTCCTCTCAAGCTTTCTTCTGTAGCTCTCCTTGCCTTCTATGATATTTTCCCTCAGTTCTCTCTGCACCTTCTTCATCTCCTCCTTGTCTCCACTCCTGAAGGCTGCTTTCTTCCTATTCAGTGATGCCTTGATGTCTTTAGTCACCTAGGGTTTGTTGTTGGGGAAGCAGTGCACAGTCTTAGTCAGGATCACACAGTCCGTGCAGAAATTTACATAGTCCGTCTATGTACTACCCATGTCCATCACAGAGAACATCCCAGTCTGTCAGCTCAAAACAGCCCTGGAGAGTCTCCTCTGCATCCTGAGACCACCCCCGTACAGTTCTGGTGACCACTGGTTGCCTCTGAACCGCAGGTTTATAGAGGGGCCTCAGGTAGACCAGGTTGTGATCTGATCTGTGGGGACACTCGGGTTTGGGGTTTTTGTTTTTGGATGGGGAGTAGGTTGAGGCTGGGGATTTTACCCAGCGTCAATTCAGTGTTGGGGGTATATGGGAGTGTGTGTGCTTGGTGGCTGGCTTAATTGGCCTTGCCTGGCCTTAGTTAGAGTATGGGGGGGGTGGGGCTTCAGTCTCACCTGGCCATGTTCGGGTCTGGGGTGGTGGGGCTGCACGCCTGTGGTGCATTGGCTAATTACTGTACCACAGGTTAAGTCAGCCACCAGCACACTAACTCGGGGAGCACTAGCATACTAGCTGGTTACCATCTGCTCTGTTATTTCACTTTACCTGCACCTTTTTCAATAAACCCGACTTTTAACACCACTACTGCCTGTGTCCTTGGAGGAGCCTCGAACTAAGCCACGTATGATCATCTGTTCGGGATGTGTCGGCACTCGCAGTTGAGGGGTATCTGCCCCGGTAGTCTGCGATAGTCTCTTCACAGGTCGCCAGAGTCTGTAGGATGCCGATTTGTATTCATCCATGCGGCCGGATGTAGGCAGCAATATGGGGCGTTGAGTTCAGGGCGTTGTGGATAGATCCAACAACCCACGGTTTTTGATTTTGAAAGAAGTTTAACGAAGTTTAACCATTGGGACAATGGTGTCTGCTAGTGTTGCTATGAAGCTCGTCACAATGTCCGTAAACTGACGTAAGCTGATGTTACTGGATCAAAACATGCCCGAGTCGACGTCACTCAGGGCGTCCTGAAGATCAGCCTCTGTTTGATTAGAGCACCGCTTTACGTCCCTTGTCACTACCGCCTCCAGTACTAGCCTCTGTTTATACTCTGGTAGCAGGAAAATGGCAGCATGGACTGACTTGCCGAACATGGGAAGAGTGGAACTCTTGCAGCCTCTCTTGATAGGCGTATAGCAGTGGTCGAAAGTTGTTTCTCCCATGGTAGCACACCTAATGTTGTGATGGAAGATGACTTTTTTTAGATTGACCCTATTAAAGTCGCCTGCTACCGCCACAGCTGCATCAGCATGTTGGGTCTTTGCACATCATGCAGTTCCGATAGTGCCATGTCGGTGTCTGCTTGTGTTGGGATGTAGACGGCTGTAATGATGACCATACTGAACCTCCAGGGAAGATAGAATGGATGACGATAGAAGAGATCATCAGATTCTCCAGGTTCGGCGAGCAGGAGTAAGATAGAGTCTTAATATCCTTAGGGTTGCACCACTTTGTTTTGGTCATGAAGCAAACCCCTCCACTCTTCGATTTCCTTGACTCTTCCGTCTTGTCCACTTGGAAAACAGAGTAGGACTCAGTCGGACAAATGGCTTGGTTCGGCACCTTTGGGGTCAGCCATGTTTCCGTCAGACAAAAAACGCTGCAGTCCCTTTTATCCCGTTGGAATCAAATCCTCAACCTAATATCATCTAACTCCTTTTCCAGAGACTGGACATTAGTTAGAATGATGCTGGGCAGAGGTGGATGGTGGACCTGTTCTGAACCCCGCTCCATTTCCCTCTGTGTTTCCTTTGGAGACCTTTGTTTTAGACCCAAGTTATGGATTTGTGCAATAGAAGATGTTGAAAAAACAACACAAATACCAAAGAAAATTTAGACTAGACACACCCGTGCCATCTTGATAAAAAAAAATTGTGCGGGAACCAATAAGCGGTAACTACCTCTTATTGAAGCTGGGCCACATGGGCCAACATTTGAGGTTTGTTGATTGTGTTATGTGAATAATCTAACTGAGATGTGTTGAATTGGCAAGAAAGTCACAAAAGGCTCAAGTTGAGATCGAGCCAAGATCGAGTGTTGCGCTAAAATGACTTGTTGTCCTGAGTAATGCACCAGCATCATCAAAAGAAAGCTCACTACCAGACAAAACGTTCTGAAACGTATTTCTAATTTGTTAGTTAATGGCTCTCTTGAAGCACATTCGCACTAACTCTAACACAGCCACAGGTAAAAAACAAAACAAAAGATTAACTAAAGAGGAAAACAGATATATTGTTGCTGTGTGCGTGTGTGGCCAGTGGGATAACGGATTCTTACCAAAGCAAACTTCAAGCACAACAAACAACACGCCGAGCAAATAGATACATCACTGAATCATGGATTTTAAATGCAAGCCAAACATGATTTGTTATCTGTTGGCTTACATTCACACAAAAATAGCATAAACAGCTGAATTTTCTCCCAATAGATTGAGGCTGATGAATTAGGAAGCCTGGCCAGCATCCACATTTATTGTACTGTATTTTGAGTGCATGGAGATATTTTTGGAATGACACAAGGTGTTCTGCCGTTGCTACAGTTCTGCCCAGGTTATATTTTTATACTAAATATGGAGCTTCTAAGCTCATTTTCACCATCACATTATGCACCTACTCAAACGGTTTCGCAAGCATGGAAAGATAAAATATTCTGTTTATTAGTGGCCATATCATATGGGGTTATTATCATGTCCATGTTGGCAGGCTATGCATTAACCCTGCCTACTCTCCATTCACATCCACTGCTACTTTGGTTTTAAAGTAGCAGCAGCTGACATAGCATTCCCATGAGCTCAATGTTCCTCATGCTTACATTGGTTGAGGTATGTACAGTCAGTGTGCCAGACAATGTTTGACAGTCAATGGCAAGTGTGATTGCACCATCTATATCCATGACTCTATGGCTGTAACCAAGTTATTGATGTTGGATTAGCAACTGAAAATGTTAAGGTGCGTTCACTTGAGAAGGGCGATGTTCTTGGGCACAGCAAGTTTTTAACACAAAATCACCCTCAGCTTTTTTAGACCGCACTGCAAATCTATTGGTTGCCGTGTACAACAACAATATCATGCAGCTCCAGGCCAAGGTTGAATTAATTGCAACTTTTCTCTGTGGTGACGGAAATGGCTGTGCAGCTTCTCCAATAGGAAAGCAATGGAGTGGGTCATGACAAATGCGCTGTCATGTCTCAAGTTAACGTGTCTTGAGTGAGCCCTCCCAATAGGCCCTGTGTTGGTCCTATGATGACGCCTCTGTAAAAGGGGTCTATTGCTGTTCTAGAATCAGATCATCGGAACGGGCCTGTTCTAGAATCAGACTGGTCATCGGAAGGGGCCTGTAGCATATGTCTTTGCTAATGGTTCGTTGAGAGAGAAGAGGCAGTGTTTTTCTGTACACAGTATTTTATTTATTCAACGTAACCTAATGATTATAATGCTGAAACATATGACGGTTGTTCTGACAGCCAGCCTGGTGACAACACGTCCTTAATGGTTTCACTGGTTTCACTGTGGGGAGAGCAAAACACATGTCAAGATATGATGTAATCATTCTCATCACCCACAGCTGCATCAATCCCAGGAATTTGCTGCTCAGCCCTGCCCCTGCTTCACAACACAATGCTAAACCAGGCCCCCCGCCTCCCCACCTCATACCACAGGGCCTTTAGTGCGCCCAACATTATTTTGGTGGATCACTCCAAATGATAAAAATGGTGGTGTTACCAAATAAACAAACCCCAAATTATCATACTTTGCCATCACAAAAAAACAAATTAATTCACAACCACATCTCAAAACACTACTCACAATCCAACTATGCCAAACTCCAATATATCTTCAACTTAAATCTCATAAAACATTTGTTCAATTATTCAAAATCTCGATGGGAGGTTTTTCTCTTTTGTATGGCTGCTCGAAACACCATGTTCCACGTGTGTCCCTTAAAAGGCCCCTAGGTTGGAAGAAACTATTTTGAGCGCCCATATTGCAGTGGTGCCCTGAGCCTATATGACTGACAGTAGGGTGTGAGTCACAGAAAGGCTTAACGTTGCCTCTGGATGATCTGCCAATCAGAGCCCAACCAACTGCTGTTTGTCCTGGCCATTGTGTGTGTTTGTCTGTGGAAAATCATTGAGTTGCATTTGTGTATGTATGGTCTAATTGTGTTATCATTATCAACTGCCTAGGCAGCATAGTTGTGTAAATACAGTGAAGGAAGGTGGAGCAGGAAAAAGAAATATAGGGTAAACGTCCTGATTAAGCCCATGTACCATATACGCCCACATGCAACTTCTGAGTCAAATCTACTACATCATAATTGTTGCTGTGGGATGTTTCTTTCAATTAATCTGCTTGTTCCATACGTAACACTTTATTGTAATCAGATTTGTCAAAAAAAGAGACATACTGTAAGTCTGCTAAACTATCATTAGTTGATATATTTTAGAATTTTACTTGAATTAGAAATAGTTTCTTTTGAATGCTAGCAAACAGGCCACATGCTGCATCAATATAGTAGATGCAGTGTGGTTCACATAAAGCATGATAAACATGCTAGTTGAGATTTTTTATATGCAGTTGATTTTCTCTTATCATTTTTACATGGTGGACTTAAAGGGGACACAAGCAATACTACTCTGCATGATCAATTTATATTATACATTTTAAGTTAGTGCACCTGTGGGAGTGTGTAATGAATGCTAACAGGTTCAAACACCAATGATGTGGAATGGGACGTCAGTGACACAAGGGTAAACCACTCAAGTTAGAAAAGTAGTATGTTTAATAAATATCTGGGGGTTCTCTTTAAAACAAGCAAATCATGGTACCATGTGCCAGGTATGGAATAAAATATATATACAAAGTCGCAACTATAAATAGTCAAATAGATTAAATCCAGACACTAAAAAAGCATTGCACACAATATGAACACTCCAAAGCACTGCAGTATCAAAGGGGATCCTTACACAAAGGCAACTCCAACCAGATGGGAATTCCCAGCAATCAAACACACGTGAGTTAACTGGTAGTGGGACTAACTATACGGCGCTATTCACACTCCAGGCCACGGCCATCGATCTACAGATACTGGGGGTTTATGCTCAAAGAAAGAAACAAACAAACAATAATGTAGCCTACGATGGTTAGAGCGCAACCCTCCCCTGTTCCTTTACCAATAGGATACAACCATACTGTGCGCAAGAAAGCGCTGAGAAGGCACACTGTAAGCAGACGGAAATAAAAACCACAAAACGGAGTTCGCTACTTAAACCATCACCATAATGTTAAAACACTAATGACATAAAACAAATACCCAGGCAGTACAGGTCACGGTGCGCGTCCCACTTCGCACAGTTTCGGGAGTAAAAGAGTCCGGTCCCAAGCGGCTGACATGCGCGCTATTTAAATCAGACGCCGTCTTGCCGGCCAATCGTTCATTGGTGCAGCCGAGGGCTCGACCTCGGATGGCGCGTTCATTGGTTGCATTGCCATCAGTAAGTTCACGGGGCAGAGACACACCCTCTTCTTCAATTAGGACGTCCTCATATTCTGAAGCAAGGAGAGAGAAGCATGGTTAACAGTTATACAATTAAAGTACCTGAACAATAATATTGCAACCATTACATGTGTTTGATGGCTGGCTTAATTGGCCTCACCTGGCCCAGTCAAGTGTGAGGCTGATTAGCCCTTCCAAGCAGTTTCAGACTCGCCGGTTTTTGACATTACAAGTGGGCATGTCCACCCAGATGTATGGTGGATAGATCAGCCTACCAGTTGCTTCAGCCCACTGGTAGGCTGGTAGGGTGATCTATCCAGCATACATCTGGGTGGACACTCCACTTGTGATGTGACTTGTGATGTCAAAAACTGGAGATGAAACCGGTTTTTGAAACCACTTGGAATGGCTAATCACACTCACACCTGGTGGTAAAATATGTCTCCTTTAAGTCAGCCATTAACACAAACATTCAGGGAGTGGTAGCATGCTAGCTGTATTCTATCTGCTCTCTTCATTTTCATCACAATCTTTGCAATAAACCAGAATTTTCACCACAAACATGCCTGTGTCCTTGGAGAAGCCCCAAAGAAGCCACATTATGTGACATTGTGGCAAGAGACTTTGCTACAGCACCATGTATAGATTTATTTTATATGGTTATGTTTTTATATCACGTGTGCAGAACAAAATATTATGCCTTTTAACCAACTGCTGCCATTTAGCCCACTTGGCTGTGTTTCAATTGGGATTTTCTCCCTTTTGACCCATGAACAATTTAATTCCCAAATTTTGAACTTAAAATACATATATTTAAATATCAGTGATATTCAATAGGTCAATTCATCCGGGATAGGCCTATATTGTACATTATTCTACATTATTATATATACTGTACATTAATACATCCAGCAATAAGATAAGATAAGACAAGATAAAAAATTGTATTAATCCCGAAGGAATTGATTATGCAGAGGTTACATAGCAATATAATAAACAATAGAGAAATAAACAATAGTATAATACAAATAAATATAAAAATATAGGTAAGATATTCAGTCAGCAAAACAAGTGGTATTGGGAAGTAGTATTGCACATAATATTATTAAATATTGCAAATGATGATGAAAGGTAATAATTTAAGGGTAATAATAGTAATGGTAAGAGGTAGTATTGCACATGATAATGAATATTCAGCAATAATTCATTTCTTTATTCAGCTGATTGGACCAGGAATAGTGGCCAATTTCAAATGTCAACAGACAAAATGACAACAGATATAAAAAGAGTATTGAAGAGTAATATTGTTCAATAGTTTTGATTTTGTTCATAAATTGTTTATTTGCTACACCCCAAAGAAGACATGTTGCAAGTTTAGCTTTTTCTCAACAAAAAGGCTGGTCTTGCCCATTTCAGATGCCATTTACCGGCCATAGGATAGGAGTGGAGACTATGGAATGGAAATATTGAAAGGTAAGAGATGAATATAACTGTAGCAATGTCTGTGCTACCCCGGTTTTCTTGAGTGTAAGAGAGACGAAAGTCTTGATGGCAAATTATTTATTTCCTGATCACATTGACAAATAGTCCACCAAATCATAAATCGCAGATGGTATAACATAAAACAAAGATAATCTGAACTGTTGCGGTTTACGGAGAGTCTGTCTCGAGTTGGCAGCTCTGTGTCTATCTGTACCAACCCTGTTCATTAATCAATCATGCTCATCCCCGACAGCTGTGTCAATCCCAGGGAATTGTCACTCCACCCCCCAGCTCCACAACCCAACGCTTAACCACCCGCCCCGCCCCATCATACCACAATGACAAGTTTGATTAAAATTGCTTAAATATATTTGTATTTATTTATTTATCAACAAATCACAAAGTGGGGTAAATTGGAACACCCATGTACTTAAAGGGTACTGCAGGAGCATGAGGAAAAGGACCCAAGCGCAGGCAACAGCAATAACAAAAAACTGGTGAACACAAAATGGCCAACAACAGAACTTGTGAACACAAAATGGCCAACAACAATGCCTATTCCTTCTCTGTTCCGAGAAGGAACAGGCAGATGGCCTGGGGGCAGGGCGGAGGTTGAGCAGGAACCCTTACGCGGACGACCTAGGGCCAGGTCAGAGGATGAGCAGGAACCTTGCTGGGCAAGGGCTGAGCAAGACCCCTCAGGCGGACGGCCTGACGGCAGACCAGGAGGACGGAGCAGGTCTGGAAGTTGACCAGGAGGAAGGGCCGAGGGGCGGAGATGCTTTGGGCGACCTTTAAGCCAGCGACATAGACAGAACTGCTCCGGAGGACGGTGGCGATTGCGGGACGGCTCCAGAGACTGGTGGCAAGGCGAGACCTTTCCAGAGGCCCGCGTCAAATGCAGGACTGCTCCAGAGGCTGGGGGTGAAGGTGGGACCACTCCGAAGGCCGGCAGCGAGGGCGGGACCACTCCAGAGGCCGGCACCATGGACAAAACAACTCTGGACCCATAGGCTGTCACTGGGGATGCTGCAGACTCAAGGGGCAGAGTCACTGAGGATGCTGCTGACTCAGGGGGCGGATTCACTGGGCATGCTGCAGATTCAGGGGGCGGAGTCACTGGGGATGCTGCAGACTCAGGGGGCAGAGTCACTGGGGATGCTGCAGACTCAGGGGGCGGAGTCACTGGGGATGCTGCAGACTCAGGGGGAGACGTCAATGGGGGTGCTGCAGACTCAGGGGACGGAGCCACTGGGGATGCTTCCGAATCAGGGGGCCGAGCCACTGGGGATGGCTGTGGCCCAACAGGAACAGAAGATCGCTGTTGTCACGATCGTTCAAGGTTTTGGACCCAAGTGCAGAGTCGGACACGGAGTGCAGGAAATAACAGGTTTATTTAGCGTAGTGAGGGGAAAATCAGGATCGGCTGGAGTGAAGGCAGGGGGAAGCCGAGGAGCCCGATGGGAGGTGTGGCTCGGGAGGCGAGCCGGGTGGTGAGCAGGCAGGTAGACAGGCAGGCCGGCAGGCAGACAGGCAGGAGAGAGTAGCGGGCTGACGACTGGATGGAGTATTGATCCTGAGACAGAGGAAGACAGATCAACACGGGGATAACTAGAAACTAGAATCAAATATCCTAGAAGCCTGAAGCGAAGAGTACCACTGTAGTTGAATCAACGATCTGGCGATGAGAGCGGTGAAAGCCGGTGTTTAAGTACTGGTGGAGACGAGTTGATGAATAGCAGGTGTGCAGGGTAGACCAGGTGAGCTTGATGAGCCGGGGGAGGAGCCGGAACCAGGAACCACGCCCACACAGACAGTTAAAGGTACATTGCACCTATAAAGGCATGGCCGAAACCATGACAGCTGTGGCCCAACAGCGGGAACAGGAACAGGGAAAGGCTGTGGCTGAGCCGCTCAAATTCAAAAACCTTTTCAACAAAAAGTCTCTGCACTGCTGGGTCCATATTGGTCAGATCCTTCTGTCAGGACTGGCAACTAGGAACATGGGGAAAAGGACCCAAGTGCAGGCAACAGGATGATTTTTGTGCTTTAATCCAAAACTCAGGCAAGCAGGAACAAGAGTTAGTCATAAACTTAACAGAAACCGAATACAAACAGAACACGACATAATATGACTGATGACAAACATGAACATGAACACGACTGTTATGAGGGGGTTGAGGTGAGACCCAGGCGCACAGCAATAGATGAGGCGTCGTGGTAACTCCGAAAAAAGGGGTTTTAATTCACAAAACAAAGGATTGCCACACAAGAAGTCACAAGGAGTTCGGGGATCCGGACAGGGCTCCACGGACTGGTCCCAGCTCAGCGGGGTGGTCTGGAACGCTGGAGGAGAGATAAAAGAACGGGGTGAGGGATAGAGATCCCGGTGGTGGCAAACACAGGCAGTAAGGCGTAACGTTAGTCCACTGGATAAACTACTACAGGATGGTGTATCTGACGCATACGTTACCACCTGTAGTTTTAGGAGACGATCTGGCGCCGAGTGGCGTGCCGGCCAGGCCTTTGTAGTGCGGGTGGTGATTGCCGATCTGGCGCAGGTGCGGTGATTGGGAATGGGAGCCCGGTGCAGGAACTGGCGCTGTGTGCCACGTCATTGCCGCTCCACCGTGGCGCCTGCGCCGACGTACAGGGAACCTCCGACTCCGACAGGTGGGAGGAGCCTGCCGAGAGGACAGGGGCGGCGGAGGATGGGGAACGCGAGCGCCCGGCAGCCGGGGGGAACTCCGGGGAGAAGGAGCGACATATGCCCGGACCACGGCGGCATGTCCCCAGCGTCCCCACTAAATTCTACGCCCATGCTCGGTACCATGCGCAGTTGCTATTAAACATCCATAAACGACAACTCGGTTGCATCTCTTTATTTCAATATTCCTTGGCTAAGAATATTACAAGGTTAACGTTGTGTTGCCAAAGTGGTATCTCCATGGTATTTCCATTAGGCTACATGTACGTCTCTCTGTCAAACTATTCTCCAAAACAAACTCGTTTCCGTCTCTCTGGATATGTCACCCCATGTATTCTTCTGATTGGTCGTAGTGTTATCCAATTGCGTGCAGTGATATTTTCAAACGCATGCTTGGTGCCGCCCCTCGAGTTGGGCCATTTTCATTGCTCATTACCAGACCTACAGCTTTCTAGATGTGGGTCTGGATTTCCAGGCTACACGACAACCAGAATATAGCTGAATTCACAGTTCTGTCTTGCGTTTATGAAGATGCACGCTGGGACTCAGAGACACAGCGTGGATCTTTGCAAAGCTGCCTGCTTTTATATGTTGATGGCTTATTAATGTGTACTCCAGGGGGCAGTATGAGGTTTCCAACCCCCAATTGTACATAAACCAATGAAAAATGCTCCATTGAAAACATAAAAAAGCAATATATATACCGGTATGTGTACCATTTAACAGCAAGGGGTTAACACAGCAATTATGAGAGCAGTTTCTTTATCACAACCAACTGAAAATACATGTGAGTTTGCCGGGTGCATTCATTCTCATGTACGGCTGTCAAAAATGATACAAAACATATGCTTGTTCCCCACAAGAGCAATCAGCATTTGCTGACTGCATGTCTTCATCAAAGTCATTGCCCAGCTAAAGGGGAGTGTCCAGTTTCTGCATCCTGGACCTTTGCGGATCTTCACTTCACACAGAGGTGGGATTTGGCCTTTCGAAAACGTAATTCAAGTATATGCGGGACAAAGGTGGTTAATACCCATAACGATGACAACAATGCTTGGAAAGGGCAGAAACAGTCGCAGTGCTCCATCCGAAATTGGGTAAGATGACAAGTCTCATCACCCTCTCCATGCCTGGCCTGGGCTAGTCTAGACACCGCTTCCTCTCAACACTGAAAAAGTGTTCTCCCGCGTTCTCCCTCTCAACGCCGCAAAAGAGTTCTCCTGCAGAAGAAGCAGCAAAGCCAGCCAGGAGCTCATGAAACATTTAAATGGCTCAGAGAGCCAGGTGATGAAAACATCATGGCAAGGAGGAGGAGGAGAGGGGAGTCCAACAATAAATCAGAATTAGATGAAAGGAGAGAATGATGGCTGATGATGATGCTTAGGATAGAAGAAAATAGAATAAAGACAAGGAGCATCTCTTCGCACACTCACACACACACACAAATAATAAAAAAGTTACATTAGGATAGCAACGACAAAATTGGTGTTGTGATGGAATACTTTTCATTGAATCAAGATGAGAGAAATGAGGAAGACATGAGAGAGTAGTTAACAAACCGCCATTGCCTGTGACATTGCTCATGAAGAAATTCTCATTTAGGGAACGATTTACCAGTGTTTGTGTTGCTGGAAAACAGTATCCAATCTTCTTTATTTCTTTGCATTCTCCATACAGAAAATATGCTCTTGATTCCACTCACGATCACAGTGAATTGAGTATAGTTTTGTTCCTTTCACTGACAGTTATGGTATAGGAGGTACAGCTTTTGAGACCTACTATAGAGTGTCCATCTATAGTTAGGTTTTGCATGGAATACATTACATAGCACTCATTCTTACATCATCAGATCTGGAAGTAAAATGGGCTACCATTGTGTAACATTTGTGTGTAGTCACAACAAGTATAAATAAACCTTGTGTAGGATGGGACGTCACCCTGCATGGAGAGTCTGATTGTACCCAATGTCATATACAACTACTTGAACTGCAAATCTACTAGTTAATGCAGCTACTTGGTGTGAGCAGAATATTCCCGTCAGTCAGTTATGCACGATCCACACCTTCATCTGAGACATGCTAATTAACAGTCTTGTTAATTAGGCACGGTGGCACAGTGCTTGCACTGCTGCCTCACAGCAAGAAGGTCCTGGGATCAATTTCCGCCTGGGGTGCTATTGACTGTGGGGTGCCCAGGTGGGTGATCTCCCGGCCTTTCTGTGTGGAGTTTGCATGTGCTCTGCGGGGTCTCCTTATGGAGTAAAATAACCCAAATTAGAAAACATGTGAAGATTGCTTCTCCTGACCAAGATGTGGATGTAAAAACCTGGAGCTGTTGGTGCCATCAGAATGGCTGCCCACTTCTCCTGGCTGCCCCTGGAGGGGCAGCGGGATGGGTCAAATGCAGAGGACAAATTTCCACGGGCCACCCTCCCTGCATGTGTGTGTTTGGTGGCTGCCACTTCCTGCTGTGTGTTGTGTGGATTAATACAGATCTTCTTCTTCTTTATACATATAGGCCTGAGAGAGAGAGAGAGAGAGAGAGAGAGAGAGAGAGAGAATCGCAAGTGCTTTAGTTTTATAGACTGTCTGGCCCGCTTCTTGAGCACATTCTGCACTGCCAAGAGCAGTCAAAAAAGATCAAAGTGGATAAATGTGCTTGAAATTAAGTAGTTTACTGCTGTCATACATATTAGGCATACAGTGGATTTAACATGAAAGGCTTTTCAGTTAACTGTAGCCATGTAGGAAATGTGGGTTAGCCGCCAGTAGCGCAAATAATTTGGGTTTGAAGCAACACCTTCGTTTGTTATTTGAAAAGTAACACCTCTCCACAGATATCAAAATTGACAGCAAACGAAAAACCTTGGATGCCACACACCGCAGAATTCCTTTCAATTGTAAATGTATCTGTCCAGAGAGGATGCACCAATATTGCTTCATCAATAGAGAAACAAAAAATCCATCATTTTAATTGAAAATCTAGACTTTGAAGTATGGTGGAACACTCCACCGTTTTCCGGCAGAGAACCATGGCCTCAGACTTGGAGGTGCTGACTCTCATCCCGACCGCTTCACACTCGGCTGCAAACCGCCCAGTGCATGCTGGAGGTCACGGTCTGATGCAGCCAACAGAACCACATCATCTGCAAAGAGCAGAGATGCAATTCTGAGGTCCCCAAACGGACACTCTCCTCACCTTGGCTGCGCCTTGAGATTCTGTCCATGAAGATCACGAACAGAACCGGTGACAAGGGACAAACCTTGGCGGAGTCCAACACCCACTGAGAACGTGCTTGACTTTGTGCCGAGAATACGGACACAGCACTTTGTTCGTACAGGGACCGAATGGCACGTACCAACGGCCCCGGTACCCCATACTCCCGTAGTACCCCCCACAGGATTCCCCAGGGGACACGGTCATAGGCCTTCTCCAAGTCCACAAAGCACATGTAGACTGGATGGGCAAACTCCCATGCCCCCCCAACAACCCTGTGAGGGTAAAGAGCTGGTCCACTGTTCCACGGCCAGGACGGAATCCGCATTGTTCCTCCTGAAGCTGAGGTTCGACAGTCGGTCGGAGCCTCCTATCCAGCACCCTGGAATGAACTTTCCCGGGGAGGCTGAGCAGTGTGATACCCCGATAGTTGGATCACACCCTCCGGTCCCCTTTTTTGAAACTGGGGACCACCACCCCGGTCTGCCATTCCACAGGTACTGTCCCCGACCTCCACGCTACATTGACTAGGCGTGTCAGCCACGACAGCCCGACAATGTCCAGAGCCTTCAGCATCTCAGGGCGAATCTCATCCACACCTGGCGCCTTGCCACTGAAGAGCTTTTTGACTACTTCAGTGACCTCGACCAAGGATATGGGTGAGACTTCCCCCGAGTCTTCAGACTCTGCCTCTTCCACAGAGGACGTACTGGTCGGATTCAGGAGCTCCTCAAAGTTTTCTTTCCACCGCCCCGACAATATCCTCAGTCTGGGTCAGCAGTTCTCCTCCCCGACTGAGCACAGCCTGAGCCAAGCCCTGCTTTCCCTTCCTGAGTCGCCGGACAGTTTGCCAGAACTTCCTTGAGGCCAACCGAAAGTCCTGCTCCATCGGCCTCCCCGAACTCCTCCCACACCCGGGTTTTTGCTTCAGCAACCGCTGAAGCTGCGGTCCTTTTGGCCTCCCGGTACCTGTCTGCTGTTTCAGGAGACCCCTGGGCCAACCAGGCCTGAAAGGCCTCCTTCTTCAGCCTGACGGCTTCCTTCACTGCTGGTGTCCACCAACGGGTTCTTGGGTTGCCGCCACGACAGGCACCAACAGCCTTTTGACCACAGCTCCGAGCTGCAGCCTCTACAATGGAGGCTCTGAACATGGCCCACTCAGGTTCCATGTCCCCAACCTCCGCCGGGATGCACGAGAAGTTCTTCCAGAGGTGGGAGTTAAAGACCCTACGGACAGGGGCTTCCACCAGACATTCCCAGTTCACCCTCACTACACGTTTGGGTTTACCAGGTCTGTCTGGCAGCCTCCCGCGCCATCTGATCCAACTCACCACCAGGTGGTGATCAGTTGACAGCTCTGCTCCTCTCTTCACGCGAGTGTTCAAAACATGCGGCCGCAGAACTGCTGATACGATTACAAAGTCGATCAGCGACCTTTGGCCTAAGGTGGTCCGGTACCAGATACACTTGTGGACCACCCTATGTTCGAACATGGTGTTTGTTATGGCCAGTCCATGACGAGCACAGAAGTCCAATAACAAAACACCACTCTGGTTCAGATCGGGCTCATCCCAATCACTCCCCTCCAGGTTTCTCCATCATTGCCCACGTGTGCGTTGAAGTCCCCCAGTAAAACTATGGAGTCCCCGGATGGAACCCTTTCCAAGATGCCACCCAAGGACTCCAAGAAGGCCAGATACTCTGAGCTGCTGTTTGGTGCGTAGGCACACACAACAGCACACACAACAGTCGCCTCCATGCGACTTGCAGTCGCATGGAGGCGACCCTCTCGTCCACCGGAGAGCACTCCAACACAGCGGCGCTCAGCCGGGGACTTGCGAGTATCCCCACACCTGCCTGGCGCCTCACACCCTGGCCAACTCCGGAGAAGTAGAGGGTCCAGCCCCTCTCCAGGAGTTTGGTTCCAGACCCGGTGCTGTGCGTGGAGGTGAGCCCAACCATATCCAGTTGGTACCGCTCCACCTCCCGCACCAGCTCAGGCTCCTTCCCCGCCAGTGAGGCGATGTTCCACGTCCCTAGAACCAGTCGGCGATGACGGGGATCCGCACGCCCAGGACCCCGCTTTTGCCTACCGCCCGGTATACAACGCACCCGACCCCAATGACTCTCCCTGCAGGTGGTGAGCCCACAGGGAGGTGACTCCATGTAGTCTTTTCGGGCTTGGCCCCGTGGATCCAGGCCCGGCCACCAGATGCTCGCCGACGAGCTCCCCTCCCAGGTCTGGCTCCAGAAGGGTGCCCCGGTTTCCCTTGTCCGGGCGAGGTGACTGTGTTCTTTGGGAGTCTTTTCATGGGGTCTTTGAATCGCTCTTAGTCTGGCCCCTCCCCTGGGACCACTTTGCCTTGGGAGACCCTACCAGTGGCTAATGCCCCGGACAACACAGCTCCCAAGGGTCACGGGGGCACCCAAACCCCCCCACCACGATAAGGTGGCGATTCTTTGGGGGAGCTAACAATTCTCTATTGTTGAAAAACAGCACATGCTACCTTTATCATATAAAAGTCCTCTTTTGAAATAAATGTAAATTAATACAAGAATCTAAGACAAAACTAATGTGAGACACCCACTATCTCTATATTGTGATGGTCCAGAAGTCTTCAAAGGTCCCTCCATATAGTTAGATTTTTTTCATTAAACTAGGTCTTTAACTTCAACATAGTTCATAGTTCATATTTTTATAGTTAAATAATTTCCATGTGCTTCTTTCTCTCCATAAGTCTGACATTTTGGGTGGTGTGCCTCCAAACAAAACCCAAATGTTTTGTTTGGTGTGGCAAATGAACACACAGTTACCTCCACCTGCTTTAATTTACTCCCCTTTCCCACACAGCCCCATCAGACATGACTGAGAAAAACCCAACCCCATTTACTGGCAACATTACGGAAATTATCCCAACTGAGAAATACAACTTTTTTTCTTTACCTTGATCCCTTGATCTGGTCTGTTTGTTATTGTGTCATAATCCATTGACCAAAAACAAGCACTTATTTCTGCCTTCTATATGTCTGACTCTTAGTTAGCCAGAGCCCGGGGATCAAACCAGCAACCTTCCTATTGCCAGTCAACCGATCTTACCCCTTGATCTACTGCTGCCCCATTGTCTCTCTCACACTCCTTTCTCTCCATAATTACTACACATTCCGGAACTCCCATCCTCACATCTGCAGGAAGGGAGTTACATACTAAAAAGCCGCTTACATACAAAGATGTCTTTTTTCGCTGACACCCTAGGGGGTTGTTGGGTGGGCAGGCTACTGATATAAGCAAAACAAAGCCGGTCTGTTTCCATCCTTCATTAGTAAAAGGGTGACACATGGAGGCACCATGGTAACCAACACCAGACAGCCACCAGGACTGCAAAGCAGAAGGAGCGTTCATATGAAACTCTTTTCTGTGTGGTGTATTTGTATGTGTCTGTACATGTGTGCATGTAGTGTGTGTGTAGGGCAGTAGTGGGTGGCTATCAATAAGTTCACACCATAGGGTACCCTTGTCTTAAAGATCAATGGATCTAAAGATTATGTAATTTTTAACATGAAAATAAACATTCCTTCGGCTTAATCAAAGTTGAAGAGCAGAGCCAAGGATAAGGGAGCTTCATGTCACATGAGCCCGGCTTTCTATTGAACCAAAGAAGACACGATCGAAGTAGCTTGTTTCAGTGGATTTCATGTGGATTTTTATATTCAAATGTAAATGAAAGTGGATAGCAGCAACATGCTTGGGGCCTGTAAGGCTTGTCAAAACCAAACCACAAGCCAGTGGTTCCACACAGACCACAAATTAATGTCCATGGTTCTTTAATAGAAAAACAAAAAAAAAACAAATACACCATCACTGGATAAGAACACGAAACATCTATCTCTCACATGTAAAGACAACAACCTGACAAAGGACACAATATTAGGGCAGATAAATAGGGCGAAAGCTAATGACGGAAGTGAAAACAGCTGAGGACAAAATTGCAAACAGACTAAACTACATGTGAGGGGCAAAAAAGGCACATGAAAAAACACACATGAACAACCCGCAGGTAGAACAGATACACACAAGGGAACTGATAATACATAAGACAGGAAGCAACCAAAGGAACCAAAAGCAGACTATAGAATAAAACAGGAAACAATGAATGAACAAATACAATAATACACGGGGACCAACACAAGGAAGGAGGTAACTTGTGACAGGTGGGGGTGGAGTCAGAAACACAAAGACACTTGGCAAACAATAATCCCCAAGTCCAACAGAGGGTGTAAAGACCCCGCAAACATAAATTGCCCTTGAGGGGTACAGAGACAGTAACAGTACCCCCCCCCCCCCCCCTCAAGGAACTGATTCCAGACATCCCACGGGGACCAAGCAGGAACTCTCCGGCGGATGACCTGGAGGCAGGGCCGATGAGCGAAGCAGGTCTGAAAGGCGACCAGCGGCCGCTCTAGAGGTCGATGGCAAACGGGGGGATGCTCTGGAGGTCGACGGCAGAAGAGGGGGGGGCTCTGGAGGTCGACGTCGAAGTCAGGGCTGCTCTGGAGGGGGACAGGATGTCCTGCTGAACCAACCGGGAAAGGGGCTGGAGACGGAGACGAGGGAATGGGTGGAGCAAGCCGATCAGAGGAGGCCGGCGGGACCAGGCGAGCCAACTGTAGTAAGCATAGCCAACTGGTTGACCTGGTCAGCCATAGCCCAGTGACTCTCAGCGAGAGTTGGTCGTGTTGTTGCTTGTAGCTTGGTGGCTGCTGCGGTCCAAACGCGATGGGGACCATTTGCGGCCCAGCAGTAGAGATAGGAAGCTGCTGCGGTTCAACTGGGACAGAGACTGGAGGCGGAAATGGCCGCAACCCAGCAGCGGGGAGAAGAAGCTGTTGCGGCCCAACTGGGGTGGGGCTGGAGGGGGTTGCCACCCATCAGCGTGGACCAGAGGCTGCTGCTGTCCAACCAGGACCGGAGGTTGCTTGCCTCGATGCCTTAGAGCCTGCTGGACACTACAATGTCCCCCCAGGGCCAGGCTGGGGCTGGTGGAGGACTGGCGGTCAAAGGTTGACATAACCCAGCCTACATGATCCGGCGGCAGGCTGGTTATGGGCATGCCGGGCTGGCAGCTGAGCTGCTGCTTCGGCCTGTAGATCAGCTGCTGTTGCTTATAGCGTGGTGGCTGCTACTGCTTGTAGCTCGGCTGCTGCTGAGGCTTGTAGCTCGGCTCTACTACTTGTAGATCGACAACAGTGGAAGCCCAAACAAATGGCGAAAAATCTGAAGCTCCTCAAAAGAAAAAACTTGCTGCACCGCTGGGTCCATACCTTTGGTCAGGTTATACTGTGTAGAGATGGTGAGAGATGGTGGAGCAACGGAGAGGACCCAAATGCAGGCAGCAAGTTAACGAAAATTATTCTTTAATAAAAACTAATAATACCAGAATACAACCTGGGCACGGGAAAATATAAATACACTATCACTGGACGACAACAACATGAAACAATAATAATAATAACCCGACAAAGAACTGAAGATTGGGGCTGGTATAAATAGGGAGAAAACTAAAGAGGGAAATGAAAACAGCTGAAAACAAAATGACCGACAGCAGACAAACAGGGAGTAAGCTACGAGTGAGGGGCAGGGTCAAAAAAGGCACATGAGAAAACAAAACACATGAACAACCAGCAGGGAGAACAGATACACATACATACTGATACATACATACTCCGCAAGAAGCGAGAACTTTGTTCTCGCACCCAGGGCTGCGAGAACTCGCAGCCCTGGACATTTCATGCTGTCATACTGTCATACATTTCATACTGTCCAGGGAGTAGAGAACTCAAGTGCACAACTCAAAGGCCCCGCCCACAGCAGCAAACTTCCGCGCCGGCAGAAAGCACATTAACCACGCCCACTTCAAATTGACCAATCACACAATATTTCTCAGACACGACGCGAGAACAAAGTTCGGCTGATGTGTCGAGAACAAGCTGCAAGAACTCCCGAACCAGGGCTGCGAGAACAAATGACGTCATTTTGTTCTCGCAGCCCTGGGTGCGAGAACAAAGTTCTCGCTTCTCGCGGAGTATGTATCAGCCTTCACACACAAGGGAACTGATAATACATAAGACAGGAAATGTATGTAGAATTTATGTAGAATTAATTTGTTGATGAATGAACAATATTGAAAAACCTAATTGATATAAGTTAACTATGGAGAAATGACTAAATAAAATATACAAATACAAAATACACATTCCTCTCAGCTTATACCCTCTGCTTTATACCATCTCATCACCTAAACATTTCTCCTTTAGCCAGCACTTGGCAGGTAAGTACATTTTTACGTATTTGTCATCACTGGCTGATGTCAGGACAGCAGAGGTGCTTGCCAGCTTCCGCAAGAGACTCAAGACTCACCTATTCAGATTTCAGCTGCATAGCTTCCCTCCTTTACCCACCACCACTTCTCCTTCCTAACCCACTCCCACTTATCCAACCAGGGTTCAAATCCCATCCTCTCTTGGATTCTGAGCACTTACGTTTAACTTTGTGTTGCATCTTATCCCAGCTATCTTGCTATCGTGTACCAGCAAAGGGTTAGCCTAGCAATTACGAGTGCTTGAAACTTGATCTGTTCAAATCTTTCTGTAGATATATTGTCAGGCCTTTTAGGAAACAAGCTTAGCTCGCTAGCCCAAGCTCCACTAAACTCAGGTCATTAAAGCAGAGACGATTGAGAGGGCCTTTGCATCTTCAGTGAGCCCAACTATAAACATTTGGGCTCACTGGAGGTTGGGCTAGTCCTGGTTTTATTCAAGTGGCAGATCTGGGCGCTCTATGGACATCTTTATTATTTCAATTATTATTGCAGGCATGGTCAGCGCATTGATCTGAGACAATTATAATTTAGGAATGGGTTTGTTTTTTGTGTGCATTGTACTGCTGATAGTTTTAACACCGTCCATATGCTATTTGTCAGGTATTGCGGATTTCTTCGGTACTGTGGCTCTGTAGCTATTCTTGGCACTTTGCACGATGTGCAACATCACTTACAAACTATATTTTATCTCCATCTGTTCAGCTTCCCCACTGCGCGTCACTCCAAAAATGTAGACCAATGTCTGGAGCTCAATGCAACCATATGCTTGTTTCATGCATTCTCATAGTTATTCACATTTTGGTCTTAGCAAGATACGAGTTGTCATAGAGTCCCCCGCTAACCTGAGTGTTAATTTAGACATGTATAGTGCACACACACACACATACACACACACACACACACCAACATACAGCACTACAACAGTCAAAAGTTCATATTTTGAACCCGGCGCCTTCCCGGGCGGCTGCCTGCCAGAATTGATCCTAGCGATCTTTGTACTTTTTTTCTTTCTTTATCTACTTGTTTTAGAATTCTTGTTGTTTAATTAGTAAGATAAGTTATTTGTACAGCTGAACAAGATGGCTCAGCGAGTTCTTCCTCTGTTTTTAGTCGCTATTTTTATAGTACATTTACTGTGCTGACGCCCGGCATGGTGGACACGGCCGCGCCGCGGGGCTCCATTGTGTACACCAGAGATCAGCTGCTGAACCTCCGACAGTGTGGTGGGGCCGGCAGGAGACCCGACATCCCCAGGGAGCTGAGGAGGAGATACTGGGGCTGCAGGGCCGGGAGGAGAAGACGGCTAAAGAAGAGAAGATATCAACCGTATCTCCCGTCCATCGTCATGGGGAATGTACGATCTCTGGTGAACAAGATGTATGAGTTAACATCACTCACAAGGAGCGAGAGTGTGTTTTCTGGAGGGCTCTGTTATGTGTTTCACAGAGACATGGCTGCACGACAATGTTCCGGACACTGTAGTGGACTTAGCCGGCTTTCAGCTGGTGGGGGTGGACAGGAGTTGCAGCAAAAGCGGCAAGAAGAAAGGAGGGGGAGTTGCTATTTACGTGAACAACCGATGGTGCAACCCTGGACACATTACAGTGAAGGAACGTGTGTGCAGCCCGGACATCGAACTGCTGGCAGTGAATCTCCGTCCATATTAGCTGCCCAGAGAGTTCACCCAGGCCATTGTTATTGTCATCTACATTCCTCCAACAGTTAATGCGTCGCGGGCTGCTGACGTCATCAACTCCATGACCGCGCGTCGACAGACTCTGCACCCAAGCGCGTTCATATCAATATCGGGTGATTTTAACCATGTCACTCTGACATCAACCCTGCCTACATTCAAACAGTTTGTGGACTGCAAAACCAGGGAAAATAAAACACTAGACCTGCTGTATGCTAATGTTAAGGACGCATACAGCTCCATAGCTCTCCCTCCTCTGGGCAGATCAGATCACAACCTGGTCTACCTGAGGCCCCTCTATAAACCTGCGGTTCAGAGGCAACCAGTGGTCACCAGAACTGTACGGAGTTGGTCTCAGGCTGCAGAGGAGACTCTCCAGGGCTGTTTTGAGCTGACAGACTGGGATGTTCTCTGTGATGGAAATGGGCAGGTCATAGACGGACTCACAGGCTGCATAACCGACTATGTAAATTTCTGCATGGACTGTGTGATCCCAACTAAGACTGTGCACTGCTTCCCCAACAACAAACCCTGGGTGACAAAAGACATCAAGGCGTCACTGAACAGGAAGAAAGCGGCCTTCAGGCAAGGCCGAAAAGTATGAAAAGTAATATGAAAAATATGATGAGCTAAAGGCATACAAATCTAGAAAACTCACTTTCAGAGCTACCACAATTTCCTTTCATCTCTGCTTCAACTTGGAAAAGAAAAGTGGAAAAAAACAAGCTGAGAATGTTTCCAGCTGATCAGTAAACTGGGAGATTTAAACAACAGCAGATGATGCTCATAGCCGGGTGATAAATAGCTGCTCTGGTTGGAGCAAGTGAGCTCACACACACTGCAGAGTTTTGCAGTGTAATGTGTCTCCACTTAACACAGTGCTCTGCCTCTGCTTACAGTGCTTCCCACTATACCTCCTAATTAAAGCACCTGTTGCAAGAGAAAAGATGAAACAATGGATTGCTTCAAACAGGCCAGGAGGAACGGTTTCTGTGTTTGGAAGCCAAATGAGGAGGCGCACGGTTGAGGAGGCGCAGATGCCTATGCTGAAGTGCTGCCACCTCCACATTGCTAGACTGAGCCTGGAGCTCAGCCTGCTGAGACATAACCCTTCAGGAGGCGACACTCAAATACTCTTTATTTATATATACTGTATATATATATTTCTTATATTTATTCCAGAAACTAATAATCTAACAGAAAATAAT
The DNA here is from genome assembly GCA_002895965.2 of Coryphaenoides rupestris. NCBI lineage: Eukaryota > Metazoa > Chordata > Actinopteri > Gadiformes > Macrouridae > Coryphaenoides > Coryphaenoides rupestris. Next base: position 244,352 of record PIJE02000005.1, read on the forward strand.
CTGGATTTGTCATTGTCATTTTCTTTTTTAATGATTTGAAGTTTATTGAAACTTTTTCTAACAACACACATGTGACATTGTAAATGACAAGCTAGACAAGGCATGCGGTACACACACAAAAAATGATATACTGTATATATACTGTATATATATTAATCTTCCCATCTGTCTGTCTGTCTATAGAAAAGCTGTTCATATGAGGCCACTTTTCCCAGTTCAATGAACCACTCCTGGTAAGACAGAGCATCTGTTTTTTTCAATGCCCTCATTGAAGTCTGCCTACCCACCATTAACACCATTGACCGATTCTCAGGCCTTTATGGCTACAAAATTAATTGGAACAAGTCAGAGGCTCCCTATGACTGCATTCTGCCCAAAAACCTATCTATCAAGCCGGATCCTTCCAATGGCATCCAGAGAGCATCAGGTATTTAGGCATCCTCCCCCCTAAAATTGATGAGATGGTGGAGAAAAACTTTGAACCCCTACTGGGGAAAATGTCATGTGACATAGATACAGTAGATGGTCATCTTTATTTCTATCACTATGGGGAAGGGTGAATGTTCTCAAAATGAACTGTACCCCTAAGCTTAACTATCTCATTCAATCGCTCCCTATACATATCCCTATGAAATACTTTAAGCATTTTAAGCATTAACACATTTCTGTGGAATGGAAAATGACCAAGGATGCATTTGGAGAAATTACAACTACCATGGGGCTTGGGGATTCCCAACCTGCTATTTTACCATTATACATTCAGTCTGAGAAATATTACCCAGTGGTCACTACCACCAGAGAGAGCTCCTCTATGGTCATATATTGAATGTAAATGAAGCCTCCCTCTGGCCCCTTTAGCAGGTTTGACCATCAAAATGTCACCTGATTTGCAGTCTCACCTGGTCCTACTGAACATATGGAAAAAGTGAACTAAGATTAATACTACAGACTCTCACCTCACCTCAGAATCAAGCATTTGGTTGAACCTGAAGCTGTGTATTGGTAGAGCGCCATTTTTATGGAAACTATGGGTAGATAGGGGGATCCAGACACAGAAATTTGTACTATAATGATTCACTGAAATCCTTTCAGGAGTTAGTCCGGGAATTCGGTCTCCCTCGAGCCAGTATGTGGCAGTACTTACAACTGAGGCACTTAGTAGCCACAGGTCTGGGTTCCCCCCTCAGTGATAGGATTTGCTTTTCGACACTATTAAAATACTTGGAACAGGTTATGAGGCCTCTCAATATTACTCCAAAATATCCCAAAAACGTCAACAGCATGACAGACTATTTGGGAGAAGGATTTCAATATTTGATTCAATGAGAAAGAATGGGATAACATTATCCAGAAACAAAATAAGTTGTCAAGGGATATACAAATCTGACTTGGTGTCCATTGGTCCACTGGTGTCCATTAAATCGCTTTTATTGGACACTATCTAGATTGCATAAAAGATACAGCAGACTGCTGGAAATGTCAGCTCAGTGGGTATGTTCCTCCACACTCCAAATGTATCAAAGAAATCACCAGGAATGAATTTGAGTTTTCTCCCAGTATATGTGCTAGGTGATCCTTCAATTGTGAAGGACTGTGAAAATGCAGAGCTCATTCAGACTCCTTTAAGAAGAGCTGGAATGTATGTTGTGGGGTCTGAAGCAAAGCAAAGTATATCATATATGTATAACATCAATTTATGATCAGAGCTCCCGATTTTCACTCCTGGGAAGCTAGCTACAGTACATATATCTTCTTCTGCCAGTTAAGCAGAAAAGAGCTGGCGAGAGTCCTTAACTCTGACGTGTACCTCTACACAGCGTAAAATAAGAAATCATCCCGTTAGTTTGTACTGCTGCTTATACTGTATAAGGTATCTATCCATGTTATGAACCAAATCCAAACTCTCTCAGCATGGCAAACAAAAAACCCCATTCTACTCAATTGAATGCCTTCTCTGTGTCGAGTGAGATGGCGGAAACTGGGGAGGTTGAATTACGGACTGCCCACATGATATTTAGCATCCGTCTTACGTTTTCTGACAAATCCCTCTTTTGAATAAAGCCAACCTGATCGTGATGAACAAGGGAGATGATTACTTTGACTAATATATTGGCCAGAATCTTTTAAACGATTTTACAGTCTGTCTGTATCTGTAGGCTAATAGGGTGGTAACTTTTTGGTGAGTTCCTTAGCTGGTTTAAGTATGAGAGTAATGATGGCTTGTTCTAATGAGAGTGTAAGTTTGCCATTAAAGGCAGCAGTTCTTCTGCGTAGCCTATAAAAACATTCATCTGTGTAACAATAAGGGCCAGGAGTTTTACACATTGGCATTGCTGTTATTGCCTCTGCTATCTCTTCTCATGTTATTGGGGAGTCAAGAGCCTGTTGTTGAGTCTCATCGAGCTTAGGGAGGTGTACCGTCAAGAAAGGCAATGTATATCTTCATCTGCACCCATGCAATCTGATGTATACAGGTCTTTATATCATTATTTTAACTTTGCATTAATCTCTCTAGGCTTGTTTGTTAGTTTGCCATGACGAGACTGCGCTGCTGCAATTTCTGAATTTTTTGTTTGCTGCTAATAACCTCCCGCTTTATCACCCAATTCAAAATATTTTTGCCAAGCCCTATGCAGTATGAATTCTACCTTTTTTGTGACTAACGAGTTATATTCACATTTTAGTTGCATTCATTTCCTCAGTTCTCCGGATGACATTTTATGTTTCAATTTGAGCTCCATAGCTTTTATCTCCTTCTCCAAATGTATTACTTCAGTGTTATACTGTTTTTTCTTATGTGCTGGGTGTTGGATTATAAAGCCTCTAAGATAAGGCTTGATAGAATCCCATGTCACACCTGCAGAGAGTACTCTTGGGACATTACTTCCCATGTAAGATCTTTTTTAATTTCTGCCCTTTAAAAACTGGATCCTGTAGCATGGAATTGTTAAGTCTCCACCTGGGTGACCTGGGTGGGAATTATGACAATATGGCAACATATTCAGTGAAACATTTGCATGGTCTGAAATAATAATATTTCCAATAGAGCAAGATAATTTGGAGGGAAGTAGAGATCTTGAATCTAGATATAGGTAAATCCTGGAGTAGACTTTATGTACACTTGAGAAAAAACTGTAATCCCTGCCTGTCTGGTTTAAAAGTCTGCTGGCATCTAAAAGATTGAGGGATGTGCAGAGACCTTGAACCACCTGCACTGACTTGGGTGGCCTGCTGAGAGAAATACCACTATGATCCAAAGTACTGTCTAACGTGATATTGAAATCTCCACCCAGGATTATGGGGAGATCACCTGCAGCATGTAATTTACTCTCCAGGTTAACAAAAAAGGTTGGGTTATCACCATTGGGTGCATACATTCAGGGACAGAACTTAATGCTGGCCAGCATTAGGTTTTGGTCTGTTTTCTGAATTTTCAGAAATTTCAACTGGTTAAAAGAAGAGTAGACTTTAGAGTCATGCCACACAAGTTCACACTGTTTGTGAGATGTTATAGTAAAGTAAAAGACCAGTTTGTGATGCATTTCTTTATTACACCACACATGTATTTGTTTTATCTCCCCCCAAAATACAAAATAAAAGTAAATACTTTTAAACTTGATTATCACATGATTAATCACAGATTATTATTGTGATTAACTCAATTACTTTTTGTAATCGATTGACACTACTAATATATATATTGTGGCAGACGGCCACTGAAGGGCCGACGAAAGAGTGTGGATGACGGGGGAACAGCAATTCCCCAATCGGCCCCCAGAGGGAGCTGAGGGGACAGTAATTTGGAGAGAGGCAATCAGCCTCATGGGATTTGGCTGCGGCTCGTTGAGAGCAATCCGCGGCAGCCAATCAATGCCCTGGATACAGACAATAAATAGGAGAGGACCTGGGTGGTGGGGAGTTGGAAGAGGAGGAGGATGTGTTGGAAGTGGGAGAGGAAGAAGGAGCGGACGTGGGAGAGAAAGAAGAAGAGGAGGAGGAGGAGGAGGAGGAGGAGGAGGAGGAGGAGGAGGAGAATGAGAAGGAGGAAGAGTTGAGAGAAAGACAGAGTTCTATAGAGATAAAAGAAGTGGCTGTGTGGCACGATAAGAACCCTGCACTTTCCCTTCCCCTGTGTACTAAATAAAGCCTGTTTGCAGTGAATATTGGTGTGGGATTAGTGATTATTCATCTTCAGTCGTGGACACACTCAATAATACACAGGAGTGTGCCACATATGGTGGAGAATGCGGGCACCCAACTTAATACATTTCCCCACACCAAGCCACCATAGATATAGAGGCCCTGTTAAATAAATGGCAGTATGGCGACATGGATGACGATCACCCGGTTGAAACCAGCCGGCAGAATAAGAAGGCTGCCAAAAAGCAGAGGGCTGGGGCTGCTGCTGGGGCGGGCCCACAAGTCAAGGAGAAAGCCATCTCCCTCCAGGAGGAGGACGACCTGGCCAGGGAGCAGATACGGCAGCTGCGCCATGCGCTCCAGCTGGAGAAAGAAAAAATGGGCCAGCAGATGAAGGAGATGATGGAGCGAGTAGCGGCCATGCTGGAGGGAAACTGACGGGGTTACCAGAAGCGGCAGGTCTTGCAGCTCCAGCTGACGGCCACAGGCCAGCGGGAGGAGCAGGCCCGGGAGCAGGCCAAAGAGCTCCAGGCCCAGCTGAAGGCCGCAGCCCAGCAGGAGGAGCAGACCCGGAAGGAGGCCAAAGGGCTCCAGGACCAGCTGGGGGCACAGCTGAAGGCCGCAGCCCAGCAGGAGGGGCAAGCCCGGAAGGAGGCCAAAGGGCTCCAGGACCAGCTGGGGGCCCAGCTGAAGGCCGCAGCCCAGCAGGAGGAAAAGGCCCAGCTGAAGGCCGCAGCCCAGCAGGAGGTCGAAGACCAAAGAGCTCCAGGCCCAGCTGACGGCCACCGGCCAAAGAGAGCAGCAGGCCCTGGAGCAGGCCAAAGAGCTCCAGGCCCAGCTGAATGCCCAGCTGAAGGCCGCAGCCCAGCTGACGGCAGAGCAGGCCAAAGAGCTCCAGGCCCAGTTGACGGCCGCCGGCCAAAGAGAGCAGCAGGCCCTGGAGCAGGCGAAAGAACTCCAGGCCCAGCTGCCGGCCGCCGGCCAAAGAGAGCAGCAGGCCCTGGAGCAGGCGAAAGAACTCCAGGCCCAGCTGCCGGCCGCCGGCCAAAGAGAGCAGCAGGCCCTGGAGCAGGCCCAAAGAGCTCCAGGCCCAGCTGACGGCCGCTGGCCAACGAGAGCAGCAGGCACTAGAGCAGGCTGAAGGGCTCCAGGCCCAGCTGACGGCGGAGCAGGCCCAGCGAAGGGCCACTGGCCAAAGAGAGCAGCAGGCCCTGGAGCAGGCCAAAGGGCTCCAAGCCCAGCTGATGGACGCTGGCCAACAAGAGCAGCAGGCCCTGGAGCAGGCTGAAGAGCTCCAGGCCCAGCTGAAGGCGCTGCAGCAGACGATCCGGGAGGCGTCACAGCAGCAGCAGACAATCCGGGAGGCGACGCAGCGGACGACCCGGGAGGCGACGCAGCGGACGACCCGGGAGGCGACGCAGCGGACGACCCGGGAGGCGACGCAGCGGACTACCCGGGAGGCGGCGCAGCGGACTACCCGGGGACCGGTGCAGGAGACGGACCGGGGAGCGGCGCAGCAGACGGACCGGGGACCGGCGCAGGAGACGGGCCTAGAGGAGGCGCCACAGAGCGGGCCATCCTAACCCTAACCCTGGCCCCCAGAGGGAGCCGAGGGGACAGTAATTTGGAGAGAGGCAATCAGCCTCATGGGATTTGGCTGCGGCTCGTTGAGAGCAATCCACGGCAGCCAATCAATGCCCTGGATACAGACAATAAATAGGAGAGGACCTCTGTGGTGGGGAGTTCGAGAGAGTTGGAAGAGGAGGAGGACGTGTTGGAAGTGGAAGTGGGAGAGGAAGAAGGAGCGGACGTGGGAGAGAAAGAGAAAGAGGAGGAGGAGAAGGAGGAAGAGTTGAGAGAAAGACAAAGAGTTCTATAGAGATAAAAGAAGTGGCTGTGTGCCTTAACCCCATCCCGGTGTGATACCCCCTATTTCTGGACTACGACAACGATTTGAATAACGGACCTGGCACGATAAGAACCCTGCACTTTCCCTTCCCCTGTGTACTAAATAAAGCCTGTTTGCAGTGAATATTGGTGTGGGATTAGTGATTATTCATCTTCAGTCGTGGACACACTCAATAATACACAGGAGTGTGCCACAATATATACACACACCCACACACACATACACACAGCATGCACACACTCCCTTATGATGGTGGGTAGGAGGAAAGGGGGCATGCATGGTAACCTATGACCCTGTGGTTGTCAATCTTAGAATTAATTTGTACACCACCCCCACCCCCTGAGAGATTCCACAGGGGTTCTGACAGTTGGTTGTGCTGACTATGGAGATATTTCAGTGGTCTAACATGTCATTGTTTACATTGGATTTCACACTATAGATTCACTATAGTTCAATCAAGAGATGTATTAAAAATGTAATGAAAATTAATGTTAATGAACAATAACTACAGGTGCATCTCAATACATTTTAATATTGTGGAAAAGTTCATTGATTTCAGTAATTCAATTAAAAAAGTGAAACTCTTATATAGTGAAATATTTCAAGCCTTTATTTATTTTAATTTAGATGATTATGTCTTAGAGCTAATGAAAACCCAAAATTCAGTACCTCAGAAAATTAGAATATTAGATAAGACCAATAAAATGATTTTTAATCCAGAAATGTCAGCCTTCTGAAAAGTATGTTCATGTATATGCACTCAATACTTCGTCGGGCCTCTTTTTGCATGAATTACTGCATCAATGGGGCGTGGCATGGAGGCGATCAGCCTGTGGGACTGCTGAGGCGTTATGGAAGCCCAGGTTGCTTTGAGAGCGGTCTTCAGAGGTCTGCATTGCTGGATCTGGTGTCTCTCATCTTCCTCTTGACAATACCCCATAGATTCTCTATGGGGTTCAGGTCAGGTGAGTTTGCTGGCCAATCAAGCACAGTAATACCATGGTCAATAAACCAGGTATTGGTACTTGGCAGTGTGGGCAGGTGCCAAGTCCTGCTGGACAAAGAAATCAGCATCTCCATAAAGCGTGTCAGCAGAAGGAAGCATGAATTGCTCTGAAATGTCCTGGTAGACGGCTGCGTTGACTTTGGACTTTGGACGAGCAGATGAGATGGCTCCCCAAATCATCACTGACTGTGAAAACTTCACACTGGACTTCAAGCAACTTGGATTCTGTGCCTTTCCACTCTTCCTCCGGACTCCGGGACCTTGATTTCCAAATGAAATGCAAAATCTACAGTTATTTTTCTCCTTAGCCCAGGTAAGACGCTTCTGACTTTGTCTTTGGTTCAGGAATGGCTTGACACGAGGAATGCAACAGTTGTAGCCCATGTCCTGGATACGTCTGTGCGTGGTGGCTCTTCGATGCACTGAGTCCAGCCTCAGTCCACTCCTTGTGAAGCTCCCCCAAATTCTTGAATGGCCGCGGTTATCCCTGTTGCTTTTGCACCTTTTCCTACCACAATTTTTCCTTCCACTCAACTTTCTATGAATATGCTTGGATACAGCACTCTGTGAACAGCCAGCTTCTTTAGCAATGACCTTTTGTGGCTTACCCTGTCAATAAATGTCTTCTGGACAACTGTCAAGTCAGCAGTTTTCCCCATGATTGTGTAGCCTACTGAACCAGTTGAGAGACCATTTAAAGCATATGTGTCAAACTCAAGGCCCGCGGGCCGGATCCGGCCCGGCACCTCATTTTATGTGGCCCACGAGAGCTTGCAAAGAATAGAATTTGCTTAGCGTACAAATCAGGGCGGGACTGGCCATCGGGAGAACCGCGACTCTTCATGGTGTCCTGGCCGTCTAATTTCAACCAGTTTGCACATACTGGTACCTAAACCACACACACACACACACACACACACACACACACCACACACACACACCACACCAACACTTTGATGTGTGTTGTGCTTTGCTTATTGTATTTAGGGAATATTTACTTCATGCCATTTGCCAACTTTACAACATTTTTATATTGTAACTTTTCTTCTTGAATATTGTGTTGAAGCCAGCCTCTGTCGCGTAAAGAACTCTGAACCCTTCAATTGATGCTAACTATAAATGGTATCTTTGATTGTAATGATCAATTAATTATTAATCATAGTCCAAGTTTAGTTCAGCATAATATTATGAGACTTAATCCACTGTCCGGTTATTGGTCCCTGATCTCTTGGTGGTGCCCTGTTGTTAAGAATTCAGATGAATACCTTTATTTATTTTAGTAATTAATAACTATCTTTTATAATTGTTAATGATGAACTAATAACCGACCGTAGGACCTACATCACAGAGTATTCATTCATGTCATGTATTAATTCTATTTTGTCAATCCATTTATTGCCATTCTAGTCAAGGTCATGACTTTCATTACATGTTTTTGGCAGAATGAATCACCCCGCATTTTTAATGGGTCCATCGTCCTCATGAGAAGAATAATTTGATGCCGTCTAATCGCCAAACGTGTTGTCAATAAATGTTGTGGATAATTTTTATTATTAGTCTCTCCTGATTGAAATGTAGCTAAAGCAAAAGTTCAATCAGGAAGACGACATTCTCCTTCTATTTCTCATTGATCTATGTCTGGGTACTTAATTCCCATGCTATAATCGCTGGCCCCTTTCAAGTTTCAAGTTTCAAGTTTCAAGTATTTTATTGTCACTTCACAATTTACACGTGAGTATAAGCAGTGAGTGAAAAACTTTTTGTGCAAAACGCCCGACAGCCGACAGTAATTATAAAAGAATACAAAATAGAATAGAACTACAAAATAGAAATAGAACTATGCAAAATAGAAATAGAACTATAAATAGAAATTCTGTGTAAATAAGTAAATGAAATATAAAATGAAATGGAATATACAACAGAAATATCCAGGTGAGCAATACACATATAAATCAATGTACTAAAATATACATTGTTATATGCTGACATTCACAGAATGTCACAGAATACCTTCTCAGACAGTCAACACAACACTAGCACCAGCAATTGGCACCAGGACTAGCACTAACACCAGTACTAGCACCAGCACTAGCAGTAACACTAGCACCAGGACCAGCACTAGCAGTAACACCAGCACTAGCACCAACACTTAGCACTGCTACCAGCACTAGCTCCAGCAGTAGCACTAGCACTTATCACCAGGACTAGCACACCAGTAACACTTAGCACTAGCACTCAGACATTGATGCCGAACTTGTTCAGCAGCCTGATGGCCTGACTGTGGAAGCTGTCTCTGAGTCTGCTCGTGTGGCACTTGATACTGCGGTATCGCCTGCCTGACGGTAGAAGTGTGTACAGTTCATGGCTGGGGTGGTTATTGTCTTTAATAATCCTTTTGGCCTTGGCCACGCACCGCCTGGTGTATATATCCAGGAGGGAGGGAAGCTCACCTCCAACAATGTACTGGGCCGTCCACACCACCCTCTGTAGTGTTTTACGCTCCAGTGCGGTGCAGTTCAAGTTCAAGTACAAGTTCAAGTATTTTTATTGTAACTTCACAATTTACACGTGAGTATAAGCAGTGAGTTAAAACCTTTTTGTGCAAAACGCCCGACAGCCGACAGTAATTATAAAGAATACAAAATAGAGTAAAACTACAAAATAGAAATAGAACTATAATATAGAATTCTATATAAAATAAGTTAAATGAAATCTAAAATGAAATGGAATATACAGTAAAATATCCATACACATATAAATCGATGTACTATAAAATATACATTGTTATATGCTGTATGCTGAATTCACAGAATGTCACGGGATACCTTCCCAGACAGTCGACACAACACTAGCACCAGCAGTTGGCTACCCCCCCAAACCAAGCAACCAGACTAGCAAACCTACACCAGGACCAGCACTAGGCAGTAACCCAACCACTATGTCTAGTAACACTAGCACCGAGGACCAAGCACTAGCAGTAACACCAGCACAGGCACTAGCACCACACTTAGCACTGCTACAGCGCTAGCTCCAGCAGTAACAACTTATCCACCCAGGACTAGCACTAGCAGTAACACTTAGCACTAGCATTAGAGATTGATTGCCGAACTTGTTCCAGCAGCCTCGATGGCCTGACTGTGGAAGCTGTTCCTGAACTGCTCGCTGTGGCATTGGGATACTGGGGCGGTATCGCCTGCCTGACGGTAGAAGTGTAATACAGTTTCGTGGCTGGGGTTGGTTATTGGTCTTTAATAATACCGTTTGGCCTTGCCACAGCACCGCCTGGTACTACTAATCCAGGAGGGAGGGAAGCTCACCTCCAACCAATGTACTGGGGCCGTCCACACGCACCCTCTGTAGTGTTTTACGCTCCAGTGCGGGCCAGTTGCAAGTTCAAGTACAAGTTCAAGTATTTTTATTGTAACTTCACAATTTACACGTGAGTATAAGCAGTGAGTGAAAAACTTTTTGTGCAAAACGCCCGACAGCCGACAGTAATTATAAAGAATACAAAATAGAGTAAAACTACAAAATAGAAAATAGAACTATAAATAGAATTCTATATAAAATACGTAAATGAAATCTAAAATGAAATGGAATATACAGTAAAATATCCATACACATATAAATCGATGTACTAAAATATACATTGTTATATGTATGCTGACATTCACAGAATGTCACGGGATACCTTCCCAGACAGTCGACACAACACTAGCACCAGCAGTTGGCACCAGGACTAGCACTAACACCAGCACCAGCACTAGCAGTAACACTAGCACCAGGACCAGCACTAGCAGTAACACCAGCACAGCACTAGCACCAACACTTAGCACTGCTACCAGCGCTAGCTCCAGCAGTAACAACTTATCACCAGGACTAGCACTAGCAGTAACACTTAGCACTAGCATTTAGACATTGATGCCGAACTTGTTCAGCAGCCTGATGGCCTGACTGTGGAAGCTGTCTCTGAATCTGCTCGTGTGGCATTTGATACTGCGGTATCGCCTGCCTGACGGTAGAAGTGTGTACAGTTCGTGGCTGGGGTGGTTATTGTCTTTAATAATCCGTTTGGCCTTGGCCACGCACCGCCTGGTGTATATATCCAGGAGGGAGGGAAGCTCACCTCCAACGATGTACTGGGCCGTCCGCACCACCCTCTGTAGTGTTTTACGCTCCAGTGCGGTGCAGTTCCCGTACCAGACGGTGATGCATCCTGTGAGAACACTCTCGATGGTACAGGAGTAGAATGTTCTGAGGATGCGAGGGCACATGTTGAATTTCCTCAGTCGCCTGAGGAAATACAGGCGTTGTTGGGCCTTTTTCACCACGTGTGTGGTGTGCGTGGTCCATGTGAGGTCCTCGGAGATGTGCACGCCGAGGAACTTGAAGCTGCTGACCCTCTCTACTGCAGCACCGTCGATGGAGATGGGGGCGTGCTCTCCTCTCCGCTTCCTGTAGTCCACGATCAGCTCCTTGGTCTTCTTGACGTTGAGGGCGAGGTTGTTTTCTTGGCACCACTGTGCAAGTGATCCAACCTCCTCCCTGTAGGCTGTCTCGTCGTCGTCGGCGATCAGACCCAACACTGTCGTGTCGTCAGCAAACTTGATGAAGACGTTGGAGCTGTGCATAGCCATGCAGTCGTGGGTGTACAGGGAGTAGAGGAGAGGGCTCAACACGCATCCCTGAGGGGCTCCAGTGTTGAGGGTCAGCGGCTCTGAGGTGGTGCTGCCCATCCTCACCACCTGGCGGCGGCCCGACAGGAAGTCCAGTATCCAGCTGCACATGGTCGGGTGCAGGCCTAGACTCCTGAGCTTGGTGTCGAGCTTGGCAGGAACTATCGTGTTGAACGCTGAGTTGAAGTCCACAAACAGCATTCTCACACAACAGTTCTTCCCCTCCAGGTGAGAGAGGGCAGTGTGAAGTGCCATGGCAATGGCGTCGTCGGTGGATCTGTTTTGACGGTAAGCAAATTGCCATGGGTCCAGCGTGGCAGGCAACATGGAACAAATGAAGTCCTTGACCAGCCTCTCGAAGCATTTACTGGCAATCGAGGTGAGGGCTACGGGTCTCCAGTCATTCGGGCAGGTTACCTTGGGGTGTTTAGGGACAGGCACGATGATGGACATCTTGAAGACCTCGGGAACAACAGCCTGGGACAGGGACAGGTTGAAGATGTCTGCGAAGACTCCTGCCAGCTGGTCTGCGCATGCTCTGAGGACGCGCCCCGGGATGTGGTCTGGGCCCGCCGCCTTCCGGATGTCCACCCGCTTGAAGGCTCTGCGCACGTCAGCCTCTGAGATGTTCAGCAGGCTGGCCTCCTCAGGCAGCGCTGACTTCGGCGGGCTGCCATTCACGTCGAACCGGGCGAAGAAGGTGTTTAGCTCGCCAGGGAGGGAGGTAGAGGAGTTCTCTACACCGCTGGTTCTCCCTCTGAAGTCCGTGATTGTCTGCAGCCCCTTCCACACACCCCTCACGTCGTGGCTCTTGAATTTGTCCTCCACCCTGTTCTTATACTCCCGCTTGGCAGAGCCGATGGTCTTGCGGAGGTCGTAGCGGGCTCTCGTATATTCCACCATATTCCCGGCGTCAAAGGCGGCGTTACGCGTGCGGAGTGCGGCGCGAACATCGCCATTAATCCACGGTTTCTGGTTGGGATAAATCCAAACCGACTTAGTAGGAACAACGTCATCTATGCGTTCCCATACCAGACGGTGATGCATCCTGTAAGAACACTCTCGATGGTACAGGAGTAGAATGTTCTGAGGATGCGGGGGCACATGTTGAATTTCCTCAGTCGCCTGAGGAAATACAGGTGTTGTTGGGACTTTTTCACCACGTGTGTGGTGTGCGTGGTCCATGTGAGGTTCTCGGAGATGTGCACGCCGAGGGAACTTGAAGCTGCTGACCCTCTCTACTGCAGCACCGTCGATGGAGATGGGGCGTGCTCTCCTCTCCGCTTCCTGTAGTCCACGATCAGCTCCTTGGTCTTCTTGATGTTGAGGGCGAGGTTGTTTTCTTGGCACCACTGTGCCAGTGATCCAACCTCCTCCCTGTAGGCTGTCTCGTCGTCGTCGGCGATCAGACCCAACACTGTCGTGTCGTCAGCAAACTTGATGAAGACGTTGGAGCTGTACATAGCCATGCAGTCGTGGGTGTACAGGGAGTAGAGGAAAGGGCTCAACACGCATCCCTGAGGGGCTCCAGTGTTGAAGGTCAGCGGCTCTGAGGTGGTGCTGCCCATCCTCACCACCTGGCGGCGGCCCGACAGGAAGTCCAGTATCCAGCTGCACATGGTCGGGTGCAGGCCTAGACTCCTGAGCTTGGTGTCGAGCTTGGCAGGAACTATCGTGTTGAACGCTGAGCTGAAGTCCACAAACAGCATTCTCACACAACAGTTATTCCCCTCCAGGTGAGAGAGGGCGGTGTGAAGTGCCATGGCAATGGCGTCGTCGGTGGATCTGTTTTGACGGTACGCAAATTGCCATGGGTCCAGCGTGGCAGGCAACATGGAACAAATGAAGTCCTTGACCAGCCTCTCGAAGCATTTACTGACAATCGAGGTGAGGGCTACGGGTCTCCAGTCATTCAGGCAGGTTACCTTGGGGTGTTTAGGGACAGGCACGATGATGGACATCTTGAAGACCTCGAGAACAACAGCCTGGGACAGGGACAGGTTGAAGATGTCTGCGAAGACTCCTGCCAACTGGTCTGCGCATGCTCTGAGGACGCGCCCTGGGATGTGGTCTGGGCCCGCCGCCTTCCGGATGTCCACCTGCTTGAAGGCTCTGCGCACGTCAGCCTCTGAGATGTTCAGCAGGCTGGACTCCTCAGGCAGCGCTGAATTCGGTGGGCTGCCGTTCACGTCGAACCGAGCGAAGAAGGTGTTTAGCTCGCCAGGGAGGGAGGTAGAGGAGTTCTCTACACCGCTGGTTCTCCCTCTGAAGTCCGTGATTGTCTGAAGCCCCTTCCACACACCCCTCACGTTGTGGCTCTTGAATTTGTCCTCCACCCTGTTCTTATACTCCCGCTTGGCAGAGCCGATGGTCTTGCGGAGGTCGTAGCGGGCTCTTGTATATTCCACCATATTCCCGGAGTCAAAGGCGGCGTTACGCGTGCAGAGTGCGCCGCGAACATCGCCATTAATCCACGGTTTCTGGTTGGGATAAATCCGAACTGATTTAGTAGGAACAACGTCATCTATGCATTTCTTGATGAACCCGGTGACTGAGGACGCGTACTCGCTGATGTTATTGTCCGACGCAACCCTGAACGCATCCCAGATCACGTGATGAAAACAATCCTGCAGCATAGACTCTGACTGGTCCGACCAGCATTGGACCTCCTTCACAGCGATTGGTTGCTGCTTCAGTCTCTGCCTGTAGGCGGGGAGTAGTTGGATCGAGCGGTGATCTGATTTGCCGAACGGTGGGCGGAGGAGGGACTTGTAGCCGTCCCGGAAGGGGGTGTAGCAGTGATCCAGGATTCGTTCGCCCCGTGTGTTGCTTGTGATGTGTTGATAGAACTTCGGGAGAACTTTCTTCAGGTTCGCCTTATTGAAGTCCCCCGCCACAATGAAAGCAGCCTCCGGGTGAGCCGACTCCTGTTCGCTGATAGCCCCATAAAGTTCCTTCAGTGCTATGTCCGTGTTGGCTTGAGGGGGAATGTACACAGCAGTCACGGTTACTGCTGTAAACTCCCGCGGTAGCCAGAATGGTCGGCACATAAGCATCAGGTACTCCAGGTCCGGGGAACAGAAAGACTTGAGGGTCTGCACATGACTCTGGTTGCACCAAGATCTGTTAATCATGAGACAGACCCCCCCTCCACGATCTTTACCGGAGAGAGCCTTTGTTCTGTCCGCGCGGTGGACGGAAAATCCTGTCGGCTCGATGGCTGAGTCGGCAACCCCCTCCGACATCCATGTCTCCGTCAGGCAGATGATGCAGTTCTCCTTTGTTTCCCGGTGGAATTGGATACGAGCCTGTAGCTCGCATAACTTATTGTCCAGAGACTGTACATTAGCCAGCAGAATGGTGGGTAGTGGAGGTCGATTGGCACGACGTCTCAGCCTGACCAGCACGCCGGCTCGCTTCCCTCTCCGTCGGCGACGCTTGCGTGTGATCGCGCCTAAAATGGACGGAGATAATCCAGCCGCGACTCCAGGTGGGACGTCCGAGTCGAAAGACTTGAAAAACTCCGGTAGGCGGCGAGCGACTGTCGTTCTAATCTCCAGAAGTGTACAACTGTCGTAAGTGAACTTGCTGCTAACTTCTTGTGCAAAGATAGTCGCAATTAAAAGAATAAATAACAAAAAACCTCGTCGGCGTACGAGAGCTCGCAACACGGCAGCCATCACGTACGGCGCCATGATGTAGGCTGACAGGCTGTGGCTAAACACTTGTGTTCTGACACCTTTCTATCATGGCCAGCATTCACTTTTGGGCAATTTGTGTGACAGTAGCTCTTCTTTGTGGTCGGACCAACCGGGGCTTCGCTCCCCATGCTCATCAAGGAGCCTGGACATCCATGAGCCTGTTGCCGGTTCCTCGCTTGTCCTCCCTTGCTTGAGCCCCTGATGTAGTAGGTTCTTGGTTCTAGATTATGCTTTAGTCTAGAGACCAGCCACGTTGGTTGGTGTTGCTCTGGAACCCGTTTTCCTGCCCGAGAGGCCGGTTCTTTTGCTGTCGAAACGCAAAGAACAGGTTTGAGATGACTCCGAACCGGCCCCCTTGTGGTATAAGGGGTATATGTGACTAGTACGGTACACTACATCCATCACTGTAGTTTCATAACGGGCATTTTGGGTTGTGTTCAGTCAACA
Organism: Coryphaenoides rupestris; assembly: GCA_002895965.2. Classification (NCBI taxonomy): domain Eukaryota; kingdom Metazoa; phylum Chordata; class Actinopteri; order Gadiformes; family Macrouridae; genus Coryphaenoides; species Coryphaenoides rupestris. Next base: position 260,231 of record PIJE02000005.1, read on the forward strand.
AAAATAAACTACAACCGCATCCACTGTGGATATCAGTCAATTGGTTCATGATTTCTCTTTCTGAGTGAGACTTTATACATCACATCATATTTCAACAACCTTCACAAAGGCCATGAAGGAGTTCTTGTTTGCCCATTACAAATACGACTTTTGCACTTGTCTTTTATTATTATTATGAAAGGTCAATTATAGTGTCGGAGTTGCATACCAAAATCTACAAAATGGCTTGGGAGTTGTACAAACACACCACACACAAAATTAAGAAAATGTATGTATTTCCAGTACACAAAGAATACCATATTACAATTGTCACATACAAAAAGACTAAAAACAATGCATTCATTTCATGATAGCACAAACTTATGCTGCATGATCACACGATGAATGATTAAGGCAACAGACACCATGTTACGGTGAATCACTTGCATCCAGGCTTTTTTCATCCATGGTTTCATCGTAGGCTACATTAAATTAAACAACATCCTTAAATGCGCAAATTAGACCAGTTTAGTGCCGGGCTCCTTTAATGTGGGGCCTTTAATGTGGGGCTGTTGAATGGAAGGAAGATGAAGGAAGATGGCGCCGTACGTGATGGCTGCCATGTTGCGAGCTCTCAAGTTCAAGTTCAAGTATTTTTTATTGTAACTTCACAATTTACACGTGAGTATAAGCAGTGAGTTAAAAACGTTTTGTGCAAAACGCCCGACAGCCGACAGTAATTATAAAGAATACGAAATAGAGTAAAACTACAAAATAGAAAATAGAACTATAAATAGAATTCAATATAAAATAAGTAAATGAAATCTAAAATGAAATGGAATATACAGTAAAATATCCATACACATATAAATCGATGTACTAAAATATACATTGTTATATGCTGTATGCTGACATTCACAGAATGTCACGGGATACCTTCCCAGACAGTCGACACAACACTAGCACCAGCAGTTGGCACCAGGACTAGCACTAACACCAGCACCAGCACTAGCAGTAACACTAGCACCAGGACCAGCACTAGCAGTAACACCAGCACAGCACGAGCACCAACACTTAGCACTGCTACCAGCGCTAGCTCCAGCAGTAACAACTTATCACCAGGACTAGCACTAGCAGTAACACTTAGCACTAGCATTTAGACATTGATGCCGAACTTGTACAGCAGCCTGATGGCCTGACTGTGGAAGCTGTCTCTGAATCTGCTCGTGTGGCATTTGATACTGCGGTATCGCCTGCCTGACGGTAGAAGTGTATACAGTTCGTGGCTGGGGTGGTTATTGTCTTTAATAATCCGTTTGGCCTTGGCCACGCACCGCCTGGTGTATATATCCAGGAGGGAGGGAAGCTCACCTCCAACGATGTACTGGGCCGTCCGCACCACCCTCTGTAGTGTTTTACGCTCCAGTGCGGTGCAGTTCAAGTTCAAGTACAAGTTCAAGTATTTTTATTGTAACTTCACAATTTACACGTGAGTATAAGCAGTGAGTGAAAAACTTTTTGTGCAAAACGCCCGACAGCCGACAGTAATTATAAAGAATACAAAATAGAGTAAAACTACAAAATAGAAAATAGAACTATAAATAGAATTCTATATAAAATAAGTAAATGAAATCTAAAATGAAATGGAATATACAGTAAAATATCCATACACATATAAATCGATGTACTAAAATATACATTGTTATATGCTGTATGCTGACATTCACAGAATGTCACGGGATACCTTCCCAGACATCGACACACCTTAGCACCAGCAGTTTGGACCAGGACTAGCACTAACATCCAGCACCAGCACAGCTAGTAACACTACACCAGGAGTCCAGCACTAGCAGTAACACCAGCAACAGCACTAGCCACAACACTTAGCACTGCTACCAGCGCTAGCTCAGCCTCTGCTAAGATATAACAAACTTATCACCCGACAATTTCATGACTTGCACTAGGCTTAGTAATCTTTAGCACTTAGCATTTAGACATTTGATTGCCGAACGTTGTCAGCAGCCTGATGCGCCTGACTGTGGGAAGCTGTCTTCTGAGTCTGCTCGTTTGTGGCATTTGATTATCTGCTGGTAATCGCCTGCCTGACGGTAGAGGGTGTACAGTTCGTGGCTGGGGGGTGGTTATTGTCTTTAATAATCCGTTTTGGCCTTGGCCACGCACCGCCTGGTGTATATATCCAGGAGGGAGGGAAGCTCACTCCAACGATGTACTGGGCCGTCCGCACCACCCTCTGTAGTGTTTTACGCTCCAGTGCGGTTGCAGTTCCCCGTACCAGACGGTGATGCATCCTGTGAGAACACTCTCGATGCTACAGGAGTAGAATGTTCTGAGGATGCGAGGGCACATGTTGAATTTCCTCAGTCGCCTGAGGAAATACAGGCGTTGTTGGCCTTTTTCACCACGTGTGTGGTGTGCGTGGTCCATGTGAGGTCCTCGGAGATGTGCACGCCGAGGAACTTGAAGCTGCTGACCCTCTCTACTGCAGCACCGTCGATGAGATGGGGCGTGCTCTCCTCTCCGCTTCCTGTAGTCCACGATCAGCTCCTTGGTCTTTTGACGTTGAGGGCGAGGTGTTTTCTTGGCACCACTGTGCCAAGTGATCCAACCTCCTCCCTGTAGGCTGTCTCGTCGTCGTCGGCGATCAGACCCAACACTGTCGTGTCGTCAGCAAACTTGATGAAGACGTTGGAGCTGTGCATAGCCATGCAGTCGTGGGTGTACAGGGAGTAGAGGAGAGGGCTCAACACGCATCCCTGAGGGGCTCCAGTGTTGAGGGTCAGCGCTCTGAGGTGGTGCTGCCCATCCTCACCACCTGGCGGCGGCCCGACAGGAAGTCCAGTATCCAGCTGCACATGGTCGGGTGCAGGCCTAGACTCCTGAGCTTGGTGTCGAGCTTGGCAGGAACTATCGTGTTGAACGCTGAGTTGAAGTCCACAAACAGCATTCTCACACAACAGTTCTTCCCCTCCAGGTGAGAGAGGGCGTGTGAAGTGCCATGGCAATGGCGTCGTCGGTGGATCGTTTTGACGGTACGCAAATTGCCATGGGTCCAGCGTGGCAGGCAACATGGAACAAATGAAGTCCTTGACCAGCCTCTCGAAGCATTTACTGACAATCGAGGTGAGGGCTACGGGTCTCCAGTCATTCAGGCAGGTTACCTTGGGGTGTTTAGGGACAGGCACGATGATGGACATCTTGAAGACCTCGGGAACAACAGCCTGGGACAGGACAGGTTGAAGATGTCTGCGAAGACTCCTGCCAACTGGTCTGCGCATGCTCTGAGGACGCGCCCTGGGATGTGGTCTGGCCCGCCGCCTTTCCGGATGTCCACCTGCTTGAAGCTCTGCGCACGTCAGCCTCTGAGATGTTTCAGCAGGCTGGCCTCCTCAGGCAGCGCTGACTTCGGTGGGCTGCCGTTCACGTCGAACCGAGCGAAGAAGGTGTTTAGCTCGCCAGGGAGGGAGGTAGAGGAGTTCTCTACACCGCTGGTTCTCCCTCTGAAGTCCGTGATTGTCTGAAGCCCCTTCCACACACCCCTCACGTTGTGCTCTTGAATTTGTCCTCCACCCTGTTCTTATACTCCCGCTTGGCAGAGCCGATGGTCTTGCGGAGGTCGTAGCGGGCTCTTGTATATTCCACCATATTCCCGGAGTCAAGGCGGCGTTACGCGTGCAGAGTGCGCCGCGAACATCGCCATTAATCCACGGTTTCTGGTTGGGATAAATCCGAACTGATTTAGTAGGAACAACGTCATCTATGCATTTCTTGATGAACCCGGTGACTGAGGACGCGTACTCGCTGATGTTATTGTCCGACGCGACCCGGAACATATTCCAATCCGCGTCATCAAAACAATCCTGCAGCATAGACTCCGATTGGTCCGACCAGCATTGGACCTCCTTCACAGCGATTGGTTGCTGCTTCAGTCTCTGCCTGTAGGCGGGGAGTAGTTGGATCGAGCGGTGATCTGATTTGCCGAACGGTGGGCGGAGGAGGGACTTGTAGCCATCCCGGAAGGGGTGTAGCAGTGGTCGAGGATCCGCTCGCCCCGTGTGTTGCTTGTGATGTGTTGGTAGAACTTCGGGAGAACTTTCTTCAGGTTAGCCTTATTGAAGTCCCCCGCCACAATGAAAGCAGCCTCAGGGTGAGCCGACTCCTGTTCGCTGATAGCCCCATAAAGCTACTTCAGCGCTATGTCCGTGTTGGCTTGAGGGGGAATGTACACAGCATTCACGGTTACTGCTGTAAACTCCCGCGGTAGCCAGAATGGTCGGCACATAAGCATCAGGTACTCCAGGTCCGGGGAACAGAAAGACTTGAGGGTCTGCACATGACTCTGGTTGACCAAGATCTGTTTATCATGAGACATACCCCCCCTCCACGATCTTTACCAGAGAGAGTCTTTGTTCTGTCCGCGCGGTGGATGGAAAATCCTGTCGGCTCGATGGCTGAGTCGGCAACCCCCTCCGACATCCATGTCTCCGTCAGACAGATGATGCAGTTGTCCTTTGTTTCCCGGTGGAATTGGATACGAGCCTGTAGCTCGCATAACTTATTGTCCAGAGACTGTACATTAGCCAGCAGAATGGTGGGTAGTGGAGGTCGATTGGCACGACGTCTCAGCCTGACCAGCACGCCGGCTCGCTTCCCTCTCCGTCGGCAACGCCTGCGTGTGATCGCGCCTAAGATGGACGGAGATAATCCAGCCACAACTCCGGGCGGGGACGTCCGAGTCGAAAGACTTGAAAAACTCCGGTAGGCGGCGAGCGACTGTCGTTCTAATCTCCAGAAGTGTACAACTGTAAGTGAACTTGCTGCTAACTTCTTGTGCAAAGATAGTCACAATTAAAAGAATAAATAACAAAAAACCTTGTCGGCGTACGAGAGCTCGCAACACGGCAGCCATCACGTACGGCGCCATTTCGCCATTTTGCCCTCCCGTTCATCTCTCAACAAATCAGAACCTTTTGCCTGAAGAGTACAATTGCGCACCAACACCCAGTGTATATATACATCTCTCATTCATGCTCATCTCTGTTTTTTGCATTATGCCTCGCTGCAGCCCTCCTCCATCACCTTAACCTCCAGGACTAGGCTCCACCTGTCTAGGGAGAAAGACGTAGCATATGCTATCCATAGTCATCCCCATCCCCAGCATCTACACCAACAGAGAAGATTTAATCTCCCATCAAGATTTCATGGCTTCATCATCCCTGTGAAGAATAAATACAGGTGCATCTCAATAAATTAGAATATTGTGGAAGTAAATTTATTTCAGTACTTCAATTAAAAAAGTTAAATTCATATATTATATAGATTTATTAAACACAAAGTGAAATATTTAAAACCTTTAATTTTGATGATTATGGCTTACAGTTCAATATTGTAGACTCACGGTGTCACACTCTAATCAGCTAATTACCTCAAAACACCTGCAAAGGTTTCCTGAGCCTTTAAATCAGGGGTGTCAAACTCAATTTCATCCCGGGCCACATCAACATTATAGTTGCCCTCAAAGGGCCGGTTATAACTGTAAGACTATATAAATATATCTACTCTTTATCATATTACATAATTGCTCCTGCATTTGATTATGATTGGTTTTCGTAACTACTTAATAACTACCTCAGAAAGCAGCAGACATTCAAGTGTACTGGGAACATCATTCAGGCCAGGAAATATAGTCCCAGTGACGGACATAGGGTTGGGAACCGAATCCAAAGTGCCGGGTACTGGGTACCCGAAACTTTTTTTTAATTTCGATTCTGCTTATCGGTTCCTAAAATAGATATCAATCTTTATTATTGCAAACAAAGGCTATATGTCTGCAAGGACGTGGCGGCTACCTCTCAGGACATTTAAAACAATGTATCTGCCAGGACCTGTCTACGTCACGCATCAACGCAACGCCGCAACGTGTCCATTTGTTTTGATACGAGCTAGCGGTTAGTCAGCAGTGTGAAAGATGGACCGCGGGAAAAGGTCAAAAATGTGCCTTCACTTTGTAAAAGAAAGCGACGACAAGGTTAGTGCAGTAAAATGTGGGAAAGGGCTGATATGGTGATCTGTCTTTCTGTACTGGGAGCGTACGGCCGGGTGCTGGGAGCGTACGGCCGGGCGCTGGACCGGAGTCCGGATAAGCAGAACCGGAACGGAATGGAATCAATAAAATTCAAACGATACCCAACCCTAGACGGACATTATAGTTTAGGTGTGTGAGTGTGTGTGTGTGTGTGTGTGTGTGTGTGTGTGTGTGTGTGTGTGTGTGTGTGTGCGTGCGTGCGTGTGTGTGTGTGTGTGTGTGTGTGTGTGTGTGTGTGTGAGAGACAAAGAAAGATAAAAGCAAAGACATGATGTATGACTATTCGAGGCCCCAAAATGGTGTTGGTTGAGGCTGCATAAATGTGGTAGGTAGTTCTACCACACATGATCAGTGAGTGACTAGGCTGGAGGATTTGAATCACTCACTTCTAACACAAATATCAAAACACTAAAACGAGATGTATGTGCTTTGTTAGTATAAAGCGAGAGAAAACCAAAAGAAAGGGGCATGTACAGATCTAACAACAGGGATCCTTTCAGACTTTCGGATCAAAACATAAGGGAAGGAGGCAAAATGTGTTCACAATATCATCTGACAATACTAGCAAGCAGTTAAACCCACCACTATATAATACAGTTATATCTAACTCTGCCCAAATATCAGCCTTACGTGAGATTGCGTGTGTAGCGATCAGTAGGTGGTTCAGTCTCTTCCAATGAACTGCGCTTAGCGAGCCCAGCTGTGTTGCGTGTTTGGCAATCCTGATGTCCGGAGCTCAGTAGTGGGGCTCGGAAACATCTTGTTGGTCATGTCATGAATTAAAGGGAAATCCATCGCCCTGTTTCCTCTCAAAACAAAAGCTGCATGGTTCGCAGGGAGTCGACCGATGTTCTGGTGGTAGTTACTAAAGACTGAGACTTGGGTTCTTATAATACGCCGTTGCTAGTCGTGTTTCAAAGAAATGAGTTACTTCGTCCTCATATTTAGCTTATCTAGTGTAACAACCGATAATTACCACTACAAAATGTGCACAGCACGGAGTCGACTGCTCAGCATCGCAGACGCAGGACCAATCGTTAGAAGGGAAGTGGAAGAGGGGTATCCGGAGCCAAGAGAGAAGGCAAAGAGATGGAGCCATCTCTGCGTCAATCTAATAAAGGCTAGGCGACTTTGATGTATCAGACCCATGCAACTTGGTCTGTTCGACCAATGAGCAGACATGACCGGGTCTATGGGCGGTCTTCACATATAGGTGTACAAAAGGGGAGTGCGTGAAGGATCTTAGTGGTGCGCCTTTACCCCCAGTGGGGAATAAACTTAGTAGCGCCCCTTTACCCCCAGAATAAAGGAGCATATGGTTCCAACCACCACTTTGAATGGCTGAGGCCCTACAGTGATCGCTGAGTGCACCTAGTGGAATGCAAGAGGAGTTATATACTAACCAAAAAGCAGAGAGTGGCTCAGCAAGAAGGAACGGCAGCTCGGAAGAATTGTAAGTATTTCAATATTTGCAGAGACACTCATCTATGCATTTATATCATCCAGACTGGATTACTGCACTTTTCTCTGGTTTACCGAGCTCTACTACAAAAAGCCTCCAGATTGTGCAGAACGCTGTTGCTAGACTTCTAACGAGAACTAGGAAGTTCGACCACATTACGCTTATTCTCACTTCTCTCTACTGGCTCACAATAAATGCCAGATCAGATTTTAAGGTGCTACTTCTTACCTATAAAGATCCTGCATGGGTCTGCACCATCGTACCTGAAGGACCTTATTGTTTCCTATTGTCCTTTTCAGCTCCCCCGCTCTTCAGGGGCTGGCCTTCTATCAATTCCAAAAGTGAATAAAAAATCATCAGGAAACAGGGCATTCTCTTATCTGCCACCTGTAATCAGGGAGGCTGACTCTGCTCATATATTTAAGGCTAGATTTAAAACCCACATATTTACACTTGCTTTTGACTGCTCTAAGTGCCCCTACAGCTAAATCAACTCTGTCAGCACTAGCCTACCCTGGCTTCTGATAGGTATTAGGCTAGAGCAGGCCTGGCCAACCCGCGGATCCCGAGCCGCATGCGGCTCTTTGTCTGGTTTCATGGCTCTTATGTTCATATCGAATTTTTTTTTTTTAGTGCAGTCAAAGTTAACGCGTCATCACAGATGTTGCGCCAAGGATGCGCAATGACGCTACCGTGAGGTGCGCGACAGGCTCCGAGTCAGCGTCTTTGGGGGGGGGGGGTCCGTTAATTTGTGGTTCTGATGGGGGGGGGGTCCGTTAATTCGCGGTTCTGATAGGGGGGGGGCGTGGATTTGCGGTTCTGATGGGGGGGGTCCGTTAATTTGCGGTTCTGATGGGGGGGGGGGGGGGGTTAATTCGCGGTTCTGATGGGGGGGATGGGTCCGTTAATTCGTGGTTCTGATGGGGGGGTCCGTTAATTCGCGGTTCTGATGGGGGGGGGTCTGTTAATTGGCGGTTCTGATGGGGGTGGGGTCCGTTAATTCGCGGTTCTGATGGGGGGTGGGTCCGTTAATTCGCGGTTCTGATGGGGGGGGTCCGTTAATTCGCGGTTCTGATGGGGGGGGTCTGTTAATTGGCGGTTCTGATGGGGGGGTCCGTTAATTTGCGGTTCTGATGGGGGGGTCCGTTAATTTGCGGTTCTGATGGGGGGGGTCCGTTAATTCGCGGTTCTGATGGGGGGGGTCTGTTAATTTGCGGTTCTGATGGGGGTGAGGTCCGTTAATTTGCGGTTTTGATGGGGGGGGGGTCCGTTAATTCGCGGTTCTGATAGGGGGGGGTCCGTTAATTCGCGGTTTTGATGGGGGGGGGGCGTTAATTCGCGGTTCTGATGGGGGTGGTCTGTTAATTCGCGGTTCTGATGGGGGGGGGTCTGTTAATTGGTGGTTCTGATGGGGGTGGGGTCCGTTAATTTGCGGTTCTGATGGGGGGGGTCTGTTAATTTGCGGTTCTGATGGGGGGGTCCGTTAATTTGCGGTTCTGATGGGGGGGGTCCGTAAATTTGCGGCGGTTTCTGAGTGGAGGGGGGGTCTGTTAATTGGTGGTTTCTGATGGGGGGGGTCCGGTTAATGTTGGAGGTGTCTGATGGGGGGGCCGTGTTAATTGGTGGTTCTGATGGGGGTGGGGTCCGTTAATTTTGCGGTTCTGATAGGGGGGGGGGTCCCGTAATTTGCGGGTTCGGGATTGGGGGCGGTCCGGTTAATTCGCAGGTTCTGATGGGGGGGTTCTGTTAATGGCGGTTCTGAGTGGGGGTGGGGTCAACGTTTAATTTGGCGGTTCTTGGGGGTCCGAATTGGGGGGGGGTTCCGTGTAATTGGTGGGGGGCCCTTAATCGCGGTTTCTGAGTTGTAGGGGGGCCGTTAATTTGGCAGTTCTGAATGGGGGGGGGGCGTTTAATTTGCGGTTCTGATGGGGGGGGTCCGTTAATTTCGCGGTTCTGATGGGGGGGGGGGGCGTTGAATTTCGGTGTCTGATCAGGGGGGGGGGGGGGGGGGGGGGCCCGTTGAATTTGGCCTGTTCTGATGGGGGGTCTGTTAATTCGCGGTTCCTGATGGGGTGGGGTTCCGTTAATTGTGCGGGTTCTGATTGGGGCAGGGGTCCGTTAATTTGTGGTTCTGATGGGGGGGTGGCACCCCCCGAATTAGACTAGATAAAGACAGAGGAAATATTCGTTGGTGTGTGTGGAGAGGAAGAGATGGGAGATTTGTTCATGTGTGTGGAGAGGAAGAGATGGGAGATTGTTCATGTGTAGTATGATGGTGGCTCTTTGCAGTAACACAGTAAAACATATAGGGTGCTACCAAAAGGGGTAGTGGTGAAGGAATCTTTAGTGGTGGCGCCTGTTACCCCCAGTGGGGGATATAACTGTAAGTAGCGCCGGCCCTTTAGATAGACTAAGAAATATTGTTGGTGTGGTGTGAGAGGAAGAGATGGGAGATGTTCATGTGTGTATGATGTGGCTCTTTGCAGTAACACAGTAAAAAAATTGGCTCTTCGTCTCTGACTGGTTGGCCACCCCTGGGTTAGAGGTTGCTTGTGTGTTCCCTGTTCACTATGCTCCATCTAACCATCATGTTGTCTCCAATTTTTATGGTGTTGCTGTGATCATGACTGGATACCTGGCAACCCCACCTGATGGTTACCAGCTTGCTCTCCAGCCAACACCCCATCACAATATTACTATTCCATTTACCATTTGTACTTTGTCGTTTATAATTGTTATGCTTTGTTACCCCTTGTTATGGCCGTATGACACCCATTTCACTCATAACCTTTCCTGGAAGAAGGGATCCTCCACTCTGCGTTCCTTCTCCAGATTTCTTCCTTGTTAATTGAGGGTTCATTTCTTGTGCTTTGGGGGCTAGGGCTAGGGGGGTGTCATAATCACATGGCCCATAATCATATGGCCTGGAAAGCCCTTTGAGACTGTAACTGTGATTAAGGGCTATACAAAAATTAGTAATGGCATCAGAATAATGTTAGTTCTAATCATAATTAAACCTTGTACACATTAAAATAAGCTATGAAATCTATGTATAGCTGTACAGATATAAATATATAACTCATATTTAATTATCCACGCTTACACGACACTTCCTTCCTTTTAACCGGGATATCCGACCAGATTCAAATATAACAGAAATCAGCCCAAAAGCTGTTCCACACAACAGAGAGAGTTGGGTAAGTTCAAATTTTTTATTTTAACCACACCCTGCTCATAAACTTGAATTGTGCAAGTAGGTGTATGCACAAATAATAATTATTTATTTATATCCCCAGTAATCTCTTGAGCGATATTTAAATGAAGCTGACGGTGTTTTGGCCAGCTGTTTGGCCAGCAACTCGGAAAAATTGTTATGGCAGAAATTATATTGTTATCAATAAATCAAGATACTAAATATTAACACCGGAACAACACTGTAATTTTTTACATGTTTACATACTGTAACTACAGTTTATTATTCTCTAAATATGAATTATACCTATAACTGGGAGTAGACTACAGGTATAGAGCCTAATATGAAAGGAATAAACAACCCCAGAAGGCTGCAACATCATGACCCAAAATGAGGGGTAAATGTAGCCCCTTGTAAGACAATGTCATTGGGGAGGCCATGCGTGCGGAACTCATGCTGCAACATCATTTTTGGCAGTAGGTTACTTAGGTAATGGAATCAACTGGGCAAGTCTTAGAGAAGTGATCCACAACTGTGAGTATAACATCACAAAGTCCAAAGAAACTTGGGACCAGGTGTGATGAGGAACCAGCAGTGGATGAAGAAGGCCAGAGGGAGTTAGCCCGTCTCCAGTGTCTGAAGCATCCTTTGTCGGCAGAAGTTAGAGAAGCCCACAAAGCATTTAACCTCACTGTGAGTGGGAGTAGTAGGCCAGTCATTGACCGCCCTGATCTTGGCCAGATCCATCTGGATGATATCAGCATTGATGAAAAATCCCGGGAAGGACACTTCTGAGACAATATAATCACATTTTTCGGTATTTCAACAGATGGTTCTCGAGTTGAGAATATACTAGCTCCTTGCCGCAGTTCAAATGCAGATCAGATCAATGGGGTTGGGCACATGTTTTGATGATGAAGTCATTGAGTCTCTGTGTATTTAATTGAGTATAGATGATGCCAGGGCATCGGCATTTGTCCTTCCCCACAAATAAAACCCCAGTTGCAGGGGATGCAAAAGGCTGAGTGATACATAAGCATATGTATCAAGAGTATTTAATATGGTAAAGGGAATATGGCATATCTATCCACAAAATTATTAATGTTAAAAATGTATATGTAAAGTAAGGTGACCAATATGTTCAATGAGATTGGTGTTGCTGGTTGAGAAGCCTGATGGCCTGGGGGGATGTTTTTGAGTCTGGCAGTTTGTGCCTGAATGCTCCGGTTATGTCTACCAGACGGCAGCAGTGTGAACAGTCCATAGCCTGGGTGGCTGTAATCCTCAATGATTTTCCATGCTTTCCTAAGTCATCGTGTGTGTGGTAGATGCTTTGCACGGTGGGGAGATGGCAGCCGATGCGCTCCGCTGTCTTCATCACCCTCTGCAGGGCTTTGCGATCAGCAGCGACAAGTCCCTGACCTCCTCTCTCTTGGCGGTCACTGTTGGCGATGAGACCTCTGACGGTCATGTCGTCCGCAAACTTAAGGATGGTATTGGAACAGTGGTTAGGGGAGAGCGCAGTCACCCTGTTCTTCAGCTAGCCTCGCTGTAGGAATGGTGTTGCTCATCTCTAACCTTCAATATAAAGTGTTGAGCTCATCGGGAGAGAGGCGGCGGGCTGGGCATCACTGCTATTTCTCCCAATATAATCTGTAATGGTTCGCAATCCACACCACATGCGCTTGAAGTCGGATCTTTGGTAGTTAGACCCCAACTTGTCCCTGTCGACTCTTTTGGCAACTCTGATGGCCCACCAAACATCATATCTGGACCTCCTCAAGGCCTCCAGGTACCCAGAGCTATAGTCTGAGGACCATGCTCTTAGTTTCGTCCTAAGATTAACCTTTGGGACAACATCATTGATGCCATTGGAGATGTAGGCTGTGACAGAGTTTGTGTATTTATCAAGATTCATGATTCAATAAGTTTAATTGCCACAGACACATACAGGATGTGCAGTGAAATGAAAATGTGGCAACAAACCAGGCGGAATGTGGCACGAGAATAATACATATTACAATGGAAAGGCATCAGAATATCCACCATCTTTTACGGCTAAAAGAGCGAGGCTTTTTTTTGAGATGAGAAATATGACAAAATCTGCAAATAAACAGCAAGGCATATAAACAAGTAGGCATATCAACAACAAGGCAATGTAACAAATGTAGTATCCAAGTAAGGACTATGGGGTGCATGTACTGTGTACTACATATGTGTGTGTTATGTGTGTGTGTGTGTGTGTGTGTGTGTGTGTGTGTGTGTGTGTGTGTGTTGTATGGGAGAGGCAGAGGGAGTGAGGTCAGAGTTTCAAAGTCCCGATGGCCCGCGGAAGAAACTCAGTTTTAGTCTCTGTTTCGAGCAGCGTGACTGATGAGGCGCTTGCCTGACCGCTTGGAACAGTTAGTTTTTGGGTGGTGAGGATCCTTCATGATCCTGCAGGCTCTGATTCAACACCTCCTGGAGTACAGGTCCTGCAGAGTGGGGGAGTGTTGTGCCAATAGTGCACTCAGCCAAATGCACCACCCTCTGCAGAGCCCTCCGGTCCTGAGAAGCGCTATTGCCAAACCAGGCAGTGATGCTTCCTGTCAGGATGCTTTCCACCGCACCAGGTCTGAAGGATCCTCCGGGAGACTCTGAGCTTCCTCAGCTGCCTGAGATGGTAGAGGCGCTGCTTTGCCTTCATCACCAGAGTGTCAATGTGTGTCGTCCAAGTCAGTTCTCTGCAATGTGGACTCAGAGGTACCTGAAGCTGCCCATTCCTCTCCACAGCAGTCCCCATTAATCCACAGTGGTGTGTAAGTCATCTGATGTTGTTGTGTCCTCCTAAAGTCCACAATCAGCTCCTTAATTTTGGAGACTTTCAGCATGAGGCTGTTGTCTTGGCACCACAGTGACAGTTTAGCAACTTCCTCTAGGTAAGCACAGTTACCAGAGATCAGGCCCACCATCACTCTGTCATCCGCAAACTTGACAATGGAGTTGGAGCTAGACGTTGCCACACAGTCATGTGTGTACAGGGAGTCCAGTATGGGGCTGAGGATGCAACCCTGGGGGGATCCTGTGATCAGGGTGAGGGGTCTGGAGGTGTGTTTGCCACCCTGACAACATGGGGCCTCGTGGCTAAGTCCCAGATCCCGGCAAACAGGAGGGTGTTCAGACCCAGCTCTATCAGCTTGCCAATCTTCTGGGAACTATGGTGCTGAAATGAACAACATTCTCACATAGCCCCCCTTCCGAATACCAAGATAAGAGAGGGAGTTGTGTACTACCTGGAAGACAGCATCGTTTGTGGATCTGTTTGGCTGGTTGACGAACAGCAGCGGGTACATGGAGGGAGGTAAGAAGGCGCAGATGATGCAGATCAGATCAGATCAGTTCGGCGAGCAGGGGAGAAAAAGAGTCTTAATATCCTTAGGGTTGCACCACTTGCAAACCCCTCCACCCTAGTATTTGCCTGACACTTGCATCCTGTCTGCTCAGAAAACAGAGAGGGACTCGGTCGGACAAATAACTCGATCCGGAGCCAGCGGGGTGAGCCATGTTTCAGAGAAAGAAATTGTACAATCCCTTATATACCATTGGAAGGGAAACCTGGTCCTAATATAATCAAACTCAGGGATGGGCAACATTTCTTTCGAGAGGGCCATAAGTAAGGTTAGATTAAGTAAGCAAAGGGCCACATATTGGACAATTGAATTCAGATTGCCTGGGGCCTTGTTTCAAAAAACAAGAACGTTCTGTTTAATAATGTTGACTTTTTTACAGCTGTATTTGTCAATCTGGTGTACTCTGAGGTTACAATAAAGGTTTACTTTAGATCAAGAGGGGAAGGAGTGCTACAGAAGAAAGCTTGAGAGGAAGCTCCAGCAGAAGTACCTCAGGGAGTTGTGGAGTGGCATGAGGACCATCACCGGCCATGAAGCAAAGACCATCCAGGGGAGGGAGGGAAACCCGCATGAGGCCAATGAGTTAAATCAGTTCTATGGGAGATATTTTCCAGTACATTCTTAGTAATGTCTTGTCAATATGCTGTATGTGTGAATTAAGTGTGGAGGAATACATAGAACAATTAGAGACACACACGTCCACCCATGTTTATATTGAAGCTCCCAATATGTTTACGTTGAAGGCTCTTTGCGTCTAACATGCATATGATGACGAGGTATGCAGTGCAGAAGCGCAGACTGAATGTCCAAAGATGGACATGAGCCAAACTAAACAAGGTGCTATCTTGTGCCGGGTACGGGAGAGAGAATCTACGTATGGTACTCTATCGCGGTATCCATATAGGGTTTGGAATGTATAGCATGATTATGTAACATTGGGTTTAAAGGACAGAGCCCGAGAAGGGTGCGGCAGTCTTCTCTGCAGATTTGACTCAGGCTTTGTGTTACTATTGGCAGTGACAAATAAAGTCTTTAACTTTCAAACTTCGGTCTTCCTGATCTCCCTCTTACGAATGTCAGAGTATTGGTAAATCCACAACATATTTGGCGTCACGAACAGGATTGGAAAGGGACCAGACAACTGCTTCGTCGTGGGGTGGCGTTCCGGCGCAGGTCACACAAAAGAGTGGCCACTCAACTAAAAAAGGGTAAGCGACGTTCTTACTTATTAGTTATAGAAAATTGTAAAAGTGTCTCTCCAAATTTACGAACCATAGTATAACCCATGTAAGAGGGGGAAAGGGGAGACCTGGGATGAATGACAGTGCATGCACTAACCCATAACACTCTGTGGTTTATTAAATTGTTGCTTTTGAAAACCCTGTGGATACCGTTGTGATAGTACAATTAGAAAGGTACTATGCACTGAACTGACAGGTCCCTAGATATGGACAGAGAGAGTGAGAGAGAGAGGAATAAAAAAAGCTGGGAGAGGAGCTGTCCCTTCCATCATAGGTTATGTTTAAAACTACGTAGGCGAAGTACAGTGAAGTACAGTAAAACTACGGTAGGCGAAGTACGATAAAAAATGTATTTAAAATAAGTCAGCGCTTAGAAGTTTACTTCAGCTATGATTTAAATTGATGAATATAAAGGGAAAGGGTGTTAAGAGTAAAAACACTGTGTGGTCATTTTTGTGCGATGTTAAGTTGTGTGAGTGTTCAAAAAACATTCTCTGTTTTTTTTAAAAGAATATAGAGATAGATGGCATTTTCATTTGGATTGCATTCCAGTGTTAAATGAGTGAAAGTGCATTAAATACACCAATTGTTGAATAGCTAGCTTGTAAAGGTCCTTACTTGTTTGTTTGAAAGTCTGTGCTTGTTTTATGTTATATGTTAGTTGTTGTGTGTGTTGTCGGTGCAGGACACCGCTAGGTTGTGTCGGCTCGGTGGTTCAGAGAGACTGGTGGGGGTTTCGTTGAGACAAGCCAGGACTATAGGAGGGCGTGTCCCGGTGAGAAAGGGGTGGACTGTATGATAAAGTCCAGCCCCTGTTGTTGGCATCAGTGGAAGAGGTAAAAAATTCAAGCATTGAAATAAGTAGCCTAAAAAAGAAAAAAAAGAAAAAAGAAAAAAAAAAAAAAAAAAAACAAAAAAAAAAAAAAAAAAACAAAAAAAAAAACAAAAAAAAACCCCACATACAGGATGTGCAGTGAAATGAAAATGTGGCAACAACCAGCGGAATGTGCACGAGAATAATACATATTACAATGGAAAGGATCAGAATATCCACACATCTTTTACGGCTAAAAGAGCAGCTTTTTTTGGAATGAGAAATATGACAAAATCTGCAAATAAACAGCAAGGCATATAAACAAGTAGGCATATCAACAACAAGGCAATGTAACAAATGTAGTATCAAGTAAGACTATGTGGGTGCATGTACTGTGTACTACATATGTGTGTGTATGTGTGTGTGTGTGTGTGTGTGTGTGTGTGTGTGTGTGTGTGTGTGTGTGTGTGTATGGGAGAGGCAGAGGGAGTGAGGTCAGAGTTCAAAGTCCCGATGGCCCGCGGAAAGAAACTCAGTTTTAGTCTCTGTTCGAGCAGCGTGACTGATGAGGCGCTTGCCTGACCGCTTGGAACAGTTAGTTTTTGGGGTGGTGAGGATCCTTCATGATCCTGCAGGCTCTGATTCAACACCTCCTGGAGTACAGGTCCTGCAGAGTGGGGAGTGTTGTGCCAATAGTGCACTCAGCCAAATGCACCACCCTCTGCAGAGCCCTCCGGTCCTGAGAAGCGCTATTGCCAAACCAGGCAGTGATGCTTCCTGTCAGGATGCTTTCCACCGCACCAGGTCTGAGGGATCCTCCGGGAGACTCTGAGCTTCCTCAGCTGCCTGAGATGGTAGAGGCGCTGCTTTGCCTTCATCACCAGAGTGTCAATGTGTGTCGTCCAAGTCAGATCCTCTGCAATGTGGACTCAGAGGTACCTGAAGCTGCCCATCCTCTCCACAGCAGTCCCATTAATCCACAGTGGTGTGTAAGTCATCTGATGTTGTTGTGTCCTCCTAAAGTCCACAATCAGCTCCTTAATTTTGGAGACTTTCAGCATGAGGCTGTTGTCTTGGCACCACAGTGACAGTTTAGCAACTTCCTCTAGGTAAGCACAGTTACCAGAGATCAGGCCCACCATCACTCTGTCATCCGCAAACTTGACAATGGAGTTGGAGCTAGACATTGCCACACAGTCATGTGTGTACAGGGAGTCCAGTATGGGGCTGAGGATGCAACCCTGGGGGGATCCTGTGATCAGGGTGAGGGGTCTGGAGGTGTGTTTGCCACCCTGACAACATGGGGCCTCGTGGCTAAGTCCCAGATCCCGGCAAACAGGAGGGTGTTCAGACCCAGCTCTATCAGCTTGCCAATCTTCTGGGAACTAATGGTGCTGAAATGAACAACATTCTCACATAGCCCCCCTTCCGAATACCAAGATAAGAGAGGGAGTTGTGTACTACCTGGAAGACAGCATCGTTTGTGGATCTGTTTGGCTGGTTGACGAACAGCAGCGGGTACATGGAGGGAGGTAAGAAGGCGCAGGTGATGCAGATCAGATCAGATCAGTTCGGCGAGCAGGGGAGAAAAAGAGTCTTAATATCCTTAGGGTTGCACCACTTGCAAACCCCTCCACCCTAGTATTTGCCTGACACTTGCATCCTGTCTGCTCAGAAAACAGAGAGGGACTCGGTCGGACAATAACTCGATCCGGAGCCAGCGGGGTGAGCCATGTTTCAGAGAAAGAAATTGTACAATCCCTTATATACCATTGGAAGGGAAACCTGGTCCTAATATAATCAAACTCAGGGATGGGCAACATTTCTTTCGAGAGGGCCATAAGTAAGGTTAGATTAAGTAAGCAAAGGGCCACATATTGGACAATTGAATTCAGATTGCCTGGGGCCTTGTTTCAAAAAACAAGAACGTTCTGTTTAATAATGTTGACTTTTTTACAGCTGTATTTGTCAATCTGGTGTACTCTGAGGTTACAATAAAGGTTTACTTTAGATCAAGAGGGGAAGGAGTGCTACAGAAGAAAGCTTGAGAGGAAGCTCCAGCAGAAGTACCTCAGGGAGTTGTGGAGTGGCATGAGGACCATCACCGGCCATGAAGCAAAGACCATCCAGGGGAGGGAGGGAAACCCGCATGAGGCCAATGAGTTTAAATCAGTTCTATGGGAGATATTTTTCCAGTACATTCTTAGTAATGTCTTGTCAATATGCTGTATGTGTGAATTAAGTGTGGAGGAATACATAGAACAATTAGAGACACACACGTCCACCCATGTTTATATTGAAGCTCCCAATATGTTTACGTTGAAGGCTCTTTGCGTCTAACATGCATATGATGACGAGGTATGCAGTGCAGAAGCGCAGACTGAATGTCCAAAGATGGACATAAGCCAAACTAAACAAGGTGTTTAGTTTGTGCCGGGTACGGGAGAGAGAATCTACGTATGGTACTCTATCGCGGTATCCATACAGGGTTTGGAATGTATAGCATGATTATGTAACATTGGGTTTAAAGGACAGAGCCCGAGAAGGGTGCGGCAGTCTTCTCTGCAGATTTGACTAAGGCTTTGTGTTACTATTGGCAGTGACAAATAAAGTCTTTAACTTTCAAACTTCGGTCTTCCTGATCTCCCTCTTACGAATGTGAGTATTGGTAAATCCACAACATATTTGGCGTCAGGAACAGGATTGAAAAGGGACCAGACAACTGCTTCATCGTGGGGTGGCGTTCCGGCACAGGTCACACAAAAGAGTGGCCACTCAACTAAAAAAGGGTAAGCGACGTTCTTACTTATTAGTTATAGAAAATTGTGAAAAGTGTCTCTCCAAATTTACGAACCATAGTATAACCCATGTAAGAGGGGGGAAATGGGAGACCTGGGATGAATAACAGTGCATGCACTAACGCATAACACTCTGTGGTTTATTAAATTGTTGCTTTTGAAAACCCTGTGGATACCGTTGTGATAGAACAATTAGAAAGGTACTATGCACTGAACTGACAGGTCCCTAGATATGGACAGAGAGAGCGAGAGAGAGAGGAATAAAAAAAGCTGGGAGAGGAGCTGTCCCTTCCATCATAGGTTATGTTTAAAACTACGTAGGCGAAGTACAGTGAAGTACAGTAAAACTACGGTAGGCGAAGTACGATAAAAAATGTATTTAAAATAAGTCAGCGCTTAGAAGTTTACTTCAGCTATGATTTAAATTGATGAATATAAAGGGAAAGGGTGTTAAGAGTAAAAACACTGTCTGGTCAACACAACAACCTGAAGGACGTTTTTTGTGCGATGATAAGTTGTGTGAGTGTTAAAAAAACATTCTCTGAGGTTTTTTTTAAACAATATAGAGATAGATGGCATTTTCATTTGGATTGCATTCCAGTGTTAAATGAGTGAAAGGGCATTAAATACACTAATTGTTAAATCGCTAGCTTGTAAAGGTCCTTACTTGTTTGTTTGAAAGTCTGTGCTTGTTTTAAGTTATATGTTAGTTGTTGTGTGTGTTGTCGGTGCAGGACACCGCTAGGTCGTGTCGGCTCGGTGGTTCAGAGAGACTGGTGGGGTTTTCGTTGAGACAAGCCAGGACTATAGGAGGGCATGTCCCTGTGAGAAAGGGGTGGACTGCATGATAAAGTCCAGCCCCTGTTGTTGGAATCAGTGGTAGATTAATTGAAGAATTCAAGCATTGAAATAAGTAGCAAATAATATATTAATTTAGTTATTTCTCTTTCAAAAGCGTTTATAAGGTATATGTGTTCTTGCATTTAATTCACAATACCTTTCAAGTTTCAAGTATTTTTATTGTCACTTCACAATTTACACGTGAGTATAAGTAGTGAGTGAAAAACCTTTTGTGCAAAACGCCAGACAGCCGACAGTAATTATAAAAGAATACAAAAAGAATACCAAGTATTACTTAAAGTCGAGTAAAGAGAGGAGCACCCCAAGTGTTGGAAACCTGCACTGCATGTTGTAGTCCAGGAAGTTGTCAGAGTATGAGTTTTCTTTTTCCTTGATGAGAACAGTTAAAGAAACAGACAAGGAAACAGTGCCCCTAGTGTCCAGGTTGCAAATAATTTTAGTTTGTACAAAAGAGCTAATGCTAATGCTTTGTGTTGAGATAAAAACATAGGGTTAGACAAAAGACATTCAAGTTAATCTTATATTAGTATACTTAATCATAGTGTGTACTTTCAACTATTTGGACTTTATAAAAAGTGTAGAGAAAACCTGTGTATCTATGAGAAAGTAATTAGTTGTCATAAGGGCATCCTGAAACTTTGTGTTTAGTCATTATTTATTCTATGCTTTGCCATTCTTCCGCTCATTGTCCTGTCATTTCAGATCCTGCCACTCCCACCTGCCCACAGTATCCTGAGCCCATCCCATCACCTGACTCTGCCCCGCCCAGTTAATCACCTTACTCCGACCATCACCTGAGTCTGCTCTACTCACCTGTTTCCCATTCCCTCATTAGAATAGTATTTAACACCTGCCTTATCCCCTTTGTCTTTGTCAGATTGTTTTTGCAGCGGAGCTTAGTGTACCTGTCACTCTACTTTTCTGACTTGATATCTGCTAGTATTATTCTCGACTCTGATTCTTGCCTGATCCCTGCCTGTTTTGACGCCTGATTATCGGATACCCTGTTTTGTGACTTTCACCTGTTGGACTACCGAGTTTGGATTAAACCCTTTGTGGACTTTGATTGCATCTAGTAGTGCTGTGTCGTGCTTTTTGGGTTCTACCTGTTCTGGTACCGTTACATTAGTATTTTAGATAATAATAAATAGATGATTGATTTGATAGATTTTTTGGATTGATTTTCTAAATTAATTTTCATTAACTAATTGATTTTTTTGGGTTGAGTTTTAGTTGATTTAAAGTGAGGTTTCCTCATTTGATTTTTTGATTAGGATACTATAGGTAAGATCTGTAATTGACTCAGTTCTACGTTATAGAACCGGTAAATAGAGAGGAATAATTTCTGTAGCGGTTCATTTGGAGGCACACAATTAAGAAATAGAAAGCTCTTTAATATAAAAAGTAACCATGCCATTATCAGCAGTGGAAATATTGTGTAAAAAGAATCCGTTAAATAAAGATGAGATAATGAAGATCTCAGAAAAATGGGAGAAAAGAACAGGGAAAGCAGGCACTAAATGGCTAAAGGAGGGGACATTTGATGTGGTGGTTGTCACGATGTGAGCAGGAGGACCCAAATGCAAGACTCAGGACTCAGGGTTTTGCAGTGCGGAGTGGTATTTATTCACCGTGAGACAGGCAGGCAGATAGGGAACATACAGGCAGTGCAGCCGGGACCGGGACCCGGGATGGCTGACACCTGGCAGCAGGGACTGGCAGGAGCTGCGGCAGTCCAGCCGGGACCGGGACCTGGAATGGCTGGCACCTGGCAGCAGGGACTGGCAGGAGCTGCGGCGGTCCAGCCGGGACCGGGACCCGGGATGGCTGGCACCTGGCAGCAGGGACTGGCAGGAGCTGCGGCGGTCCAGCCGGGACCGGGACTCGGGATGGCTGGTACCTGGCAGCAGGGACTGGCAGGAGCTGCAGCGGTCCAACCGGGACCGGGACCCGGGATGGCTGGCACCTGGCAGCAGGGACTGGCAGAAGCTGCGGCAGTCCAGCCGGGACCGGGCTCGGGGTGGCAGAGGCCTTGCAGCAGGGACTGGTGGGAGCTGCTGTGGTCCAGCCGGGACCGGGACTTGGGATGGCTGGCACCTGGCAGCAGGGACTGGCAGGAGCTGCTGTGGTCCAGCCGGGACCGGGACCCGGGATGGCTGTGACCCAGCAGCGGGAAAACTGAACTGCTGCGGTCCAGCCGGGACCGGGACCCGGGGTGGCTGCCACCTGGCAGCAGGAACCGGCAGGAGCTGCCAATAGTAACACAAAGCCTGAGTCAAATCTGCAGAGAAGACTGCCGCACCCTTCTCGGGCTCTGTCCTTTAAACCCAATGTTACATAATCATGCTATACATTCCAAACCCTTATATGGATACCGCGATAGAGTACCATACGTAGATTCTCTCTCCCGTACCCGGCACAAGATAGCACCTTGTTTAGTTTGGCTCATGTCCATCTTTGGACATTCAGTCTGCGCTGCATACCTCGTCATCATATGCATGTTAGACGCAAAGAGCCTTCAACGTAACCATATTGGGAGCTTCAACATAAACATGGGTGGACATGTGTGTCTCTAGTTGTTCTCTGTATTTCTCCCCACTTCATTCACACATACAGCATATTGACAAGACATTATTAAGAATGTACTGGAAAATATCTCCCATATTCCCCCCTTTTGGGCTTACTAAGCCCCAACTTTTGTGATTTGTGATATGGTAAATGGATTGCATTTTATATAGCGCTTTTATCCAAAGCGCTTTACAGTTGCCTCACATTCACCCATTCATACACCGACGGCGGTGCCAACCATGCAAGGTAACAACCAACACGTCAGGAGCAGGTAGGTTAGGTGTCTTGCTCAGGGACACCACGACACTTAGCTAGGTGGAGCTCAGGGATCGAACCAGCAACCTTCCAGTTGGCAGACAACCACTCTACCTCCTGAGCTAATTATTTTGAATACATTGATGTATCTCTGTAATACAATCATCTCATTCCATAGTGATATAGTGATTTAGGCTTCAAATACTCCGACCACCAATGTGGCTCTAATCAGAGACCTAGGCCCTCATCACGAGGTACATCGAGATAAACATCTTCCTCTCTGTTCTAATGCCCAATTACAGGAAGGAAGTAAAGATCACCATGTACCTCCACAGTCCTCTGGAGTAAACCTATCTTTGTAGGGAAACCTCCTTTTAGCGGGACTGCCTCTTGTTATATCACATGGGGACTGAACTCATCATTCAATAATCAATGGTTATACAATAAAAATGGTTATAATGAGATAAACAAATCAATATGATAAAAATCAAAAGAATATACCGTAATTGTCATAGTTATAAATGTTATGTAAGCGGCAGCATGTAACTTAATCAGAGCCTTGCATCTTTGTTCCCTCTATAAGTTGTAACATTATGCCTGAATCATCACTCTTCCACAAGACGTGAACATTCTAAACATCATATGATTATTAAAGAATACATAACACAAAAACATAAAAACACAAAATAATAAGATATACTAAGAACAACAAAAAACTATTTTATCCATGCAAAACATGTTACAGTTTTTCTGGAACTCTTTTTACATGTCTCCTTCATGTCATATTATCATTGTCCAATGAGAACATTGTTCATTCCTTCATTCAATGATCTTCATGTATTGGTGTGCTGTATGCATATGTGGGGTTTTGGGCAGTATTGTAGTTATTTCTTCTTTGTCTTCAGGTCGCTGATGTGGCTCACATGGAGAGGTTACTAGCACGATCACATGTGAGCCTTCTCGGGGAGTTCAATCGTCTTTCAGAGATTAAGCCTTCATTGGCCCATACCCCTCATCTTCATCATCACCATGGCCGTTATTTCCCACATGCTCCCATTCTAACCCTTTTGACTCAACTATGTCTCCCACTGTGAGGACTCTTTGGTGCTGTAGCTCCTGGCTGGGCTGGGTCTGGTCTTCCTGGGGCGGTTGGTTAGGTCTGGATGCGTCTGCATCCCGATCTTTTCCAGGCTCCTCCCTCATCCTTGGCTGGGATGACTTCTCTCGTCAAAAATTTGATTACAGTCGCCGCACTTTGATCTTTTGATGGGACTGCCTCTACCCATCTACTGAATCTATCTATGACTACTAACATGTATCTTTTTCCATTTACCTTCTTAATCATGTCCACATAGTCCATGACCAAATGTCTAAATGGTCCCTCAGGTGTAGGAATGTGTCCCAATGGAGTAGTGATTGTTTTTCTTACATTATTTTTTGCACATATCTCACATTCATTAAGTTGATTATCAACCATCGTTTGCAAGTATGGTGACCAAAAACCTTGTTTTCGAATTTTTCCTGTCTTTGCTGTCCCTGTCCTCTCTGTTGCTGTTGCTGACCTGGGGGGTAAAAGAGTTTTGGACAATCCCTCCTAAAATGATCTTCCTGACCACATTCCCAACATGCTTTGGGCCGGTTGGGTGGCTCCTGTCTTTGGCCATATCCAGACTGACCCTGTGGTCCTCTGTACTGATTATTCTGCCTCTGCCTGTACCTATTATTTGCACCTTGCTCTCTGTTCTGAGTATATACATTAACAATGGGTGGGGCGGGTGACCCTTGGCTCTGAGGCTGTTGTACCAGGTGAGGGGGCGCTGTGGTGGAACCTGCAAAAAGTTAATCTGAGGTTCAGGACCTGCTGGAACAAATGGGGCGATCATTGTGTCCGCTCTGCAACACCGCCTGTTTTTCTGTCTTTGTCTTTCTTGTTATCTCTTCCAATGGGAGCTGAGATAACTTTTCTCTGCACCTCTCCGCTTTGTTCTTAAATATTTTGTTCATTTTGACGGTATCTGTCCACTGCATGGACCAGATGGTCACTGAACTCTTTATGAGACTTGATGAAGTCAGTCCCACCACATCTTCTAGCTTGTTCCGGGATTGAGCTAGGCATTGTCTCTCTATTATGGAAATTCTGAACAAGATCGAGACCAACGGATCTTGCTCCTGGTCTCGGTCTGTTTCCATTCTCCATCTCATGATTTGCTTCTGCAGGAAGGATGCAGGATTCTCTGTGTCACGGATTGTGGGGCCCCTCAGGCTCTTGTGATCCACATGGGTTGGGTACTCGCTTCTAAGTGCCGCCCATGTATTTGATCAATAGGTGTCAAACGTTGTTCCATCAAGACCTTCATCCAGCAGGTGCCTCAAACCCCGTTTTGCAGTATGCCCTCCATCTTTGAGAGACCTAGAATTCTTGCCAACAAAGCCTTTAGGTCCCCCACCACCATCCTAACATCCTAATCCACTTCGAGGCTCCACTATTTATATTAGGGAGTCTAGATATTATTCCCTCCAAGTCCTGCGATCCCCATGGGACATAGTGGGCTTGCTGTCCTTTAACCAGAATAGGAAATTCTCCTGGGTAACTTTTTGGCGCCTTTTTCTTCCTCTGAGACTTCCTAATTTCTTTCTGCGGTTCTCCCATTGGGAGGCTTCTATCACCTCCGGGCGGGACTCCCTGCTGTCTGCATTCCTCTTCATCACTGTCATTGTCACTATCCGACCCTTTCTTCGCTTCCTTGACTTTTTTGTAACAATCCATGTGTAAATGTGCTCCTAATTTCGGTCCTCTATCTCTATTTCCTTTATCGTCCATTACTACCTCTCCTTTAATGTCTACTGTTCCTGATATCAGTGGGTATAATCCTGTGTTGTAGGGTGGTGGCCGCACTTTAGAGGGTATTGGTTCAAATTTTTATCCCTATTAAACAAATCGATCAAATAAGGAAATCTCAATTCAAATCAACTAAAAATCAATCCAAAAAATCTATAAATTAAATGAAAATCTATTTAGAAAACCAATCAATTAAATCAATCAATCAAAATGAAAATCTATTTAGAAAACCAACAATTAAATAATAAAATAAATAATAAATATAACAAAATATATAAATAAAAAAAATATATATCAAAAATACAAAAATAAAATAAAATACAATAAAATCTAATAAAATCTAATAAAATATAATAAAATATAATAAAATACAATAAAATGAAATACATATACAGAGAAAAAAAAGAAATAATATAAACAAAAAGAGGAGACAAAGAGAAGACTCACAGCTCAGAAGAGAATAAGAACACAGAACACACAACTAGAAAAAAATAAAAAAAAAATAAGAAAAGAAGACAACAATGAGAGAACAAACACAGAACTAAACAGAAAGCACTAAAATATAGAACAACAAAGATGAAAAAATATAAAAAGAAATTAAACAATAATAAAAGTCACTGAAAATAAAAAGAACAAAGAGAACTAATAAAAATAACAACCCAACTAAGGAAAATGAGAAAAATCAGAAAAACACAAAAAATAGTCTAGTTAAATAAGATTATAAAAAAACCAATTAAAAGAAATACACATATACTTAGTATATAGATAAAAAAAAAAAAAAAAGAAAATAGTTACACAAGACATAAACTACAAAAGTAATATCTTGTCACACATTCACATTAACTGTTGTTAATTCGACGTACTACCCGTATGGATTTCTACCTGCCTGTCTGTTCCTCACCTGCCTACTTGCCTGTCTGTCCCTCACCTGCCTGCGTGCCTGTATGTCCCCCATCTGCCTGCCTGTCTCACGGTGAATAAATACCACTCCGCACTGCAAAACCCCGAGTCCTGAGTCTTGCGTTTGGGTCCTCCTGCTCACATCGTGACAGAATGGTCCGACCACAAATGGACCCAGCAGACTCAGGCTCGGGGTTAGTCAGCCTGTGGCAGTACATTCTCGACCGGATCCAGCCGCTGCCTACTTTCGAGACCCAGCCGGCGCCAAGCTACCTGGGGACCCGCCTGGCCCTGGGGGGGCCTCGTAGCGTCCAGCGGGCTCACCGGCGTCGGGGCAGGCAACCCCCGCCACCCCGGGTCCCGGTCCCGGCTGGACCGCCGCAGCTCCTGCCGGTCCCTGCTGCCAGGTGCCAGCCGTCCCGAGTCCCGGTCCCGGCTGGACCGCCGCAGCTCCTGCCAGTCCCTGCTGCCAGGTGCCAGCCGTCCCGAGTCCCGGTCCCGGCTGGACCGCCGCAGCTCCTGCCAGTCCCTGCTGCCAGGTGCCAGCCGTCCCGAGTCCCGGTCCCGGCTGGACCGCCGCAGCTCCTGAACCGCCTCCCTGGGGCCTCGTAGCAACCAGCAGGCTCACCGGCGTCGGGGCAGGCAACCCCCGCCAACCCGGCTCCCGGTCCCGGCTGGACCGCCACAGCAGTTCCTCGGTTCCTGCTGCGCTGCAGCCACCCGGGTCCCGGTCCCGGCTGGACCGCAGAGACCGGTTCTCGGTACCCATCCCTACTATTGGCAGTGACAAATAAAGTCTTTAACTTTCAAACTTCAGTCTTCCTGATCTCCCTCTTACGAATGTCAGAGTATTGGTAAATCCACGACAATGGCTCCTGTCCACCCTCCCCCCAGCTTCTCTTGTGACCCCGCCCTCTCCCTCCCTCTCTCTCCCCCCTCTCCTCCCCTCTCCTCTTCCCTCTCCCTCCGTCCCCTCCCCTCTCCTCCCTCTCCCCTCTCCAGGGCCAATCACCATCACGGCGGAGGATGTGAGAAGTGAACTCAGCAGACTACGTCCAGGCAAGGCTGCAGGGCCTGACGGCCTCAGTCCCCACGAAAATACATGCAAACACCCTCAGTGACTACAGACCAGTGGCTCTGACTTCACATGTCATTAAGTCACTGGAGAGGATAGTCCTGAAGCACATCCATGCACTAGTCGAACAATCACTAGACCCCCTGCAGTTCGCCTACCAGCCCCGCATTGGAGTGGAAAACTCCATCATCTTTCTGTATCACAGGGCTTATTCTCACATGGAGGAGGCAGGCAGCGTTGTGAGACTCACATTCTTCAACACCATAAGGCCTGCCCTGCTCAAGACCAAGCTACTAGATATGCAGGTGGACACTCCATTAGTGGCCTGGATCACCAACTATCTCACAGGTCGGCCACAGTGTTGGACACTATAGTGAGCAACATGGGAGCACCTCAGGGGTGTTCACACTCTACACCTCGGACTTCAGATACTGCTCACAGTCCTGCCACCTGCAGAAGTTCTCGGACGACTCTGCCATTGTGGGCTGTATCAGCAAGGGACACGAGGCTGAGTACAGGAGTGTGGTGGACAGTTTCGTGGAAAGGTCAGAGTCGTCTGTATTTTCTACGGAGACTCAGATCTTTCAACAACTGCAAAACCATGTGATGATGTTCTATCTTCTATGCTGTTGTATGCTGGGCCAGCAGGGTGAAGGCAGCCAATGCTAACAGCCTCAATAAACTCATCAGGAAAGCGGGTGCTGTCCTGGGAGTGGAACTGGAGTCTGTGGTGGCGGTCTCGGACCGGAGGATGCTGAGTAAACTACTCAGTATTATGGACGCCTCTCATCCCCTGCACGCCACATTGGAGTCATGCCAGAGCACCTTCAACAGTAGACTGAGACTACCGAGGTGCACCACAGAACACCACCGGAGGTCCTTTCTGCCTGTGGCCATCAAACTTTATAACTCCTCCCCATTCTGCAGGAAGGACAGTTGAAATATAAGACACTGAACACTATCATGTGCAATATTATCCTTGCAATATTACCATGCTACATTAAGTTTCATCATTATGTGCAATATTCTTAATAGTCTTCATATCATGTGCAATACTTCCTCTTACCATTATTATTCTTACCCTTTTATTACAATCCAATTATTGCCAACTTGTGACTGAATACTTTATCTTCCCAATATTTTTATATTTCTCCTAGAACTTAGACTTACGGTAAATTTGTACATTTGTAAATGTATTTTTATTATTCTACTGTTTATTTCTCTATTGTTTATTATTCTATTGCTATGCAACCTCTGGCACAATAATTTCCTTCGGGATTAATAAAGTTATATTTGATCTTATCTTATCTTATCTTACTTACAAAAAACAATCGACTTGAATGCAATTAATCCAGTCAACTTTAAATTAGCATACCTACATCTTGCTAATTGTCTAATATGCACCACTGCATGAAACATATTGCATAATGTTAGAAATATGGACCCAAGGCAGACTGATACAATTATCAATATGTAATATGCAACTTAATATGAAATACATGGTTATATTCATGAATATATACATTAACTTAAATCAAATAATTTTATTTTGTTATTACTTGTGTAACTGTCTGGCACTGTTTTTACTTGTGTAGTAACTCTTAAATCAAACTTAAACTTAAAGTGCAGACCTGAAGAAAAAAGAAAAGATGAGGCTAATATTCATGAACAAAACACATTGTCTTATACATGTTCTGATTTACTCGTGTAAATATACGTAACCTATGAGAATTAATGATAACAGATATTTATGAATGACACTGTGTGTCATGAAAAGCATCACCTACCCAAGTAATTAAGCCTAATGGGAACAATTGAGATGCCTCTCTTTGCAAGAATATCAAAGTCTGGCATCATATCTGATGTTTGAATCCGCAGCACAGAGGACAGATGTTTATCAGTTAGCCGTGATCTGTAACGTGACTTGTTGTAGTTCCTCACAGAAAACATTTGTTCGCACACATACGTGAAGCCAAACAAAACAAGCATCCTCTGTACATGTCTGCACAGGTTGGGAAACTGTCTTTCTTTCAGTGAGCCATAGAATGTGTCCAGTGTGGATGTAGTGAACGTCCAGTCGCACTGGATGTCAGTTCAAGTTGCGCATCCGGGAGTGCTTTCTTGCTGTCGAACGAAAGGGGAGGGGACACCAGCTCCAATTCTCCTTCAATCTTATCAAAGTCAGAGAAACGTCGGTTGAACTCAGTGGAGGTATGTGAAAGTAGTGGTGTATCTATCGGTGTGGCACGGTGGCACATCCAGCATAGCCAGTGTTGGGAAATGTGTGAAGCACACTGTTGGTCATTTGTCAGGAAAACAGGGTCAGCTTCGCTTTGAATGCTTGCTCATATGAATACAGATCGTGCACACACATCTTTGATATCCGTGCTCTCATACAGTGCGAACGAAAAATATGTGAAGTCAGCTGCCCTTTTTAAAATTCAGCAGACAACTCTTCATCAATTACTTCCGCACGCCGAGTGACGAGACAGACTGACATTTTCAAACTGACTTTTGTTGTTCAGGCACAATACGCTAGCTGCCTCTAGAATAGAATAGAATAGAACTTTATTAATCCCGAAGGAAATTCTTGTGCAAGGTTGCATAGCAATACAGTACAATAAAACAATATGGAAAACAACAGAATAATAATAATAAACTCATGGATTTACAAATTTACAGTTAAAATGTTCAAATATGTAGGCAGGATAAGATATTCCGACGGCAAAAACAATTTAATAACTTATCTTGCTAATTAAATAACAAGAATTCTAAAACAAGTAGATAAAGAAAGAAAAAAAGTAACAAAAAGTATAAGATCGCTAGGAGCAACTCTGGCAGGCAGCTGCCCGGGACGGCGGCACAGTCTTTCAAAAATTCACCATCAGAGAAAGGACAGCAAGTATCTAACTTTCATTGCCGATTATTGGATGGTCAACTGCTTTGTAATAATATTTTGCAAGATAAATAAGTTGAAAGAGAATTTCAGGGCTTTTTCTTCTCTTTCCCGTGATGACAAGTTTGTAGTATAGTTAACATGCTTTGTCAAAAAATGTCCATTGATGTTCAATTCCGTGAACACTGCAATACCCTCTTGGCATATCAAACACATAGACTCTCAATCTGTGCCGAACCCCGCTCTGTTTCCCCCGGTGTTTCCATCTTGATTTCCCTGGAGACACATTGCCATGGTTGTCGTTGTTGTGGCTCGACCGAACGATCTGGCCACTCAGTATCGATGTGAAAAGTATCCCAGGACCTTTGTTGTAGACCAATGTCCAGGAGTGTATCTCACCTGTATGTTGTCAGGACCTATACATTTGTGCAAAGATGTCGAAAAAAAACGCCCGTGCCATCTTATCAAAATGTCCCCATTCACTGCAACACAGAACATCTGCCTGTCTGTGGTTTTAGTCGTTGTCTAGGATGGGAGGAGAAGAATGGAGATGTGATCCGCCTTACCAAAGGCAGGACAAGGGAGGGGTTTGTAGTTGTTCCATAGTTGTGAATAACAATGGTCAAGAGTCTGATCACCATGGGTAAGAAAGTTAATTCTGGTTATATTTAGGAACATTCCTCATATTAGCCCCATTGAAGTCGCCAACAACAATAGATGCTGCCTCAGGGTGGGCGTTCTCTTGTCCATGAATAACTCTGTACAGGTCATCTAGCGCACACGTTTTATGGACAACAACATTTCTTCACTAACAAAAATAGAGAGACCGAGAGATCGAGAGGCTGAAACACCAAAGTTAACGACTTTTATTATCGATTGAAACAAACAATACAAAAGTCGGAGCTGGTCTGCAGAGGAGCTGCTTTCCTAAACTCCGAGTACATCTTGTATGCTCTGTTCTGTGGACACCTCCCCTATGCTTTAGGCGAATCACATCATCCTATGCCCCAAGTCAATGAATCATAGAACATGCTTATCTACCATTCGGTTCCCCCGTTTAAAGCATACTTTCCTGATGTTTTATGTTCCTTGAGGGTTAGTAAGATAAGTTATTTGTACAGCAGAACAAGATGGCTCAGCGAGCTCTTTCTCTGTTTTTCGTTGCTATTTTTATTGTACATTTACTCTGCCCGACGCCGGGCATGGCGGATGCGGACGCGGACGCGCCGCTGGGCTCCATTATGTACACAAGAGATCAGCTGCTGAACCTCCGACTGTGTGGCGGGGCCTGCGGGAGACCCGACATCCCCGGGGAGCTGAGGAAGAGATACCAGGGCTGCAGGGCCGGGAGGAGAAGACGGCTAAAGAAGAGAAGATATCGACCGTATCTCCCGTCAGTCACCTCGACTACACTGCAACTCTCTCTTGGCTGGACTCCCAGCCTCCGCAATACCACCATGAATAAGAACAGGCAAACATTGCTCTGCTAAGTCTCAACTCTTCTCTGGAGCAAGACTACAGACCCGCCTGTTCAGAGAGGAATGTGCAACAGAACAAAATCCTACATAATGCACGTTTAAAATTAGGGCTGAGCAATATGTAAAAGTTCACATCACAATTATCATGAGGACATGACACAATATCAATTAATATCACAATATTCTGATGAATTTAACATTTTCAAAAAGTTAAAAGCTCACATTTGGATCCTAAGTCCATATGCTGTCATTGTAACGAGGTTAGACTGTAAAACTGGTGATCACAATAACTTGATACCTACATTTCATGACGATACAATACCATTTAAACACAATGAACAATAATATTCAATCAACCCTGTATGAGTGACTGTCTTTAAGACACACACACACACACACACACACACACACACACACACACACACACACACACACACACACACACACACACACACACACACACACACACACACACACACACACACACACACACACACACACACACACACACACCTTGTGCCGTTAGAAGCCCAGGTGTCCCATCAAGATAAGGTACAAAGCACCACCGGATCTCGGGGGCCCCTAGCAATGGGGGGCCCCACGCGCAGCGCGTTATGCACGTTATGGGAAAGCCGGTACTGGGCCTCTTAACCTTCCAGGAATCAAGACTCAAAAAACATTACTGTCTCATTATCTTCTGTTAGGGACATTTAGGGCATTTGGCCGACGCTTTTAGGGACTCACAACAACAGTCAAACTAACAATTCCATCAATAAATAAGTGCAGGTTTGTCAATCTGCCTTTTATTAAAATTAGTAGTCACACACTGTTTGGCCTTTGGTTAAAATAGACTAGATTGCAGTGGGAACAAATTAGTTTGTGTTGGTTCTCTGGGTGTTGAGTGGAACCCACAAACCACTAGACTTTTGTCTCGTTGAATTACTTTTCTACATTTCACTTTCACCATATTTCACTTTGGCTTTTGAATAGATGTTCTACCTTGCTGTCATTATCACTGCTGTTTCTGATGTAAAGCACATTGAGGTGCCCGTGTGTGTATGAAATCATACAACATGACGTGACTTTGACCAGACTAGCCTGTGCTGCAGTACTGAGCCTCCTCCTCCTCCTCCTCTTCCTCTTCTCCCCTGTCAGAGCTGCACCCGGGCGCGACCCCGGGATCCGGCTCCCCGGGGGCGAGGCCGGCGCCGCCCGTGCCGGCCGTCCCGCCGTCATCTTCGACCCTGACTTCTTGGTGGAGCGGCTCCGCCACGAGCGGCCCGAGGTGTTCACGGAGCCGGTGCTGAGCAACCTGACCCGGCTCATCGACCTGCCGGGCAGCGAGTTCTCTGAGCTGCTGGGGGAGGGCGCCCCCAAGACCCCCACGGGCGGCCACTTCTTCGCCCGACCTTCACAGTTGCACCCGTAAGGCGGCACGGTGGCTTGGGCAAGGTGTTCCCGGTCCCCACCCGCTCCTTAGGGGTCACGTCGTGGAGCACCGGTTCAACACACAGGTCCCGGTAAATTCCTGGGATGAACTAGGATGTTTCTCAAGAGAACAAGTTGAGAGAACAACACTACAGGTTGCTAATGACAAAACATGCATAGTGCTGGTTAAAGTTATAGATATATAACTAGATACAGGTTGCTAATGACAAAACATGCATAGTGCTGGTTAAAGTTATAGATATATAACTAGATACAGGTTGCTAATGACAAAACATGCATAGTGCTGGTTAAAGTTATAGATATATAACTAGATACAGGTTGCTAATGACAAAACATGCATAGTGCTGGTTAAAGTTATAGATATATAACTAGATACAGGTTGCTAATGACAAAACATGCATAGTGCTGGTTAAAGTTATAGATATATAACTAGATACAGGTTGCTAATGACAAAACATGCATAGTGCTGGTTAAAGTTATAGATATATAACTAGATACAGGTTGCTAATGACAAAACATGCATAGTGCTGGTTAAAGTTATAGATATATAACTAGATACAGGTTGCTAATGACAAAACATGCATAGTGCTGGTTAAAGTTATAGATATATAACTAGATACAGGTTGCTAATGACAAAACATGCATAGTGCTGGTTAAAGTTATAGATATATAACTAGATACAGGTTGCTAATGACAAAACATGCATAGTGCTGGTTAAAGTTATAGATATATAACTAGATACAGGTTGCTAATGACAAAACATGCATAGTGCTGGTTAAAGTTATAGATATATAACTAGATACAGGTTGCTAATGACAAAACATGCATAGTGCTGGTTAAAGTTATAGATATATAACTAGATACAGGTTGCTAATGACAAAACATGCATAGTGCTGGTTAAAGTTATAGATATATAACTAGATACAGGTTGCAGGCGCTGTGTGTGACGTGGGTTTGTTTCCAATGTCATTATCAGACAACATGGAGGAAAGCGGTGACAGCGGTCCGGATATTTGTCATCCATCTCAGATCATTAAATCTGAAGTGTGGACGCATTTCCTGTTTTTCAAGTGTGCTGACGGTAAGTTGATTGAAGATCGTTATCCTGTTTGTGCTCGTTACTTTACAGCCTCTCTCCTCCTCTCCTCTCCTCTCCTCTCCTCTCCTCTCTCCTCCCTCTCCTCTCTCTCCTCTCCTCTCCTCTCCTCTCCTCTCCTCTCCTCTCCTCTCCTCCTCTCCTCTCCTCTCCTCTCCTCTCCTCTCCTCTCCTCTCCTCTCCTCTCCTCTCCTC
The DNA here is from genome assembly GCA_002895965.2 of Coryphaenoides rupestris. Lineage (NCBI taxonomy): Eukaryota > Metazoa > Chordata > Actinopteri > Gadiformes > Macrouridae > Coryphaenoides > Coryphaenoides rupestris. The sequence goes on from PIJE02000005.1 coordinate 294,822, forward strand.
TCCTCTCCTCTCCTCTCCTCTCCCTCCTCCTCCCCTGCCCTCCTCACCTCCCTTCCTCTCTATGACACCAGTGTGGTGTGCAGGGGATGGGAGACGTTGTCCATAATGCTGAGTAGTTTACCCAGCATCCTCCTCTCCTAGACCTCCACCATAATACTGAGTAGTTTACCCAGCATCCTCCTCTCCTAGACCTCCACCATAATACTGAGTAGTTTACCCAGCATCCTCCTCTCCTAGACCTCCACCAAAGACTCCAATTCCACTCCCAGGACAGAACCCGCTTTCCTGATGAGCTTGTTGAGTCTGTTGGCGTCGGCTGCCTTCACCCCGCTGCCCCAACACACAACAGTGTAGAAGATGACGCTGGCCACCACAGAGTGATAGAACATCTGCAGCACGGTTCTGCAGATGTTGAAAGATCTGAGTCTCCGTAGGAAACACAGGCGACTCTGACCTTTCTTATACAGGGCCTCTGTGTTTTTAGTCCAGTCCATTTTATTGTCTATGTGAACACCCAGGTACTTATATTCCTCGACAGTGTCCACCTCGGTCCCCCTGATGCTGACCGGTTTCAAGTGAGTCGGTTGCTTCCTGAAATCCACCACCAACTCCTTTGTCTTGGAGATGTTGAGTTGCAGGTGGTTCAGTCCACACCACTCCACGAAACCGTCCACCACACCCCTGTACTCGGACTCCTGCCCCTTCCTGATACAGCCCACAATGGCAGAGTCATCCGAAAACTTCTGCAGGTGGCAGTACTGTGAGCTGTATCTGAAGTCTGAGGTGTAGAGTGTGAACAGGAAGGGAGACAGGACTGTCCCCTGAGGTGCTCCCGTGTTGCTCACAATAGTGTCCGACGTGATGCTCTGCAGCCTCACATACTGTGGCCGACCTGTGAGGTAGTTGGTAATCCAGGCCACTAGTGGAGCGTCCACCTGCATGTCCAGTAGCTTAGTCCAAGCAGGGCAGGCTTTATGGTTTGAAAGCGCTGAGAAGTCAAAGAATGTGACTCTCACAACGCTGCCTGCCTCCTCCAGGTGGAATAAGCCCCTGTGCAGCAGGTAGATGATGGTCTTCCACTCCAATACGGGCTGGTAGGCGAACTGCAGAGGGTCCAGTGATGGTTCGACTAGTGCACGGATGTGCTTCAGGACTAGCCTGCATCCGGACTTCATCACATGTGAGGTCAAGGCCACCGGTCTGTAGTCACTGTGGCTGCTTGCGTGTCTCTTCTTGGGGACAGGAACCAGGCATGATGTTTTCCACAGGACAGGAACGGTCGTCGTGCTCAGGCTCAGGTTGAAGATGCGCCGGAAGACGCCGCACAGCTGGGCCGCACACACCTTGAGCACTCTGGGGCTGAGGCCATCAGGCCCCGCAGCCTTGCCTGGGCGTAGTCTGCCGAGTTCACATCTCACCTCCTCCGCCGTGAAGGTGATGATTGGTCCTGGAGAGAGGAGAGGAGAGGTGGGAGAGCAATCGGGGAGAGGAGAGGGGAGGAGAGGAGAAGAGGGAAGGAGAGAGGAGAGAGATGGGGAGGGGGGGGGGGGGTGGGAGAGAGAGAGGTTAGATGGGAGATCATCACAGGAAGGAGCTGGGGGGAGGGTGGAGAGGAGCCACATCGTCAAACCTGTTGAACAGGTTAACTCGTTGGCCCCTCTCAGGTTTCCCCTCCCTCCCTGAATGGTCTTAGCTCCATGGCCAGTAATGGTTCTCATCCACTCCACACCTCCCTGAGTTCTTCTTGTGAAGCTTCCTCTCGAGCTTTTCTCTGTAGCTCTCCTTGCCCTCTGTGATCTCTCCCTCAGTTCTCTCTGCACCTTCTTCATCTCCTCCTTGTCTCCACTCCTGAAGGCCGCTTTCTTTCCTGTTCAGTTGATGCCTTGATGTCTTTAGTCACCCAGGGTTTGTTGTTGGGGAAGCAGTGCACGGTCTTTAGTCGGGATCACACAGTCCCGTGCAGAAATTTACAATAGTCCGTTATGCAGCCTGTGAGTCCATCTATGTCCTGCCCATGTCCCATCACAGAGAACATCCCAGTCTGTCAGCTCAAAACAGCCCTGGAGAGTCTCCTCCGCATCCTGAGACCACCCCGTACAGTTCTGGTGACCCAACTGGTTGCCTCTGGACCGCAGGTTTATAGAGGGGGCCCCTCAGGTAGACCAGGTTGTGATCTGATTCTGCCCAGAGGGGGGAGAGCTGTGGAGCTGTATGCCTCCTTAACATTGGCATACAGCAGCGTCCAGTGTTTATTTTCCCCTGGTTTTGCAGTCCACAAACTGTTTGAATGTCGGGCAGGGTTGATGTCAGGGTGACATGGTTAAAATCACCGAATCGATATGAACGCGTTTGGGTGCAGAGTCTGTAGACGCGCGGTCACGGAGTTGATGACGTCAGCAGCCCGCGACGCGTTAGCCGCAGGAGGAATGTAAACAACAATAACAATGGCCTGGGTGAACTCTCTGGGCAAGTAGTATGGACGGAGACTCACTGCCAGTAGTTCGATGTCCGGGCTGCACACACGTTCCTTCACTGTAATGTGTCCAGGGTTGCACCATCTGTTGTTCACGTACACAGCGACTCCCCCTCCTTTTTTCTTGCCGCTCTCGATGCAACTCCTGTCCGCCCGCACCAGCTGAAAGCCGGCTAAGTCCACTACAGTGTCCGGAACATTGTCATGCAGCCAAGTCTCCGTGAAGCACATAACAGAGCCCTCCCGAAACACACTCTCGCTCCTTGTGAGTGATGTTAACTCGTCCATCTTGTTCACCAGAGATCGTACGTTCCCCATGACGACGGGCGGGAGATACGGTCCATATCTCCTCTTCTTTAGCCGTCTTCTCGCCCACAAAAAAAAACCCGATCAACACCCACACACCCGCGCTATGGGTAGAAAAACCAGAAAACAAAACGGAGTAAACCGTTCACATGCCCTAATAGTTGTGAAGCCCCCCGCATCGCCACCCCCTTTGTACTGCAACGCGGACGTTTACATGTCCCCTCGCCGCTTACGCAAACACACACCCTAAGCCATTAACCCTCACCCCTCATTAAACCCACGGAGCCCGGACCCATAACCCGACAGCCAACCCTTGCCAAGCACCAAACCGCACTGCGCCTCCCCCCCCGAGGCAAAAACTCTCACCTCCGCCCCAGGCTCCTGTCTGCGGGCTCGCCCTCACACAAAACCTACCAAAAAAACCCCCCCCAGCAAACCCCAAAAAAAAAAAACCCCCAACCCGCCTCGGACCCGTCCCCCCACCCCGCCTCCCACCTGCACCCGCAAACACACTCGCATGGTTTTCACCATTGCGCAAGGGGGGAAATAATGAGGAAAATTCGAAAACAAGGTTTTTGGTCACCATACTTGCAATCGATGGTTGATAATCAACTTAATGAATGTGAGATATGTGCAAAAAATTATGTAAGAAAAACAATCACTACTCCATTGGGACACATTCCTACACCTGAGGGACCATTTAGACATTTGGTCATGGACTATGTGGACATGGTTAAGAAGGTAAATGGAAAAAGATATATGTTAGTAGTTATAGATAGATTCAGTAGATGGGTAGAGGCAGTCCCATCAAAAGATCAAAGTGCGGCGACTGTAATCACATTTTTGACGAGAGAAGTCATCCCAGCCAAGGATGAGGGAGGAGCCTGGAAAAGATCGGGATGCAGACGCATAAAGACCTAACCAACTGCCCCAGGAAGACCAGACCCAGCCCAGCCAGGAGCTACAGAACCAAAGAGTCCTCACAGTGGGAGACATAGTTGAGTCAAAAGGGTTAGAATGGGAGCATGTGGGAAATAATGGCCATGGTGATGATGAAGATGAGGGGTATGGGCCAATGAAGGCTTAATCTCTGAAAGATGATTGAACTCCCTGAGAAGGCTCACATGTGATCATGCTAGTAACCTCTCCATGTGAGCCACATCAGAGACCTGAAGACAAAGAAGAAATAACTACAATACTGCCCAAAACCCCACATATACATACAGCACACCAATACATGAAGATCATTGAATGAAAGAATGAACAATGTTCTCATTGGACAATGATAATATGACATAAAGGAGACATGTAAAAAGAGTTCCAGAAAAAGTATTTTGTTTTGCATGGATAAAATAGTTTTTTTGTTGTTTTTAGTATATCTTATTATTTTGTGTTATGTTTTTGTGTTATGTGTTCTTTAATAATCATATGATGTTTAGAATGTTCACGTCTTGTGGAAGAGATGATTCAGGCATAACTTATAGAGGGAACAAAAGATGCAAGGCTCTGATTAAGTTACATGCTGCCGCTTACATAACATTTATAACTATGACAATTGACAATATATTCTTTTGATTTTTATCATATTGATTTGTTTATCTCATTATAACCATTTTTACTGTATAACCATTGATTATTGAATGATGAGTTAAGTCCCCATGTGATATAACAAGAGGCAGTCCTGCTAAAAGGCGGTTTCCCTACAAAGATAGGTTTACTCCAGAGGACTGTGGAAGTACATGTTGATCTTTACTTCCTTCCTGTAATTGGGCATTAGGGCAGAGGAATATGTTTATCTCAATGTACCTCGTGATGAGGGCCTAGGTCTCTGATTAGAGCCACATTGGTGGTCGGAGTATTTGAAGCCTAAATCACTATGTCACTATGGAATGAGATGATTGTATATCAATATATCATCATGATTGTATATCCAAATAATTAGCTCAGGAGGTAGAGTGGTTGTCTGCCAACTGGAAGGTTGCTGGTTGCTGTTGTGGTGTCCCTGAGCAAGACACCTAATCCTACCTGCTCCTGACATGTTGGTTGTTACCTTGCATGGTTGGCACCGCCGTTGGTGTATGAATGGGTGAATGTGAGGCAACTGTAAAGCGCTTTGGATAAAAGCGCTATATAAATGCAATCCATTTACCATATCACAAATCACAAAAGTTGGGGCTTAGTAAGCCCAAAAGGGGGGAATATGGGAGATATTTTCCAGTACATTCTTAATAATGTCTTGTCAATATGCTGTATGTGTGAATGAAGTGGGGAGAAATACAGAGAACAACTAGAGACACACATGTCCACCCATGTTTATGTTGAAGCTCCCAATATGGTTACGTTGAAGGCTCTTTGCGTCTAACATGCATATGATGACGAGGTATGTAGTGCAGAAGCGCAGACTGAATGTCCAAAGATGGACATGAGCCAAACTAAACAAGGTGCTATCTTGTGCCGGGTACGGGAGAGAGAATCTACGTATGGTACTCTATCGCGGTATCCATATAGTGTTTGGAATGTATAGCATGATTATGTAACATTGGGTTTAAAGGAAAGAGCCCGAGAAGGGTGCGGAAGTCTTCTCTGCAGATTTGACTCAGGCTTTGTGTTACTATTGGCAGTGACAAATAAAGTCTTTAACTTTCAAACTTCAGTCTTCCTGATCTCCCTCTTACGAATGTCAGAGTATTGGTAAATCCACGACAATGGCTCCTGTCCACCCTCCCCCCAGCTTCTCTTGTGACCCCGCCCTCTCCCTCCCTCTCTCTCCCCCCTCTCCTCCCCTCTCCTCTTCCCTCTCCCTCCGTCCCCTCCCCTCTCCTCCCTCTCCCCTCTCCAGGGCCAATCACCATCACGGCGGAGGATGTGAGAAGTGAACTCAGCAGACTACGTCCAGGCAAGGCTGCAGGGCCTGACGGCCTCAGTCCCCACGAAAATACATGCAAACACCCTCAGTGACTACAGACCAGTGGCTCTGACTTCACATGTCATTAAGTCACTGGAGAGGATAGTCCTGAAGCACATCCATGCACTAGTCGAACAATCACTAGACCCCCTGCAGTTCGCCTACCAGCCCCGCATTGGAGTGGAAAACTCCATCATCTTTCTGTATCACAGGGCTTATTCTCACATGGAGGAGGCAGGCAGCGTTGTGAGACTCACATTCTTCAACACCATAAGGCCTGCCCTGCTCAAGACCAAGCTACTAGATATGCAGGTGGACACTCCATTAGTGGCCTGGATCACCAACTATCTCACAGGTCGGCCACAGTGTTGGACACTATAGTGAGCAACATGGGAGCACCTCAGGGGTGTTCACACTCTACACCTCGGACTTCAGATACTGCTCACAGTCCTGCCACCTGCAGAAGTTCTCGGACGACTCTGCCATTGTGGGCTGTATCAGCAAGGGACACGAGGCTGAGTACAGGAGTGTGGTGGACAGTTTCGTGGAAAGGTCAGAGTCGTCTGTATTTTCTACGGAGACTCAGATCTTTCAACAACTGCAAAACCATGTGATGATGTTCTATCTTCTATGCTGTTGTATGCTGGGCCAGCAGGGTGAAGGCAGCCAATGCTAACAGCCTCAATAAACTCATCAGGAAAGCGGGTGCTGTCCTGGGAGTGGAACTGGAGTCTGTGGTGGCGGTCTCGGACCGGAGGATGCTGAGTAAACTACTCAGTATTATGGACGCCTCTCATCCCCTGCACGCCACATTGGAGTCATGCCAGAGCACCTTCAACAGTAGACTGAGACTACCGAGGTGCACCACAGAACACCACCGGAGGTCCTTTCTGCCTGTGGCCATCAAACTTTATAACTCCTCCCCATTCTGCAGGAAGGACAGTTGAAATATAAGACACTGAACACTATCATGTGCAATATTATCCTTGCAATATTACCATGCTACATTAAGTTTCATCATTATGTGCAATATTCTTAATAGTCTTCATATCATGTGCAATACTTCCTCTTACCATTATTATTGTTACCCTTTTATTACAATCCAATTATTGCCAACTTGTGACTGAATACTTTATCTTCCCAATATTTTTATATTTCTCCTAGAACTTAGACTTACGGTAAATTTGTACATTTGTAAATGTATTTTTATTATTCTACTGTTTATTTCTCTATTGTTTATTATTCTATTGCTATGCAACCTCTGGCACAATAATTTCCTTCGGGATTAATAAAGTTATATTTGATCTTATCTTATCTTATCTTACTTACAAAAAACAATCGACTTGAATGCAATTAATCCAGTCAACTTTAAATTAGCATACCTACATCTTGCTAATTGTCTAATATGCACCACTGCATGAAACATATTGCAATAATGTTAGAAATATGGACCCAAGGCAGACTGATACAATTATCAATATGTAATATGCAACTTAATATGAAATACATGGTTATATTCATGAATATATACATTAACTTAAATCAAATAATTTTATTTTGTTATTACTTGTGTAACTGTCTGGCACTGTTTTACTTGTGTAGTAACTCTTAAATCAAACTTAAACTTAAAGTGCAGACCTGAAGAAAAAAGAAAAGATGAGGCTAATATTCATGAACAAAACACATTGTCTTATACATGTTCTGATTTACTCATGTAAATATACGTAACCTATGAGAATTAATGATAACAGATATTATGAATGACACTGGTGTGTCATGAAAAGCATCACCTACCCAAGTAATTAAGCCTAATGGGAACAATTGAGATGCCTCTCTTTGCAAGAATATCAAAGTCTGGCATCATATCTGATGTTTGAATCCGCAGCACAGAGGACAGATGTTTATCAGTTAGCCGTGATCTGTAACGTGACTTGTTGTAGTTCCTCACAGAAAACATTTGTTCGCACACATACGTGAAGCCAAACAAAACAAGCATCCTCTGTACATGTCTGCACAGGTTGGGAAACTGTCTTTCTTTCAGTGAGCCATAGAATGTGTCCAGTGTGGATGTAGTGAACGTCCAGTCGCACTGGATGTCAGTTCAAGTTGCGCATCCGGGAGCGCTTTCTTGCTGTCGAACGAAAGGGGAGGGGACACCAGCTCCAATTCTCCTTCAATCTTATCAAAGTCAGAGAAACGTCGGTTGAACTCAGTGGAGGTATGTGAAAGTAGTGGTGTATCTATCGGTGTGGCACGGTGGCACATCCAGCATAGCCAGTGTTGGGAAATGTGTGAAGCACACTGTTGGTCATTTGTCAGGAAAACAGGGTCAGCTTCGCTTTGAATGCTTGCTCATATGAATACAGATCGTGCACACACATCTTTGATATCCGTGCTCTCATACAGTGCGAACGAAAAAATATGTGAAGTCAGCTGCCCTTTTTAAATTCAGCAGACAACTCTTCATCAATTACTTCCGCACGCCGAGTGACGAGACAGACTGACATTTTTCAAACTGACTTTTGTTGTTCAGGCACAATACGCTAGCTGCCTCTAGAATAGAATAGAATAGAACTTTATTAATCCCGAAGGAAATTCTTGTGCAAGGTTGCATAGCAATACAGTACAATAAAACAATATGGAAAACAACAGAATAATAATAATAAACTCATGGATTTACAAATTTACAGTTAAAATGTTCAAATATGTAGGCAGGATAAGATATTCCGACGGCAAAAACAATTTAATAACTTATTCTTGCTAATTAAATAACAAGAATTCTTAAAACAAGTAAGATAAAGAAAGAAAAAAAGTAAAAAAAGTATAAGATCGCTAGGAGCAACTCTGGCAGGCAGCTGCCCGGGACGGCGCACAGTCTTTCAAAAATTCACCATCAGAGAAAGGACAGCAAGTATCTAACTTTCAATTGCCGATTATTGGATGGTTCAACTGCTTTGTAATAATATTTTGCAAGATAAATAAGTTGAAAGAGAATTTCAGGGCTTTTTCTTCTCTTTCCCGTGATGACAAGTTTGTAGTATAGTTAACATGCTTTGTCAAAAAATATCATTGATGTTCAATTCCGTGAACACTGCAATACCCTCTTGGCATATCAAACACATAGACTCTCAATCTGTGCCGAACCCCGCTCTGTTTCCCCCGGTGTTTCCATCTTGATTTCCCTGGAGACACATTGCCATGGTTGTCGTTGTTGTGGCTCGACCGAACGATCTGGCCACTCAGTATCGATGTGAAAAGTATCCCAGGACCTTTGTTGTAGACCAATGTCCAGGAGTGTATCTCACCTGTATGTTGTCAGGACCTATACATTTGTGCAAAGATGTCGAAAAAAAACGCCCGTGCCATCTTATCAAAATGTCCCCATTCACTGCAACACAGAACATCTGCCTGTCTGTGGTTTTAGTCGTTGTCTAGGATGGGAGGAGAAGAATGGAGATGTGATCCGCCTTACCAAAGGCAGGACAAGGGAGGGGTTTGTAGTTGTTCCATAGTTGTGAATAACAATGGTCAAGAGTCTGATCACCATGGGTATGAAAGTTAATGTGCTGGTGATATTTAGGCAAAACTTTCCTCATATTAGCTCTATTGAAGTCGCCAACAACAATAGATGCTGCCTCAGGGTGGGCGTTCTCTTGTCCATGAATAACTCTGTACAGGTCATCTAGCGCACACGTTTTATGGACAACAACATTTCTTCACTAACAAAAATAGAGAGACCGAGAGATCGAGAGGCTGAAACACCAAAGTTAACGACTTTTATTATCGATTGAAACAAACAATACAAAAGTCGGAGCTGGTCTGCAGAGGAGCTGCTTTCCTAAACTCCGAGTACATCTTGTATGCTCTGTTCTGTGGACACCTCCCCTATGCTTTAGGCGAATCACATCATCCTATGCCCCAAGTCAATGAATCATAGAACATGCTTATCTACCATTCGGTTCCCCCGTTTAAAGCATACTTTCCTGATGTTTTATGTTCCTTGAGGGTTAGTAAGATAAGTTATTTGTACAGCAGAACAAGATGGCTCAGCGAGCTCTTTCTCTGTTTTTCGTTGCTATTTTTATTGTACATTTACTGTGCCCGACGCCGGGCATGGCAGACGCGGACGCGCCGCGGGGCTTCATTGTCACAAGAGATCAGCTGCTGAACCTCCGACTGTGTGGCGGGGCCGGCGAGAGACCCGACATCCCCAGGGAGCTGAGGAAGAGATACCAGGGCTGCAGGGCCGGGAGGAGAAGACGGCTAAAGAAGAGAAGATATCGACCGTATCTCCCGTCCATCGTCATGGGAACGTACGATCTACGTGAGTATAAGCAGTGAGTGAAACACTTTTTGTGCAAAACGCCCGACAACCGACAGTAATTATAAAAGAATACAAAATAGAATAGAACTGTCACGGGTGCGACCGTGTCATCGGGGTTCCCCGACGTGTTGGTGGGCGTGGCGCCAGACTCCGGTGCCGCCCCCGCGTCATCAGCGGCACCTGCCCGGTGTCCACAGCTGTCGTCGCTTGACAATCAACAACCAGATAAGAACCCCGGCTTCCCGACGACTCATCGCCAGATCGTTGTATCAACCAGTATGGTTAGGGATCCATTACTAATGGTATCTCAGTGTTCTGCGTCCTGGATTATAACCTTTCTCTCCTCTGCCCAGGACCGCGACCCGTCTCCCGCCAGTCCGCTCCGCTACCCGCCCGTCCGCCAGCCCGTCCGCCGGTCTGCCCGCCTGCCTGTCTGCCCGCCTGCCCGTCTGCCAGCCTGCTAGTCCGGCTGCCTGCCCGCCTGCCTGCCTGCCCGCCTGCCTGTCTGCCCGCCTGCCGGTCTGCCAGCCTGCCAGTCTACCAGCCTGCCTGCCTGACTACGTGTCTGCCTGTCCTTCACCCACGTGCCAGTCACCTGACCTGCCTGTCTCGTTGTTGTGTCCTGGTACCCCCCGCGACACATCCTAATAAAGGTCTATTGTGTCGGAACTCCGAGTCTGAGTCCTGCGTTTGGGTTCTCCGCCGCCTCCACCTAACAGAACGATCTGGCCAACAATGGACCCAGCGGACCCAGGCTCGGAGTCGACCCGACTAGAGCGAGTACTCTCCACCCAGGGCGAGTTCCTGGGCCGTCATGAGCAGGCTCTTCGCACTCACGTGTAAATTGTGAAGTGACAATAAAAAAAATACTTGAAAAAAATACTTGAAATACTTGATACTAACTCATCATCGGATGAAGCATCAACACCAAATCATATGAAGTTTATAGAACATAATGTACTGTAAAGGTTAATTTCATAACATACGTATAGAGATAGACAAGCACATCATATTTATCGTGAATAGAACAAAAGGTGAGAAGATCTGGCCAAAAAGAACACATTTGTGGCTATAGTCTCCTGCAGTCGCTCTTAAACTACCAAAACAACACAAAGTCTAATCTATCTACTATGCAATGAAAAGTGGACAACCAGAACTCCTCTAAAATAATTCAGCTAAAGACTATAACACATCATGTTGGGCCAATAATGAATCAACAACACATCTTTCCTCATATTTTCATCGCTGTTGCCGGGCTCAATGGGTTCAAGGACCGGGTAGAAACCCGGATGATGTGTTTCACCATTACTTGTGGTTCCGTGGAACATCTGTTTATCACGTCTGGATGCTATAATATACCTTAATACAGTTAATTAGTCAATTAGTAATTAGTCCCATTACAATTATAAATATTAGTACTGCTATCCCTGCTTTGGCTAAAATTGCTCCCCAACTTCCCCACTTGAGCTCTAACCATGCAAACCAGTCGTGCCCATATCCCATGTTATTCTACAACTTCTGTCTTAAATTCTTGAGTTTTGACATTGCAAGAGTGAGAGAATGAGATGCGGTATTATTCTGTATAAAAGTGCAACACACTTCCTCCTTTTCCCGCTAGCATCCAGTCTAGGGCATGTCTGTTTTGCCAGGTCATAGCACTTGTAGCATTTAGTTGCTTACCTAGAGCATCTAGGGCATCATCTGTGTAATTAATAAACCTCTGTTGATTATAAGATATGTAATTAATCCATTCTGCATTTTTGCACGGTCCTACCCATATTAACATTGATTCAAACCCTGCTGTTATTTCCTGTGTGCCTTATACTCGTTGGGTATGCCTCTGGGTTGTTCTATTGTGTCAATTACTTCTGCAGGATCTGGTCTACATGCTCTTTTGCATCTTTTACCTTTACTTCTCTCTGGGTTATTGTTATGCTCCCTCAAGGAAGGTAATAATATGACTTCCATGGAGCGGTGTGTCATGTCACCACAGACCCAAAACTGGTCTGCCACTACCTCGTCCTGGCATTGGTATATGAAGTCAACAAGGTGCTCTTTAGTTTGATTTTTGTTTACCACAGGCGCAGGCTTCCATGGTCCTAATTGAGAAGTGCAATCTTTTGTGATGTTCCAAATAGTGTCACATAATTATTCTGCTATCTTTCCTACTTATTTGGCTTTTGTATTCCTTCCCTCATTTAAGTAGCATTCTAAACCCTTTTCTATTTGGAGCTTGACTCCGTTTAGTACTGACAGTTCTCCAGCATCTTTGGACAGTCTGATATCCATTTCTCTCCATTTTTTCATGATGCTTGACATATTCATCACCCATTTATCTTCTTTGTAGTGGTACTTGCTGTAGTTACTTGATCCAATGATCATTAAATATTGTGCGGAACATGTGGGCTCTACTATCCAACTATTGTCTGGCGACATTGTTGTATATATACTTGTTGTGTTTATACTAACTCCTTTAGGTTGTTGCCTGTTCCCATTGGTTTCTCTGCTGTTCATGGTAGGGTGCCATCTCTTCCTCGCACAGTTTCCAACTATATTTAGAATTAATCACATATAGTTGACTTGGACGAGCTTTAGTGCATATATAATTATTCACTCATTCTCATCATCTGTTTTCCAGTATAAGCTACACATTTATACCAATTTTTTGTTTGTGCTTGTTCATACAAACAGTCAACATCTACTATTGTAACTGGTCCTCTAGATGGCTCAGATTTGATTTGTTTCGCTTTCAATTATATTGACGTTATTTTTAAGAACGGGTATTGGCTCTCCTTTGGAATGCACATTGCCTTTGCTGACCTTTCTACACTGCTGGTATTTTTGTTGTTGTTATTTGTTGTTGTGGTTTGTCCCACTTGTAGTTATGCTTACTTTTGATCTTTTGGTGGCTGAGGTTTCTTTTCTTTTCTTTTCAAGTCTATAATTTTTTCTAAGCATACATGCGGGAACTGGGATCTTTTTATTTCTAATTTGTAATCATGACTGACATGGTCCCACTGTCACACACCAATGTGTGATATCTATGTTGCACTGATCTTGTCCCAAAGTTATTAGTCCATACATCTTATGTATAGCTACAGTACATAACCTTGCTTCCCTTATCATGATGGTTAGTATGTGGTCTGCCACTACCTCGATGGTTAGTATGGTTAGTATGTGACCACTACTGGCTGTTCCTGTAACACTTCCATGTTCTGTTTCGGACTTCCTTTCGCTGCTGATTATCCCAGGTCTTCCATGTTAATGGTGCTGAGGTCACTTCTTCTGTTCCCTGCTGGATCATTCCCATGGCTGGGGGAATTTACCGTAGCCCGAAAAGAACACCCTTAAGAACACCACCGCCCCTTGGTGGTTCTTCTTCTGGTTATAGAACCCGTTGTTTTTCCTGTTGGGATATAAGTTTAGTTAGTTAGTTGTTTAATGTATTATTTTAATTCCTTTTCCAATTGTTCAAGTGGAGCTCCCTCATACGGCCCTGGAATGTTAGGTACAGGCATGGGTCAACACGGAAGAATTTCATGCGAGGTTAGATGTGTCGTTCTGTTAGCTTGCATGCGGTAGCTCATTAGTGCCAGTGGTAATGCATTTACCCAATTCAGTTCAGCACTTTTAAAAATCTTGTTTATTTTAGTTTTGAGTGTCCCATTCACTCTTTCCACCATCCCTTGGCATTGGGGGTGATATAACCAACCTAACTTTTGTTTGATATGTAGTTGCTGCATCACTTCCTTCACTGCTTTCTGAATAAAGGATGAACCATTGTATCGCTCGTATTTGTTAGCCCTGGGAGGCCTTTAAGATGTATTCGCTGTTTATCGACCGCGGGGATGGTGCTGTCCCTGCTTCCCAGGCTGGCTGTCTGGGAGGACGGGACAGGTGCATCTCCATGTGGGACCGTGGTGTCCCTGCTTCTCAGGCTGGCTGTCTGGGAGATGAGAACAGGTGCATCTCTGTGTGGGGCCATGGTATTCCTGCTTCCCAGGCTGACTGTCTGTCTGTTGTGTCAACATGTAAGACAATAGTATCCCTGCTTCCCAGGTTGACTTGTTGTGTCTACTTGATCACAAGACCAAAATGCTCCTAACTTCTGCTCTCTTTTCTCCCATCCCAGAGTCATGACTAGCATGTCCAAAAGTGTATATATGCTCTACATATCTAAATCAATTTGGAATAATTCCGGGTGATGCTGCCTTGTGTCACAGTACTTCGCTTACAGACAATCCAAAACCTGAAAATGAACCTGAACTTCAGCCATAGTAGATGATATATACGTATATATTGCGGAAGCTGGTGAGGGACTTGGCCATCCTGACATGGGCCGGTGAACTCATTCCACCACTGCGGAGCCAGAAAAGTGAAGAGCTGGGACTTGGAAGAGCGATGTTTGGCTATATTTAGTGAAGGCGGTACCAGTCATCTAGCCGAAGTTGTTGAGTAGAGCGCTCGGGCTGGGGAGTAGGGTCTGACTAATGTTTGGACGTAGGTAGGGGTGGTTCTGTTGACAGCCATAAAGGTCAGTACCAGTGTCTTGAATCTAGTGTGTGCGCATTAGATTACAACACTTCTCTTGTTGCATTTCGAATGGAAACTACAACCAAAAGCAGCACAGAGTGGCATTGTATTGACATTTCCTCTGGGCCAGCAAAAATAGCAACTGGTAATCGTAGCGCTAGTAGCTCATCTCTAGAGCGCAACCAATTTACGTCATCGACCCAGAGTGCATTGCGCACGTAAAGTAATGACGCCCTCCTTAAGTCAAAATATGTATTAAATGTTTCTTTGGAAAGGGTTTTTAGAACAATTAAAACATGTTTCTGACAACGTATTTTAGTAGGAGAGAGCAATTATGGTGTATTAAGGCTAAGTCTTAATAGTCGGGGTTCCTTTTAAGAATATTGTACACGATGATGAAAGGTAATATCGCAAGGTAATATTGAGAAGTAGTATTGCACATGATATTAAGAATATTGCACATGATGTGGGGAAGTAATATTGCACAAGATATTGAGAATATTGGACATTATGTTGGAAAGAAATATTGCACATGATATTGAGAATGATGCAAATGATGTTGGATAGTAATATTGTACATGATAATGAGAATATTGCACATGATTTTGAAAGGCAATATTTCACCTGATATTGTTCCCTGTGTTCACAGTGTCCTATGTTTCAACTGCCCTTCACGCAGAAGGGGGAGGAGTTATATAGCTTGATGGCCACTGGCAGAAAGGACCTCCTGTGGCGTTCTGTGGTGCACCTCGGTAGTCTCAGTCTATGACTGAAGGTGCTCTGGTATGACTCCAGTGTGGCGTGCAGGGGATGAGAGTCATTGTCCATAATACTGAGTAGTTTACTCAGCATCCTCCTCTCCGAGACCTCCACCAAATATTCCAGTTCCACTCCCATGACAGAACACGCTTTCCTGATTAGCTTATTGATTCTATTAGCATCGGCTGCCTTCACCCTGCTGCCCCAGCACACAACAGCATAGGAGATGACGCTGGCCACCACCAAGTGATAAAACATATGCAGCAGAGTTTGGCAGACGTTGAAATCGAGTTTCCGCAAAAAATACAGGTGACTCTGACCTTTCCTGTATAGTCCAGTCCATCTTATTGTCTATGTGGATGCCCAGGTACTTGTATTCCTCGACAATGTCCAACTCAGTCCCCCTGATGCTAAGGTTTCGGGTGGGTCGGTTGCTTCCTAAAATCCACCACCAACTCCTTAGTCTTTGTGATGTTGAGCTGCAGGTGATTTAGTCCAAACCACTGCACAAAACTGTCCACCACACTCAGATTCCTGTCCCTTGCTGATACAGCACACAATGGCAGTCATCCGAGAATGTGTGCAGGTGGCAGGATTGTGAGCAGTATCTGAAATCTGAGGTGTAGAGTGTGAACAGGAAGGAAGACAGGACTGTCCCCTGAGGTGCTCCAGTGTTGCTCACTATTGTGTCCGACACGTTGCTCTGCAGCCTCACATATTGTGGCCGACCTGTGAGGTAGTTGGTGATCCAGGCCACTAGTGGAGCATCCACCTGCATGTCCAGTAGCTTAGTCTCGAGCAGGGCAGGTCTTATGGTGTTGAAAGCACTTGCGAAGTCGAAGAACATGACTCTCACAAAGCTGCCTGCCTCCTCCAGGTGAGTATAAGCCCTGTGCAGCAGAAAGATTATGGCATCTTCCACTCCAATGCGGAGCTGGTAGGCAAACTGCAGGGGATCTAGTGATGGTTTGACTAATGAACTGATGTGCTTCAAGACTAGCCTCTCCAGCGACTTCATAACATGTGAAGTCAAAGCCACTAGTCTGTAGTCACTAAGGGTGATTGTATGTTTTATCTTAGGGACAGGAACCAGGCATGATGGAAGACAACGCACAGCTGAGTAGCACATACTTTGAGCACTGTGCAGCCTTGCCTGGGCATAGTCTACTGAATTATCTTCTCACATCCTCTGCAGGGATGGAGATTGACCCCGGGATCCGTTAGAGAGCCCCAATTTAGGAGGGGGGCGGGGGGCTGAGGTGAATTGATAGGAGCCGTTGAAGACCCATTAGAGGGAGATGGAGCCGAGGGGGGGCCAGGGTCCAAGGAGAAGCTGGGTGGAGGGTGGGCAGGAGCCACATCATCAAACCTGTTACAAATTTAACTCTTTGGCCTCATCAAGGTCTCCCTTCCTCCCCAGGATGGTCTTTGTTTCATGGATCTCATGCCACTCCACACCTCCCTGATGTTCTTCCATTGAAGTTTCCTCTCAAGCTTCCTTCTGTAACACTCCTTACCCTCTGTGATATTTCCCTCAGTACTCTCTGTGCCTTCTTCATCTCCTCCTTGTCTCCACTCCTGAAGGCCGCCTTCTTCCTGTTCAGGGATTTCTTGATGTCCTTTGTCACCCAGGGTTTGTTGTTGGGGAAACAGTGCACAGTCTTGGTTGGGATCATGCTGTACGTGCAGAAATTTACATAGTCTGTTATGCAGCCTGTTAGTCCATGTCCTTGCCATGTGCATTACAGAGAACGTCTTTCATCTCAAAACCCGTGAAACTCTTCTTCCCGAGACAACCTCTGTATAGTTCTGGTGATCATTGGTTGCTGTTGGACTATAGGTTTATAGAGGGGCCTAAGGTAGACCAGGTGGTGATCTGATCGGCCCAGGGGAGAGAGAGCTATGCTTCCTTAACATTAGCATACAGCAGGTCCAGTGTTTTACAGTCCACAAATGGTTTAAAAGTGGGCAGCAAGATCACATAATCACCCAATATCGATATGAACGCACTTGGGTGCAGTGTCTGTAGTCTCGCAGTCACGGAGTTGATGACATCAGCAGCCCGAGATGCATTAGCTGTGGGAGGAATGGAAACAACTGTCATCATGGCCTGGGAAAACTATCTGGGCAAGTAATATGGACGGAGACTTACTGCTAGCAGTTCAATGTCCACGCTGGAGGGATTTTATATCTCATCTGGCCTGGGAACGCCTAGGGATACCCCAGGAGGAACTAGAGAGTGTGACTGGGGAGAAGGAAGCCTTGGGGGCCCTGCTTAGCCGGCTACCACCACGACCCGGCCCCGGATAAGCGGATGAGAATGGATGGATGGATGGAGTTCAATGTCCAGGCTGCACACACGTTCTTTCACTGTAACGTGTCCAGGGCTGCACCATCTGTTGTTCACGTAAACAGCGACTCCCCCTCCTATCTTCTTGCCACTTTCACTTCAACCCCTGGCCGCACGCACCAGATGGAAGCCAGTTAAACTCACAATACTGTCCGGTATGTTGTCCGGTATGTAGCCATTTCTCCGTGAAGCACATAACAGAGCCCTCACGAAACACACTCTCACTCTTTGTGAGTGATGTTCACTCACCCATCTTGTTCACCTGAGATCGTACATTCCCCATGATAGATGGAAGATACAGTCGGTATCCCCTCTTCCTTAGCTGTCTTCTCCTCCCAGCCCTGCATCCCCAGTATTTCCTCCTCAGCTCCCTGGGGATTTCAGGTCTCAATCAGAGGTTCATCAGCTGATCTCTGGTGTAAACAATGGAGCCCTGGGTTGAGTCCGCATCTGCCATTACGGGGATCGGGCACAATAAAAGTACTCCAATAACGTGAAAATTTAAAACTTCCGAAGCCACTTTGTTGTACTGTACAAATAACTTAAAATAAATAGAAAAAAGTGAAAAAGTCACAAGATCACTGGCAGGCAGCCACCTGTGACAGTGCCAGAAATCAGGTATGAGGGACAGAGTGCAGTCGTCCTGGTCCCCAGCTAGCCTTGCAGTAGGAGTGGTGTTGTTCGCCTCAAAATGTGCAGAGAAGGTGTTGAGCTCATCGGGGAGAGAGGTGACAGGCTGGGCATCACTGCTATTTTTCCCTTTAAAGTCTGTGATGGCTCGCAATCCACATCACATGCATCTGGGGTCAGAGCTATGATAGTTAGACTCCAACTTTACCCTCTTGGCTCTTTTGGAATCTTCGATGGCCCTCTGAAGAAGATATTTGGACCTCCTCAAGGCCTCCGGGTCCACAGAGCTATTGGCAGAGGACTGTGCTTTTAGTTTAGCATGGACACCATCATTAACCCAGGGCTTTTGGTTGGGGAAAATCCTAAAATTAGCCCTTGGGATGACATCATCAAAGCACTACCATGAGATGTGGGCGGTGACAGAGTCATCAATGTCCCCATTCCAGTATGTATGTCATAAGTCATAAACATGTGTCATATGTCATCAGCATGTGTGCATATGTACCATGGTTAGGTCAGAGTACACAGTTCTGATGGCCTGTGGAACGAAAGTAAATTTGAGTCTTTCTGTTCAAGCAGTGTGACTGCGGAGGCGCTTGCCTGACTGCAGCAGTTGGAACAGTTTGTTGTTGGGGTGGTGAGAACTCCTCCTGGAGTACAGGTTTTGCAGGGTGGGGAGTGTAGTGTCAATAGTGTGTCCAGCCACGCACTACCCTCTGCAAAGCCCTCCTGTCCTGAAAGGAGCAGCTGCTGAACCAGGCAATCATGCTTCCTGTCAGGATGCTCTCCTCCAGTGTCTGAAGGATCCTCCACTAGATCCTCCACTCAGCTGCCTGAGGTGTTAGAGGAGCTGCTTTGCCTTCCTCACCAGAGTGTCAATGTGTTTAGTCCAAGTCAGATTGTCTGTGATGTGGACTAGCAGGTACCTGAAGCTGCTCACCCTCTCCACAGCAATCCCATTAATCCCCAGTGGTATAAGTCATCTGATCTTGTTGTCTCCTCCTGAAGTCCACAATCAGCTCCTTTGTTTGGGAGACATTCAGCATGATGCTGTTATATTGGCACCAAAGTGACAGGATAGCAACTTCTTCTAGGTAGGCCTTCTCATCGTTACTGGAGATCAAGCCCACCACCACTGTCCACACCACACCCACGTCAAGATGTTGGGTCTGGTGCCAACATAGCGCATCATGTAGGGCCGATATTGACATCGGTCGGTGTCCGCTTGTGGTGGGATGTAGATGTAATGTTGACTGAACTCCCGGGGAAGATAAAATGGATGGCAAGAGATCGTCAGATGCTCAAGGTTCGGCGAGAAGGAGCGAGAAAGAGCCTCTTGTTGTTGGTCATGAAGCAACCCCCTTCACCCTTGGATTTACTTGACTCTTCTGTCCTGTCCGCTCGGAAAACAGAGAAGGATTTGGTCTGGCAAATGACTTTATTTGGCACCAGCGGAGTCAGCCATGTTTCCGTCAGACAAAAATTATTACAGTCCCTTATGTCCCATTGGAATCAAATCCTCACCCTAATATCATCTAACTTATTGACATTAGCTAGAACTGGACATTAGCTAGAAGGATGCTGGATAGAGGTGGATGGTGGGCCTGGACTCTCAGCCTGTGCCGAACCCTGCTTTATTTCTCTCTATATTTCCTTCTTTGTTTCCCTGGAGACATATCCCTACTGTTGTTGTTGTTGTGGCTCAATCGTACTATCTCCGCTGGCCACTCGGGATAGATGTTAAAAGTATCCCTGCTTGATAACGGTGGGCTGTAGCAAAAAGAAACAATAAAAACAATAATAAACAAAAAACAACATACTGAATGCGGTGCCATTGTCAGTGCGACCGTCTTACAGCACACCAGAAATCGGAAAGAGTTTAGTCCAACAGATTGGTGTCAGCACCATGTACTACAGGAGCATTAGTGACATGGAATGAGAAACAATAGTTGAGTAGGGGAATTTGTGATATCTGCAGCACTTTGAGCATATGGTTTGATCAGGAAACATCTGACTCTTCTTGTTACTGTTGGATTTGTAGTGCATTGATTCTGAACTGTTGAAAGGCAGAGGTAGTCTGAAATTGTCAACTCGTAACACATTTCCATCTTTTGACATTGCCTCCACTCTAACGTATTTCCATAGGGCAGGGGATTCGATTTTCCTGAACCAATCACTCGAGATCAATATGAGCAAAGCCCGCCACCAGCCCGAGGCGCTAGTCGGCTGATGCTTAGTAGTTGTATATTTCATCAAGGCAAGGGTGGTCCAGCCTTCGACATCCTGCTGTCAAATATGGTCCTTACACACCTTCGATGGACGATGATACACTAAAATGACAAACAAAATGACAAACAAATATGATCATTGTAACTACACAAGTCCAAGTAACCACAGGCTACGCTTGGTACTGATGTCTTTGTCAATTTATTTTTCTTTCTTTCTCATAAGACACTGTGAAAACTATAAGAAATAGACATAACAAAGCTTAGTATTACTCGTTCAAAGATACACAACAACAAATATAGAAAACAAAGAACAAATAAAGGAAATTACTGTGTGTGCCTCTGGGCATGTGCAGAATCAATCTTTTCCTCAACAACTCAAACTCTTCGTCAACTGCTCCTTGACCCAAATGACCCATAATGTATCGCTACCCACAAATGTATTCTGAACACTAATCATGTGACCCATCCCTTTTAACAATATTATTATGATCATGTTTTAACAACCAATAATCATGCAATCATTTAACAGAACATAAAATAAAAAGACAAGCAAAGGTGTCTCCATTTAGGAGACTTCTACAATCATTAGAAATGGCGCGACAACAATCAAAAGCAATCCATTGATTGTTTCCAACCCAGGCATTTGTGCTGGGGAACTTCTGTCATCGCCATGGCGACAGGCGTGTGGCATTCAAAACGTCAAATGAAAAACATCAAAGCAATCAAGCAGTAGATTGTGTTGATGACATACTGTACGATGGGATGAAAAATGTGTCTAGTAAATAACAGATGGTTGATTATGTGGAGGACATTCCATGTGTGGTCGACTGTAATCGTGTAAACGATTCATATGCGGCAGTAGCTCAGGAGGTAGGGTGGTTGTCCCACAACAGGAAGGTTGCTGGTTCGATCCCCGGGCGCCTAGCTAACTGTCGAGGTGTCCCTGAGCAAGACACCACCTAACCCTAATATGTCCCTCCTGATGTGTTGGTTGTTACCTTGCATGGTTGTATGAATGGGTGAATGTGAGGCAACTGTGAAGCGCTTTGGATAAAAGCGCTATATAAATGCAATCCATATACCATTTACCATATGCTGTTCACAACTTAAACTTCTAACTGGTAGGTGTGGGGTTTGAATATAAGCTCATAACATACAGCAATAATAATAGTGTAAATGTTTATTCATATTACATTTGTCATTGTTATAATAATAACACAACAACAAGAATAAGGGTGATGATAATAACTTTACATTTAGGGAATGTAGCATACGCTTTTATACAAAGCGACTTTCTAGGTTAACCCATTGTTAGATTAATCCATTGCTAGGTGAGCAAATTGTTGGTAAAAAACAAGATCACTAGGATAAGATGATGAGAAAAGTATGAGACATGATGTCGTGGAAAAAAACACTGAGATTAAAGAACCAAAAGTAAAATGGCTCATCATTCAGAATGGCCCATTTCAGAATATTATATATGAATTATTATTGTAATTATTGATCCATTAATGTTATGATCAATGTGGTAAATATGAAGCTAATTTAAATGCATTCATATTGTGTATATTAATTTCCATACTGCTGGGAAGCTTGTGAATTTCCTCCTGGGGACCAATAAAGCCTTTCTGATGTTATAATAATATACACCATATGACCAAAAGTCTGTGGACACCCCTACTAATTATTGAGTTCAGGTGTTTCAGCCACACCCATTGCTAACAGGTGCATAAAATCAAGCACATAGCCATGAAATCTCCACAGACAAACATTTACAATTCAGAATGGTTCATATAGAGCTCAGTGACTTTGAACGCGGCACTGCCATAGGATGCCATCTTTGCCATAAGTCAGTTCGTAAAATGTCTGCCCTAGATGTGCCTCGGTCAACCGTAAGTGCTATTATTGTGAAGTGGAAGCTCCTAGGAGCAACACCAGCTCGGCCATGAAGTGGTAGAACACGCAAACTCACAGAGCGGGGCCGACGAGTGCTGAAGCGCGTAACAATCACCTATCATCTGCTGTATCACTCACTACAGTGTACCAAACTGCCTCTGGAAGCACCATCAGCACATGAACTGTGCGTCAAGAGCTTCATGGAATGGGTTGATGGCCGATTAGCTGCACACAAGCCTCACATCACCATGCATTTGAATGGGATGTCCAACAAGCTCATATAGGTGTGATGGTCAGGTGTCCACTGACCTTTGGCCATATAGTGTATTTATTAGGGGTGCAACATTACACGGTATATCGTCACACCGTTCGGTGCACCCCTACGGTTGAATATGCACACGTGCATCGCGATATTATGGTATGGATTTTCCTCTAATTTCCAAGATACACTGCAGACTAAATGTACATTGTTCATTGGGAGGCACAGAAAATCTGAATTTCCCTGGAGCCTATCAGCGCTCTGCATGCAAATTTCAAGCTGAAGGACAAGTGAAACTACAAACAAACAGAGAAAACCTCAAGATGTCGCATTTACGTCTGCGCCTGCCTTCCACATATTCACATGCATAGTTTAAAAGAACGTTCTTGATGCGTATCCGGTTAATGAGTAAATGTCCATACAATGCGTATCTTTGGGTGATGTTACTGTTTATTGCAGAAGGGTGATTACAGAGAGAAATAGATTACTGTATTGAACATGAAGTGATCCAGAGTTAATATGCCATTTGCCATGATTACGTTTATGTTTACGCGAAGAACTGTGTGCTTCCACCACCTATGCGCAATAATCTTCCTGTTTATGTGTAAAAACAGCTGACTCATATCACCTGACCAGGTCCATACTCCCATCTAGTGGTCAAAATGGCAGGGCTTGAAGCTAATCTTAGGTTGCTGGCATGTGGTAAGGACACATGGAGTTAGATTAGATACACCCATCACCGACACTAGCTTTGACAACATTGTAATTCATGTCGGCACAAATGATGTGAGGATGACACAATCCGAAGTCACAAAAAGCAACATAGTTAGGCTGTGTGACTTTGCAAGAAAGATGTGTCGGCATCGATTAATTCTCTCTGGCCCTCTACCTGTCAGAGGTAATGATGAGCAAAATAGTAGATTAATGTCCCTAACCCGTTGGCTGGCTCACTATAGTTTAGAGCAGGGCCTAGGTGTTGTGGATAACTGGCCCTCCATGTGGGACCGCCCTGGCGTGCTGATGAGAGACTGCCATCATCCCACTGGGTTAGGTGCCTCAATTATGTCGGCAAACATAGATAGTTGCCTTCGTCAAGCTAGTTAGCCTGAGTGATGTAGCTTGTAACGCGCCTCCTAGCTCAGGCCACAGCAGCGACTGTCAACTGGAGGTTTATAGTTTACCTACTGCCATTAGTGTTGTGTCACTGCCCTGCACTGTACCAAGGCATAAAGCCCACAGGCAAAGGCGAACGCCACTCAGTGAGAATGTAATTGTTATTTCCCCAATATCCTCCTCCTCCTCAGAGCTGAGCAGGAACCAAACTCCCTCTGACTTTAAAAATAAACTGGAGGAGGTCAAAATCTAAATTGGATTTATGAATATCAAATCGCTTTCAACTAAAGCGTTCTTGGTCCAGGATCTCATTGTTGAGCATAGGATATATATCCTGGGCCTGTGTGAGACCTGGTTAAAAGTTGTATCTGCACTAAAATGAAGCTACTCCACCAAACTATGTGAACTCGCAACTATCACGTGAATCTAGGAAGGGTAGTGGAGTGGCTCAAATGTCTAGCTCAGAGCTGGTTCTAAGACCAAAGAGTAGCTACATGTTTTCATCTTTTGAGGGGCTTACTTTCAGCTCCTCAGTTCATTAAGTAAGGCATTGCAGATTCCTTTTTCTTGATTATAGTCTACCGCCCACCGGGCCCTTATTCAAACTTCGTGGATGAGTTCTCTGAGTTTGCGGCTGATCTTGCAACTTACTCTGACAATATTCGGCTTATGGGGGATTTTAACATCCATGTGAATAACCCATGTGACTCTCTTGCAAAAGCTTTTCTGTCCATCATAGACACATTTTGGATTCAAACAGCATTTTCAGCTGCCTACCCACACCGGTGGAAACACGTTGGACCTTGTCCTGACCCGTGGAGTTGAAATTATAGATTTATGTGTCTCTCCTTATACCTCAGCTCTCTCTGATCACTGCCTACTCATTTTCCAGGTGGTTGTATCTTGCCCGAGGGACGATCACCAGGCTACCTATAGCTGCCGTCGTATCACCCCGGATACCACCACAGCCATGGCAGATAAGTTACCCCTGTTACTTGCTCCTCTTGCTGACTTCAGGGGTTTTGGTGGATAGTCTCACCGATCTGCTGCTCCTCTTGTAATTAAAAAGCAGAAATCAAAAAGACCAGCATCATGGTTCAATGAAGACACCCGCACCCTCAAACGAGACTGCAGAAAACTTGAAAGCAAATGGCACTGGACTAAACGTCTTCTATTTGGCACGACAGCCTGCTCAGTTATAAAACCGCATTAACTAACTCCAGAAACGCCTACTTCTCCAGTGTCATCAACCTAAACAAGAACAACCCGAAGTTCCTCTTTGACACTGCAAAAGAGCTGACACAAAAACAACCTCACAAAATGGACTCCTCCCTCTCAGCGAGCAACTTCCTGGAGTTCTTCAATCACAAGATCGAATCAATTAGAAAAGACATCGATGCGTCTCTTACCGCTCATCCTGAAGATTCGTCAGGATCGGTGCCACATATCCTCTAACAAGCTACCTTCCAGCAGTTTAGCACAATCTCACTGAATGAGCTTGATAAGCTAACATGTATGATGGACCCCGTCCATACCAAGGTTCTCAAAGAACTCTATCCCAACCGTTGGAATGGCTATGCTCAACATTATGAACCTGTCACTGTCGACTGGAACAGTTCCCTCTAGCTTCGAGTGTGCTGTAATAAAACCTCTACTCAAGAAGCCTGGCCCAGACCCCGAAGCTCTTAGCAGCTTTTGGCTCATCTCTAAGCTTCCTTTCCTTTCTAAAGTACTGGAAAGAATTGTAGCTAGCCAAATCATCAATCACCTGACAGCAAACAACTTATTTGAAGCAAAAGCATATGTATTTTTAGAAAACCCTTGAAAAACACATCCAATGACAATGAGGTCTGTTACGGCTCGCCCGCCCTCGCCTCCACGTCCGTCCCTTTCCCCTCCCGCTACACGCCCTTTGCGCTCCTCTGCGCGCCGCCGTGGACCGGGGATACGCCGTTCCGACTCTCCGGAGTTCCCCCCGGCTGTCGGGCACTCACGTCCCCCATCCCCCGCCGGCTCTGTCCTCTCGGCAGGCTCCTCCCACTCCTCTCACCTCTCGGAGTCGGACATTCCTGGCACGCAACGGCGGAGCAGCAGTGACGCTGCATACAGCGCGACTCTTCGCACCGGCGCCCCATTCCCAATCACGCACCTGCCGCTGATCGGCAATCACAGCGCGCCCTACAAGAACCTGGCCTGCATTCCACTCGCCGCCAGATCGTCCCCTAAACTCTGGGTGGTAATGTATCTCCCTTACCACACACTGTAGCAGCTATCTCTCACCAACTAACTCTTTGCAGTTGTTGCGCCAAGCTCTGTTTCCCTGTTTTGCTCCACCCGGGATCACTATCCCTCACCCCCCTTCTCCTTCTCATCCTTCCAGAATCCTGGACCTCCCTGCTGTGTTCAAGCCAACCCGCAGAGCCATTCACCCCGGATCCCATTTATTTATGTGGCATCATCTGTGGCAAATTCTGTGTTGGATTAAACCGCCTTTGGGCTTGAACTTCACCTACGCCTCCTCCTTTGCTGTGAGCCTGGGTCTCACCTCAACCCCCCCCTAACAGAGGTCGACGTGAAAACCCTATTTAATTTCTCCCCTTTGGAGCCACTTATGAGGTCAATAACTGTAGTGCAGCATGCCTACTCCTTTCAATGGCCATTTATAGAATTAGATCTAGATCTACATGTGGTCCCATTGAAATACTGTCCCCTCTCCTACCATTCTTCACCCCCTTGCTGGAATACACACAAGCAATGTATTCGCTCCACATAATCATTCTATTACTGCTATAATGGAATCACTGGTGGCAGATAACTTGCTATATATATATATATATACAAACACAAACTAAATGAAAATGAATAAAACAATGTGTCTAATCTAGTGTCATTTGAAAACGTAGATAATTCGTCCAAGACGAGACCCCCCTCAATAACTGTCATGATGAATCATATTTTATGTCCAATTGTATATTTTAATGTCTTCTTATATGTCCTCCATCAAGTCTATAGATTGTTTGAAGCAAACAAGGCATTGAGAGACCATGCACACCTCATATATTTGCATGTCATGGAGCAGCCAGAGAGAGAGAGAGACAGAGGTGTAAAATCCTGCACCATCTTTTCAGTCTCACTCCTGGGACCAATTCAAGGCTTCTCCAACAGACAGATGGCTATCTACATGGGTTTAAGTGTGTGTATGATTGTTATGTATGTGTGTGTGTGTTGTGTGTGTGTGTGTGTGTGTGTGTGTGTGAAGGGTGTGAAGTGTGTTTGTACATGCATTTAATGGGGATGAGATAACATCACAAGTACCTGCCCATTCTCACACCAACATTCATTCACACAGAGACACACACGCTCTACTAACATCTTAAGGCTGTTGTCCAACACTGTTCAATTGAATACAACTTTTTTGTTCCAGGGGATTTGTCGCTTCTTCGACGCTTTTAAAATAAGCCACGCGAGAAAACACGGACACCATTGTCTTTGTCAACTCAGTCTCTATCACTTCCCCTGTGTCTGTTACTGTAACCCTATCACTCCTTTCTCTCCCTCTTCCCTCCCTCTTTCCTTTACCCCCCCCCCCCCCCCCCCCTTACAGTGCTCCCTCCTTCTGTCTCTCCCTTCCCGTTCCCTCAGTCTCTCATTCCCTGGAGTTCCCAGGAGTGAATGGGGAGGAAGCATTCCATTGTACTTACATATGGCAATAAAGAAATGTTGAATCTTGAATTCCCCTCCTTTCCCTCTCTCTCTCCTTCTCTCCCTCCCTCCCATTATTTTCTTCAGCCATCCTTCCGGTCTTCCATGAACCATCCTCCCACCCATCTCTCTCTCTCTCTCTCTCTCTCTCAATTGCAATGTCAATTTCAATTTAAAGAGCTTTATTGGCATGGGAAACGGACATTTTTGCCAAAGCGAAAAACAAAAACAAAACACATCTAATGTACAATTGTCGATTTACCAATATACAATTGCAGATATTCTAGAACAAAGAAATATGGAAACACAGCTGCAATTTTGCAATCAAATGTATAAATATGAGTATCTAAAATATACTTATAAGGAACTATATCTCTCTCTCTGTCGAGAGGGAGTGACTAAGTGAGTGATTGACAGCTCTTGTACTCTGCCGTTATTGCTCTGGGGGTAGGCTTTGTCAATGGCTATTGCCTTGCCTATTACTGTTCTGTGCTCTTTCTCTCCCTCCCCTGCACGCTCTCTCAATCTTCACCCCTACCCCATCTTGTTATTTTCCCTGTGTGTGTGTCACACACACACACACACACACAGACACACACACACACACACACACACACACACACAAGCACACACACGCACACACATACACACACACACATACATAAACACACACACACATACATAAACACACACATGCACACATAAACACACACATGCACACAAACACCTCCTCCTAGTGTAGAGAAGAGAGCAGAGTGTGCCTGCGATGAACTGAGGTGGGCAACATTCCCAGCGCTAGCGCAACCAGCAGGTGCAACCTCCGCCTCTCCCTCCGTCCCTCCCTCTGTCGTGTGCACACTGTGCTCTCTCACCCACTCTCTCTCCCGCTCTCTCTCACTCTCTCTCACTCTGCGCCTGGGATTTTTTTTTCTCTCGCTCCCCCACACACAAACATATTCGCACTCTCTCTCAGCCTCCCGGCAGCAGCGAGGCGAGGGATGCTGTGCATGCTTTAGAGTCAGCAGAGGCAGCCACAGGTACAGAGAGGAGCTGCAGCATCATCATCATCATCGTCATCCTCATCGTCGTCGGGCGGTCAACACGCCAGAGAAGGAAGGGCTGTAGGGAGCAGAGCGGATGTGGCGCAGAGCACGATCCCGACACGGGGCAGCAGGGCGAAAGCGCCTCTAATCCCGGCGATGTGACGAGCCACAGCAGCATCAGCACCAACCACATCCCTGGCGGACCTCATAGGACAGGACAGACAGCAAAGGAAAAACAGGATTATTTCAACAGATTCAAAGACCAGAGATACCACTCGGAAGGACAAACAAGCGGGGATATACATATACAATACATATACAGTATATATATATTTTTTTAATTTGTGCTATCAATTTGATCCATCTTCTTGATCCACGCGTCCCTCTCTCTGGCGGAATGTTGTGTGTGAGCGGCTGAGGAGCGGCGGGCTTGCTGCAGTATTAACCGGCAGCTCGCTGGGAGGGCAGGACGCGGCGCGGAGGAAACCTGATCCTGCGCCAGAGAGACACGTCGGCATCACGAGGTGCTGGAGAGAAAATTCGGCCACCCTGCCTGCCTTACAAGGCCGGCACGGCACCAAGCCCTCATTCTCTCTCTCCCCCTCACCTCTCTCTCTCTCTCTCTCTCTCTCCCTCACCACCTCCTCATTCTCTCTCTCGCTCTCTCTCTCTCTCTCCCTCACCACCTCCTCCTTCTCTCTCTTTCTCTCTCTCTCTCACCCCCTAACCAACTCCTTCTCTCTCTCTCTCTCTCTCTCTCTCTCTCTCTCGCCCCCCCCCCCCACTCCTCCATCTCTTATTATTCAGTGGTGGTTTCGTGGTTTTGTTTGGTTGCGTTGGGTTTGGTTTTCCTGGATTCAAACCGACCTATCCGGATTGCACTGCTTTCATTGATGTTGGAATTATTATTTAACCCGCATGGAAGTCCTTCTGGATATTGACTGACTGGAGTGGAGAGGAATGGGGGAATAAAAGCGACGCCTTGAAACAAACCATCAAATCTCACCGGGGGGGGTTCTTCGGAGACCAGCCCATTTCACCGAGGTCCGAGGTTGTGCTCTCTCTCTCTCTGTCTCTCTCTCTCTCTCTCTCTCGTTCTCTCTGTCTCTCTCCCTCTCTCCCTGTGTCTGGTGTATGCATGCAGTAGGCAGCGTGGAGGGAGGACGGGCTGGGTTCAGGGTATCAGCACCACCGCAGGGTGGACAGCGCTCCGGACTGCACGACGGCCAAGGAGGAGGGAGGCGAGAAGGACCCACCCTGCAAGTTTACTTACTACCTTGGACAATTAACCCTGGAGTACCTACGCATGGGGATGCGGAACGGATACAAATTCAATTTGACGCCTGACTATACCCATGGATCGACATCTTGATGCGACACTTTTATTATACGAACGGATGTAGGGCTGCTATGCCATCCTGTCTCATCGCTCTCTCTCTTCCCCAAAAGAGCTTTATTTGAATTCCTTCACAATCTCCGGCGTTGCATTATTTTGTCGGACTGTCAAAGTTGGATATAACAATCGCTTGCTTGTGTGTTGCGGAACATTGGACATTTGGACCGGCGTGGCACTAAAAGTGGACAGCTTTCCCAACGCCCACTGTGTGTCTACCGCTGCCCTCCCCCCCCCTGTGTGTGTGTGTGTGTGTGTGTGTGTATGTGTGTGTGTGTGTGTGTGTGATTGTGTGCGTGTGTGTATGTGATTGTGTGAGTGTGTATTTGCCCGCTTTCCTCCCCACCTCTCTGTCCTTGAACGTTTTTTTTCTGTGTGTAGTAGCCACCCCCCAACTCGCACCACCCTCACCACCAACCCCTACTCCCTTTCTTCATCACATCCATCCTCAGGCCCTTAATTACCTTCATACCTCATGCCATGCACGCCCATCACAGGGCTAGCCACGAATGAGCCGTAAAGAACGCCAAGGGAGAATGAGCGAGTGTTCGGGTGCTGTCGTATCTGGGGCAGTAATCCTGGAGGAGCAGGAGGGTCCGGCGGGCGCATTGGGCCCCGGGGAAGGCCAGGATCAGGGGCCCCTACGCTGCGGTGGGTGCACCCTTTGGCCCCGCCAGCAGACATGGCTGTGTGTGGTCCCTTTGCTCATTGGTTTCATCGGCCTGGGATTGAGCCTGATGCTTCTGAAATGGATTGTTGTGGGAACTGTGCGGGATTACGTGCCAACAGACCTGGTGGATGCTAACAGAATAGGCCAGGATCCTATTTTCCTCTCCAAGCCCAGTGGGATTCCCAAAATCCCTGAGTTCAGCACCACCACTACCACCACCACCATTGGTGGAAGTAACCCTACGTCTAGAACTGCAACAGTGGCAAAAGGCAGAACTCGATTCCTTCCTACCACTACCACCACCATGAACCCTCGAGGGGGTGGAGCTTCAGGTAGTCAGGTAACTCCTCGGAACCCAGGCAGCCACAATGAACGCGGGCCTCCCATCATGGGGGCTAGCCCCGCATCCTCCAAAACCACAACCACCATGGGGGAAACCACAGCCAGTCCCTCTCCTTCCAACCCCACCGTTCTCAATGACTCTACCCAGATGTGGACCCAGGAGAAGACCACCACCACCCAGAGGGTCTCCACCACGCCTGCAGGACGAATGCATGGTCACCGCAAAACACGTGAGTCACTCAATAACATGATCGTCCAAAGAGCATTTTGATAATGACAGTGAAGCATGTCATATGGTGATGATGGTGTGCTATAAGATTTCCAATGGACGCTTGTTTGGTGCTTTCATGGAAATGATGCGCGGGAGCAATGTGGGTGTAACATTTGTGTACAATGAGCCTTGGAAGAAGTCCTGGTGTTTTGGTCATATTTGCAGGTCATTTGCTTGGACTGTTTGCCATAAAGAAAGAATAACATTTTCCATTCCATTGTCAGATTTTTATGGAAGTATTGTATTCTTGTTGGCTTATTTTGTTGTTTGTTTTCGGAGACCATCTTCACGATTGCCTGGCCGAACAAATTTTAGGAACAAAAAATAGTAAGTAATTAATTATAGTCTCTGTCCACAGGAATATGTCTGATGGTTTGATGAACACATTTACTGTTGGTTAATCTCCATCTCCTTCTTGTGTCGACCTGATCTAGCCAACTCAGGACAGAATTCGGAAAATGGCAGACTCTAAACTGCTGCCAGACTTATTTCTTGTTGTACATTCAGCCCAGTATGTTCAATGAAATGAATTATCTATAGGCTCTTGCCAAGAGGTGATTGCATTGGTAAAACACAAGAATATTTGTCTATCATCTCTCACCCTCTTCTTGCTCATCTCCTCTGTCCTTGACTTCACTCGTGGTATCACCACATGCTATTGATTAGTGCCAAGGGGGATTTTTTTTACAGCAATCAATCAGATCTGTGCTTATGCCTGTGAGCCTGTCCATTAAGGCTGGAACACTTTATTGCCCCCCAACCACACACCCCCACCCATGTTCTGTTCCTCAAGTGTTTGTTGCTTTTCAGCTTGTCGTTGAATGGCTTTTGCGTCTCAAAATGGTGATGGATTTAGGTTTTACTCGCAGTGATAATGCCTTCTGTCAGTGTGGCTGTGTAGTTGGCTTCGGTTGACTTTGCAATGATGGCCGTGGTTACAGCCACGCACACAAAATAAACAAAAACAATCAAATCACAACCTTTTCTATCAAGACTGTGGCATTGTTGTCAAAGCAGTGCATTTGAAGGACTTGATAGAAGCCACATACAGGAGACATTTTGCATTTATTTTTATGACATTGACATTACCATTTGAAATAACAGCAATCATATGAACATTGCTCTATTTACTCAATAGATTGCCATTGATATTTATTAAAAATGACCCTTTAGGACCAGGCTTAGGCTTGAATTGTTGAGGATTTGAAAATAAATCAAACATAAAAAAAATTAAAATGTGTCTCTCTTGTTGCAGTGCACAGGTACTTGCTTTCACTTAATGTAAAGTGTCCTAGATTATAACAGAGGCCCGGGGAATATGCCCCTTTATAACTGGATACTGGTCTCAGAAAATGGTGTGTAGTTTCATTACCGGGGAGAAAAATTAGAGACATTTATCACCATCATCCATTCATTTGTTAATTAACCATTTCAAAAGAGACCCATTCCTCAAGCACACTTGTGCTCAAGCAAAACCATTAAGTCTTCGTGATGGATATCCCTGGGAAAATGTCACTCCTTTTGGCACAATTGGGGAAAGTCCTACCTCAGAGAATAGACGAAGTGCTCGATAATTCTAAACACCCTTCATCTCTCCAACACCATGCCTCGTTCTACTTCCAACATGCTGGTTTGAATTGAAAAAGACATAATTTTCCCATAAAATATCCATTACATGTAGATGTGTTATGCTGTGTTACTGAATAGACAGTGCCAATCATATGAATGGAATATTGCAATATAACTAGTGGGTGGTTAAATTGGGCTACAAAATTATTATCAATAATATTGTTATTTGTTCATGTACGATTGAATATACAATTTATTTTATATTTTGTATAATTGTTTATATGTTTTGTCTCTTAGACTAGCAACCATGGCCAAAATATTCATCAGGATGTTCATTGATCCTACAGTAGAAAATGTTCTGTTTTGTTAATAGTTGACAATTTCACAATAGAAGTGGCACATATATAAGCTTTATTGCAACTACCACTTCTAATGACAGCTAGGTAACCTTGTACAATCAATGAACCACGGCACGGGGGAATGTGTCAGGTGATGATTTTATTTCTCCAAATTGTCTGTGTACACCAGCCTTGGTATTGTAGCCAGGTCCATCTCTGTTGTAGCACGTCATGAGCAGCCTTCCTTGTCTCTATGTTGAGCCACTAGATGTCTAGTTAAGGCAGGTGACATGGAAGCTAGGATAAATCCTCAACACCACTTTAGGTGTTTAGCCACTGAATTCCATTAGTCTGACATCACGGACACCCCCCACACATGAACTAGCATAATGCACATAGTGTTTTAACATACAACACTGAAGGGACATTTTGTTGGGGGGGGGGATGTACTCGAGAAGTCAAGCATTCTGGAACTGAATCTGAAAATGTTCATGATTAGATTTAAACAGAGATGCCTGCATTACCTAAAATGAAGGACTGCAACAGGTACTTAAATAGGCATCAGCTATAATTAATGTGCTTCACTTTGATAGTGGTGATTCCAGCCTCAAGATCATGTAATGATCGCTGTTGTTGTTTTTCTTCTTAACAAATTATCTTAGATTAAACACGATTTGGCTGTGGTTAGAGAGTAAAGTCAATGTGCTTTTTTAAACCTCAATAGTGGAAGTTAAACAGTGAAAAGTAAAAGCTTATCATCCACTAACTTAGCGCTATTGCTTTTCAATTGTGCAACGTGGCAATCCTAAATGCTTGATTTGCACGTCAATTGAGGGGAAGCTTTTACGTCGAACTGGAGCATCTATGGTTTGAGGGCTGCAATGCCACAAATGAGAAGTGGAGGTAAAGGATTAAGGGGTGGGGCTATCTAACAATTAGATGATTGTTAATTTGATCCATTGAGACCTTTCCTGATTCATGGGTGCAAAAAACACAACTCAGAACACTTAACTGCTCATTGACGAGCTGGCTGGTGGCTTGCTTAGCACCTCTTACTGCAGCTGCTGTGTGACTGTGCTCATTTTTCAAAACTCCTAGGGGCTTTAAAAGCAACCGCAGCAGCATAAAATCATTGAGAAGGACATTGGTACAATATTGAAAATGTGCATGTATATATATATTCTTTTTTTAGCAGACAATTATCCAAAAAGCATTGCCCTATCATGATTACAAGGTATTAGGATTGTTTTGTCCTGGCTTAGAGTGGAGATTTAGTGATGGGCCATTCATTGCAAGCCAGCGGACCAGCATGCAGCATTTCAGTGAATCTGCTCGTGGCAAATATGTTATTTAACTTAATCATTGCTTATAATGATTAAACTCAACATGGGGGTCTGAAATAGCTCCCACCACGGCATTTCCTACATTTCCACATTTGGTCCTCGTAATAATGTTTCTAAATGGAGGCGAGGAATGGGCCTATAATGTGGGGGTGGTGTGGTAATGAGGAGAGGACCTTAAAGGATTTAATCAAAACTAACAGAACAGACATACTATACAGAGCACAGCAAAACTGAACACACGATAACTAGCCACATCAAACGAACCGTCAGGATACCACATAGAATGACAAGGATCCGCCAGGGAACACAGGATTGGGGCAGGGATAAATAGGGAGACTCTAACGAGGAAAGTAAAGACAGGTGCAGACAATCAAGGGCGGGGAAACAAACACAATACAGGAAATAACAACACGAGCAGACTACAAAAAAAACTGGAAACAATTAATAACCAGATCCACACAAAACACACAGGGAACAGACATCATCAGATATAACATTCAACAATAACTGAACGGATGTAAAGTAAAACATGCGAGGATACAACACAGAAGCAGACGAGGAGATAAAACATGAAACAATAACTAAACGGATGCATAATACAACACAAGGAAGTAGGTAAACTAAGACAGGTGGGGGCGGAGACAGAAACACAACAAAGACACATGGCGCATGACAACAAACAATACATGGCAAACAATACACAAGATGTCCAGCAGGGTGTTCCCAGAACACGGAAATCTAACTAGGAGGGGAACAGAGATATATCGTGACCACGCTGGCGCGTTTCTTTTGGTGCTTACCGATTCTATTAACTAACTAACTTTGCAATAATACATCACAGAGATTCAGTTTAAATGTCCTCAGAATCGGGAGACTCTCCGCTTCTGAGTCGTTCAGACTCGCTAGATCCTACGTTGCTCACACAGTCAATAAGGAGGTGACGGAGTGCCCACGTTTTCCACCCCTCACAGTGTCCAACTGGCTTAGGAGACAAAAAGACATAATAGAATTTACGAGGCGACATTTGATATGCAGCATTTTCAATAACAATCGCGATAGTGAAAAAGACGAAAGATTCAACCCTCAACCTCATATAGCATCAGGTAATGCTCATCCATTCAATTCTAATTACTTGTTATTCATGTGTAAAATATAGTGAATGGCAGTTTGCATTGTTTATGTAAAAACACCCATGCAGGTCTTAATCAAATTTAGCGGGATTCCTATCACCCACGGAACAATATTATCCCCTGTAGCTGGATGGCTGTGTCAGGGATGTTTGTTGTGAAGCCACATTTCCATGAAAATAAGAATGCAGCAATCCCTCGTTTCAGACTGGGTGGTGAGTTAGGTAGTCCAGTTTGGTAGTCCAGGCCTGTCCGCATAGTAGCAAGTCCTCCATCAGTGCTGTGGATAGTGGTGGGTTATTGAATTTCTCCGGTTGTATTCCGTGAACCCATGTCCAGAAAGATCTTACGGTCTAAGATCAGATGGGTAGGACAGAACTTTTGGCGAAGATAGTTTCCAAGCTGTCGGGAAGCACATAGGGGAGGCGGGATCATTATTATGCACCTCGTTTGTGACGTAGAAGACCGAGCCCCAATCAGAACCGCTTGATGAAACACATGCTTTCTGACTTAGGCAGCCCCCACTGACTGACTGGGCTATTTTTTTTCAGCGTTTTGGAGCTGGTAGGCATTCACAGATACCCAAATGTAACACTGCAGCACTGAAAAAGTCTGTTTTTCCATAAGATGGGACCTTTAAACCCGATTGGTGGTGGCGGTGGGGGCGGGGTGGTGGGTGGGTGGTGGGTGGACACTGTGGTCTATCACTGACAGGTATTATCTGCCCTTACATCCTGTGTGGTACGCGCATGTCAGAGCCTGTCAGAGTGTGGGCCAGGCCTACACATGTGTGCATAATGCTCTCTCTGCCTCTGCATACAACTATATAACCTACGCAGGTAAACGTGAGTGGACCAGCTGTGAGTTCATGTGGGAGGGAGTGAAGGCTAAACTCATGTCGGTTGTCTGATGTCGGTTCTGGGATTACTGCCTATGGGCACGGGTGTTGAGACATTGTTAAAATTGAAATAATAGAGAATAGCACATAATATGTTCTTGTCTGTGTGATCTTGTTTGTATGTTCCAAACATGTGGGCTTGACGCTTGACTCATAGGCCTACATACCAAGCAGATGTCAACTAGTGAACCGTGGTTGATTGATGATATGATTCACTTTAGATATGCCCAACAACATCATTATCTGTATCTTTATCTGTTCAACCAACAAAATAATCTGTATCTGTATTCGGATAGAATATAGTGAGTGTGGTTGTGGTTTATACTGGAGTTTGACTCCCCGACAGGTCCACATACGTGCTAGATATCCTGCAATGCATCGGCAAGCCTCTCGATCAAGTCATAAGCAGTTCACACAACACATTCGGCACTCACAGGTCACTCACGATATACGCCATGCCTCCGATGTTGAGCTTTTGTCTGCAACTTCCAAAAACAATGTGCAAATTGGTGTGAATTAGGCAAGGTTAAATCAAAGTCTGATACTGCAAACAGAATGGATATTTGTCATCCACAATCATATACTGTATATATATATAATATGAATGCATTTGAATAGTGGTTAATCCAAAGTCAGTCATGGACCAGGACTTATTTTTTCCTGCAAATATTGAATAATTATCTGTTTACATCACATTATCTGTGCTTTCCTGAATAACATATTCGTATTCGGGTGCATCCCGAATTCACCTGTAAAAAAAGTATTGAGCATTTTTAGATATTTTAAGCAGTTGCCCATACAATAGGCTACCATATGAAAAGTATATTTCTTGAAGCAGAAATAGAATCACATAGCTGTGTAACTGGGACAACAATGTGACTGGGAATGTTACTGGAATGATACTTAAATGTCCTAAATTACTTAATTTGAACATGTAAAATACTTTTTTGCATGCTATTCGCATGAATTGGATTTGAATGACAAAATATACATTCCAATCTCAAAGCAAGCAGAACAATGTATACCGAAATGGGTCTTCGTCACTTAGCGGCAATGTTGATTCCAAACGCTTTTGGCCATTTTGCCCATTGTCTGTATGCAGTACTGTGGACACTATTGCACTATTTCTGGAACTGTTGGAATAGAAGGAAGTGAATAACTGCTGGAACTGGAGTGTAAGCCCATGGGAAACATCTGAATAGCCAGGCCATACCATCACCATGCCAATATGCAATCAGAATACATCTTTGTGTGTCACTTTGAATTGATCTGATGAAACAGGTCTCTTGAAATATTCATGGTATGAAATAGACACATGATTTAATATGCAAAAGACCATGTAAATGATTCAGGCCACCTTCTTTGACAAATTAGACCACCCCTTCTCATTTCTCACCCCTCAAACCTCCGTTTTTCTCAGTATTTCTCAAAGAAGGGGCTAAAGACAATTGGAGCGCTAAACTGGGCAACAATACTCTCTTCAGATTAGGATTTGGACATTATTTTGAGAATTTCATTTCACAGTTCATATCTACGATGGATGTAAGCCTCAACCTTTCTCCCTCTCTTTTTTCCCCTTTAGTTCTCTCGCTCTCTACCTCACACGTAAATTACATTAATCCAAATGACAATTAAGTACGAAGATGTTACATTCTTTTTTAGTGGTGCAGATGAAGACAATTTCCCCAGGCATCTGCTTCACAACCAGCTATTATAACATAAGGTACTGCTGAAAACTACAATTGCTTGGTTATTAATAATTGTGTTTCATATGAAGGAGTTTTGGGGACAGCATCATTTCAAACTGTTAATTAATCTGAGAATTTGCCTTACTGATTGCCAGCCTTTTCTGCATGCACGTGAGTACAGCCTATTATTGGTAATGGATTTGGATTCATGAACCAAACAACACAATTAGTCATTGTTTGACTTTAAAGCATAATAGGCTTTCTTTATTTTGGTAAACCGTTATGGAACAGAAAACACAGACCAGCTGAAATATTACAACAGAAAAGTAAAGAGGCATTTGCACGTGTACATAAATAACTGGTGTAGACCTAGGCAGTAATGAAACACCTTATTAATCTTATTCTTTAATACATGAGAATACAATGTGCCAATTTTTATGATTATGATTTTGTCGGACTGTCTAAAATGACATTAAGGATATTCAATACCGAACTCAAACAAAATAAATAGGATAGCAAGAAATGTAGAATCTGAAAGGCTGGTCCACAACCATCTACACCTGCAGTGATAGTCGGCTCACGCGATAGTCAGGACTCAATCCGCGCATCTACTGTGAGTGTTGATTAGAATTGCGTTGTCTTTTGCGAACACTTGATTAGATAGATTGGGTGCAGGTTAAGCTGACAGGGAAGGGAAGGGTGGCAGGGAAGTTGAAAGGACTAACACCAGGTAGCCATCGGTTTGTTTGTCTCCTGTCTCTATCTCTCTGGGATGCAGGTGGGCAGCTAAGGCCCACTTATTAACCAACAACCACGGGCTAACTTTGAATGATGTCAGCGGAAGATTTATCCTCTCTTATTTATTTTCTATTTTCTCTGACCTTTTGTCTGGCATTTTTTTCGCCATCATTTAGAAAGGCCAAGTTAAATCATTTCTCTGATGTTGGATGAGAAATACCTATCCACCAAATGGCTTGAATGCCCATCCAGACACTTATTCTGGAGCACAATTCTGGTCACTTGAAGAGGCTGGTGCCCAAACAGTGTATCGATATTTTACATGTGAAAGCCTGTGCCTCTAATGCCTGCTTCCTTTTTTCTCTAAGTTCTTTTGGCCTTTCCTTTCCTTTTTTAACATTTGCTTGTCCATGGCTTTCCTTGCCCATCTGACTGCTGCGTGATATTGTGTATTATAAAACGTTGACACGCATTAACTAACTTGGTTGTGTTTGGCCAGTGAGCCTGTGCATGCACATTGCAACATGAATGACAGGAACACGAGAGGGCTGCTTAAAATGTATTAGCATTTTTTGGATGTCCAGCGGCCCACTGATGCGGCGGCCCACCGGGATTTTTTCCAGTATGCCCAATGGCCAGTAGCAACTGCTTCCTGTTAGGGGTGGGGGCGTTTTGCACTGCATGACAAATGGGTGCAGTAATGCATGTCCGTCTGGTCAGCTCAAGAACCCAGTCTGCCAGATTGCACCAAAAAGAAAAGGTTTATCAGGCAAATGGTCAGACGTGCCAGAGATATTTTCCATTTGCATTAAATTAATAACACATTCTTAATTTGGGGGCCCACCCCTTTCTATGGACTAAGCCAATATTGGAACATCGGAGCTGTCCCATCTTTCTTTGCGCTAAAATGAATCATCTTTCAATACAAAGTGAGCAGGGCAATGTTGCCTAAGTGGCATTAACTAGCATCTCAGAATACACCTAAAGGTGAACACAATCCTTGGACTCAGATAATGCACTTCCATTTGTCTG
Organism: Coryphaenoides rupestris; assembly: GCA_002895965.2. Lineage (NCBI taxonomy): Eukaryota > Metazoa > Chordata > Actinopteri > Gadiformes > Macrouridae > Coryphaenoides > Coryphaenoides rupestris. Next base: position 334,752 of record PIJE02000005.1, read on the forward strand.
TGGTAATGGATAACGTGATATAGGCAAAAACTATCAAATACATTATCAGGGTAATTTGGAATAATGTGTTAGACGGTTGATCTGCTTCAATGTGTAAGGGCACAGATACAAGAAGAATTATGTGGGGTTCAGGTGGACCTGGTTAAGGTGACCTGCTAACATCATGGCATGGGCCAAAATGCATGGCTCAGTCTCTCAAGTCTCTCTCAAGCCAATGTAGCATTGTAATTGATTCAGCACTGTGTGCATGTATGCCTTCATGCAAAGTAACTAATGTCCAGTGTTGTGCCGAACGCGTTCATTGAACGATAGTTCATGAACTCGTTCATATTTTGGCCCGAACGTGAACTGAAACGTACTGTATTACTGTCCTGATGAACGTTACTGTGAACGCGTTCGTTCTGGTGTCTGTGAACGCACGCTCTCTCAGTTTAACTTCGTTCAATAGGGTGCCAGATTTCTATTAGAGCCTTCCAGGCGAAAACCCGGCTAAAACACCACCGTAAACAGGCCTTAATATGTAGGGGAAAAAACACCCAATCTGGCAACACCAGCCACCAGTGTCGCACTGCGCAATGCGTCATCAAAACAGTTAAAGCAACAATGGGGAAATGCTGTCCCCTCAATGCTAATGTAAACCCTGGTTGGATAAGGATTCAAAATTGGATATGAAGATGAAATCTGACGCATAGTTTCAGTGTTAAAACTGATAAAATAATTGCTGTCTGTGGTTCTATATGGGCTGTGGCAATCATTTTGAAAAATAATAGCTCGCAGCTACCCTGGAAATCCAGAGTTCTCGCGAGAGCACAATTGAATTTGCTCAGCGAGTACTCTGGTAATGAGTAACATGCTCATTAGCATTCCTGTTGTTCCGAACATAAACCAATCACATCGGTGTATCTGATATAGGCGGCGCCAGAGGCGGGCTAAACAGATGACGTCAGCGCTGCGACGGAATCAGTCCCGGATAGTCAGTAAACATTGCAAGATGGCTATCGAAAATGTTGACTGAGTATCTGTACAAACTAGGGATGCCACCGATACCCACTTTTTTTCAGACCGAGTACAAGTACAAGTACTTACATTTGGGTACTTGCCGATACCGAATACCGATACGAGTACTTAATAAAACCATTACAGTTCTAATGACTTTGAAAACATGTTATTTTTTGTCTGGGGGGGGGGTGCTCCGTTAATTTGCGGTTCTGATGGGGGGGGGGGTGCTCCGTTAATTTGCGGTTCTGATGGGGGGGGGTGCTCCGTTAATTTGCGGTTCTGATGGGGGGGGGTGCTCCGTTAATTCGCGGTTCTGATGGGGGGGGTGCTCCGTTAATTCGCGTTCTGATGGGGGGGTGCTCCGTTAATTTGCGGTTCTGATGGGGGGGGGGTGCTCCGTTAATTGGTGGGGACATGTCCCCAGCGTCCCCACTAAATTCTACGCCCATGCTCGGTACCATGCGCAGTTTCTATTAAAACATCCAGAAAACGCAACTCGGTTGCATCCTCTTTATTTCAATATTCCTTGGCTAAGAATATGACAAGGTTAAAACGTTGCGTTGCCAAAGTGGTATCTCCGTGGTATTTCCATTGAGCTAACTTACGTCTCTCTGTCCAACTATTCTCCAAAACAAACGTTGTTTCCCGTCGCTCTGGATACGTCACCCCGTGTATTCTTCTGATTGGTCGTAGTGTTATCCATTGCGTGCAGTGATATTTTCAAATGCATGCTTGTGCCGCCCCTCGAGTTGGGCCATTTTCATTGCTCATTACCAGACCTACAGCTTCTAGATGTGGGTCTGGATTTCCAGGCTAGCTCGTAGCAACATATTGAAAAAAACAACTATGAACTAGTTCATTTTTGGAACTGTGAACTTAGTTCAAAATTTGGAATTATGAACTATGAACTGAACTAGTTCATTTTAAAATTTGTGAACTGAACTTTGAACTAGTTCATGTAGAAAGTGAACTTTCCCAACACTGCTCATGTCATTCTGTGCAGCAATTTACGCATGTTATTTTGGACACGAAAGATAACACATCATTTTTCTTCTCCTCATGAAATACTGAGATTGTAAAATATTGACAATAGTGACATACATCTGAGGAAATAGCATCCATATACACACACATTGTGTGTGTGTGTGTGTGTCTGTGTGTGTGTGGCTGTAGACAGTAACAATTATATTAGTATCTGGAGAGAGTCGTTGCCACTCAAATCAAATCCCACCGCTATTCCAATTACCTCTATGAGCCTTTTCAGTCTGATTTCAGTCTGATCAAAGTCACAAATTACCTACTGTTATCCACTGATTCTAGACTCATCAGCATCCTCATCATTCTTGACCTCAGCGCTGCCTTCAACACCATTAACCATTCCACACTCATCACATGCCTCAAATCCACCCTTGGTATTACTGGCCGGCCCACTTCTGGTTCCAGTCCTACCTCTCTGACTGACATCAATTTGTCTCAACAATTGCAAATCGATCATAGCTCCTGTCACCCATGTCCCCCAGGGTTCAGTTCTGGGTCCTCATCTGGGTCCTCTTCATTCTCTCCATTCTACCCACTTGGCAAGTGGTGAGGGTGGAGTGATGGTCTTGGAGGAGAGGTAGAGCTGAGTTGAGACCATGGCGGTGGAATATCTGTCCAAGTGGGAGAATGGAGAGAATGAAGAGGACCCAGATGAGGACCCAGAACTGAACCCTGGGGGACATGGGTGACAGGAGCTATGATCGATTTGCAATTGTTGAGACAAATTGATGTCAGTCAGAGAGGTAGGACTGGAACCAGAAGTGGGCCGGCCAGTAATACCAAGGGTGGATTTGAGGCATGTGATGAGTGTGGAATGGTTAATGGTGTTGAAGGCAGCGCTGAGGTCAAGAATGATGAGGATGCTGATGAGTCTAGAATCAGTGGATAACAGTAGGTAATTTGTGACTTTTGATCAGACTGAAATCAGACTGAAAAGGCTCATAGAGGTAATTGGAATAGCGGTGGGATTTGATTTGAGTGGCAACGACTCTCTCCAGTTACTAATATAATTGTTACTGTCTACAGCCACACACACACAGACACACACACACACACACAATGTGTGTGTATATGGATGCTATTTCCTCAGATGTATGTCACTATTGTCAATATTTTACAATCTCAGTATTTCATGAGGAGAAGAAAAATGATGTGTTATCTTTCGTGTCCAAAATAACATGCGTAAATTGCTGCACAGAATGACATGAGCAGTGTTGGGAAAGTTCACTTTCTACATGAACTAGTTCAAAGTTCAGTTCACAAATTTTAAAATGAACTAGTTCAGTTCATAGTTCATAATTCCAAATTTTGAACTAAGTTCACAGTTCCAAAAATGAACTAGTTCATAGTTGTTTTTTTCAATATGTTGCTACGAGCTAGCCTGGAAATCCAGACCCACATCTAGAAAGCTGTAGGTCTGGTAATGAGCAATGAAAATGGCCCAACTCGAGGGGCGGCACCAAGCATGCATTTGAAAATATCACTGCACGCAATTGGATAACACTACGACCAATCAGAAGAATACACGGGGTGACGTATCCAGAGCGACGGAAACAAGTTTGTTTTGGAGAATAGTTTGACAGAGAGACGTAAATGTAGCCTAATGGAAATACCACGGAGATACCACTTTGGCAACGCAACGTTAACCTTGTCATATTCTTAGCCAAGGAATATTGAAATAAAGGGATGCAACCGAGTTGTCGTTTATGGATGTTTAATAGAAACTGCGCATGGTACCGAGCATGGGCGTAGAATTTAGTGGGGACGCTGGGGACATGTCCCCACCAATTAACGGAGCACCCCCCCCCCCCCCCCCCCCAAATCAGAACCGCAAATTAACAGAGCACCCCCCCATCAGAACTGCGAATTAACGGAGCACCCCCCCCATCAGAACCGCGAATTAACGGAGCACCCCCCCCCCCATCAGAACCGCAAATTAGCGGAGCACCCCCCCCCATCAGAACTGCAAATTAACGGAGCACCCCCCCCCCACCATCAGAACCGAAAATAACGGAGCACCCCCCCCCCCCCCCAGACAAAAAATAACATGTTTTCAAAGTCATTAGAACTGTAATGGTTTTATTAAGTACTCGTATCGGTATTCGGTATCGGCAAGTACCCAAATGTAAGTACTTGTACTTGTACTCAGTCTGAAAAAAAGTGGTATCGGTGCATCCCTAGTTTGTACAGATACTCAGTCAACATTTTCGATAGCCATCTTGCAATGTTTACTGACTGATTCCGGACTGATTCCGTCGCAGCGCTGACGTCATCTGTTTAGCCCGCCTCTGGCTCGCCTATATCAGATACACCGATGTGATTGGTTTATGTTCGGAACAACAGGAATTGCTAATGAGCATGTTACTCATTACCAGAGTACTCGCTGAGCAAATTCTAATTGTGCTCTCGCGAGAACTCTGGATTTCCAGGGTAGCTGCGAGCTATTATTTTTCAAAATGATTGCCACAGCCCATATAGAACCACAGACAGCAATTATTTTATCAGTTTTAACACTGAAACTATGTGTCAGATTTTATCTTCATATCCAATTTTGAATCCTTATCCAACCAGGGTTTACATTAGCATTGAGGGGACAGCATTTCCCCATTGTTGCTTTGTTTTGATGACGCATGCGGCAGTGCGACACTGGTGGCTGGTGTTGCCAGATTGGGTGTTTTTTCCCCTACATATTAAGGCCTGTTTACGGTGTGTTTTAGCCGGGTTTTCGCCTGGAAGGCTCTATAGAAATCTGGCACCCTATTGAACGAAGTTAAACTGAGAGAGCGTGCGTTCACAGACACCAGAATGAACGCGTTCACAGTAACGTTCATCAGGCAGTAATACAGTACGTTCAGTTCACGTTCGGCCAAAATATGAACGAGTTCATGAACTATCGTTCAATGAACGCGTTCGGCACAACACTGGACATTAGTTACTTTGCATGAAGGCATACATGCACACAGTGCTGAAATCATTACAATGCTACATTGGCTTGAGAGAGACTTGAGAGACTGAGCCATGCATTTGGCCCATGCCATGATGTTAGCAGGTCACCTTAACCAGGTCACCTGAACCCCACATAATTCTTCTTGTATCTGTGCCCTCTACACATTGAAGCAGATCAACCGTCTAACACATTATTCCAAATTACCCTGATAATGTATTTGATAGTTTTGCCTATATCACGTTATCCATTACCACAGACAAATGGAAGTGCATTATCGAGTCCAAGGATTGTGTTCACCTTTAGGTGTATTCTGAGATGCTAGTTAATGCACTTGGCAACATGCCCTGCTCACTTTGTATTGAAGATGATTCATTTTAGCGCAAAGAAAGATGGGACAGCTCCGATGTTCCAATATTGGCTTTAGTCCATAGAAAGGGGTGGGCCCCAAAATTAAGAATGTGTTATTAATTTAATGCAAATGGAAAATATCTCTGGCACGTCTGACCATTTGCCTGATAAAACCTTTTCTTTTTGGTGCAATCTGGCAGACTGGGTTCTTGAGCTGACCAGACGGACATGCATTACTGCACCCATTTGTCATGCAGTGCAAAACGCCCCCACCCCTAACAGGAAGCAGTTGCTACTGGCCATTGGGCATACTGGAAAAAATCCCTGGGGGCCGCCGCATCAGTGGGCCGCTGGACATCCAAAAAATGCTAATACATTTTAAGCAGCCCTCTCGTGTTCCTGTCATTCATGTTGCACTGTGCATGCACAGGCTCACTGGCCAAACACAACCAAGTTAGTTAATGCGTGTCAACGTTTTATAATACACAATATCACGCAGCAGTCAGATGGGCAAGGAAAGCCATGGACAAGAAAATGTTAAAAAAGGAAAGGAAAGGCCAAAAGAACTTAGAGAAAAAAGGAAGCAGGCATTAGAGGCACAGGCTTTCACATGTAAAATATCGATACACTGTTTGGGCACCAGCCTCTTCAAGTGACCAGAATTGTGCTCCAGAATAAGTGTCTGGATGGGCATTCAAGCCATTTGGTGGATAGGTATTTCTCATCCAACATCAGAGAAATGATTTAACTTGGCCTTTCTAAATGATGGCGAAAAAAATGCCAGACAAAAGGTCAGAGAAAATAGAAAATAAATAAGAGAGGATAAATCTTCCGCTGACATCATTCAAAGTTAGCCCGTGGTTGTTGGTTAATAAGTGGGCCTTAGCTGCCCACCTGCATCCCAGAGAGATAGAGACAGGAGACAAACAAACCGATGGCTACCTGGTGTTAGTCCTTTCAACTTCCCTGCCACCGGGTCAGCTTAACCTGCACCCAATCTATCTAATCAAGTGTTCGCAAAAGACAACGCAATTCTAATCAACACTCTCAGTAGATGCGCGGATTGAGTCCTGACTATCGCGTGAGCCGACTATCACTGCAGGTGTAGATGGTTGTGGACCAGCCTTTCAGATTCTACATTTCTTGCTATCCTATTTATTTTGTTTGAGTTCGGTATTGAATATCCTTAATGTCATTTTAGACAGTCCGACAAAATCATAATCATAAAAATTGGCACATTGTATTCTCATGTATTAAAGAATAAGATTAATAAGGTGTTTCATTACTGCCTAGGTCTACACCAGTTATTTATGTACACGTGCAAATGCCTCTTTACTTTTCTGTTGTAATATTTCAGCTGGTCTGTGTTTTCTGTTCCATAACGGTTTACCAAAATAAAGAAAGCCTATTATGCTTTAAAGTCAAACAATGACTAATTGTGTTGTTTGGTTCATGAATCCAAATCCATTACCAATAATAGGCTGTACTCACGTGCATGCAGAAAAGGCTGGCAATCAGTAAGGCAAATTCTCAGATTAATTAACAGTTTGAAATGATGCTGTCCCCAAAACTCCTTCATATGAAACACAATTATTAATAACCAAGCAATTGTAGTTTTCAGCAGTACCTTATGTTATAATAGCTGGTTGTGAAGCAGATGCCTGGGGAAATTGTCTTCATCTGCACCACTAAAAAAGAATGTAACATCTTCGTACTTAATTGTCATTTGGATTAATGTAATTTACGTGTGAGGTAGAGAGCGAGAGAACTAAAGGGGAAAAAAGAGAGGGAGAAAGGTTGAGGCTTACATCCATCGTAGATATGAACTGTGAAATTAAATTCTCAAAATAATGTCCAAATCCTAATCTGAAGAGAGTATTGTTGCCCAGTTTAGCGCTCCAATTGTCTTTAGCCCCTTCTTTGAGAAATACTGAGAAAACGGAGGTTTGAGGGGTGAGAAATGAGAAGGGGTGGTCTAATTTGTCAAAGAAGGTGGCCTGAATCATTTACATGGTCTTTTGCATATTAAATCATGTGTCTATTTCATACCATGAATATTTCAAGAGACCTGTTTCATCAGATCAATTCAAAGTGACACACAAAGATGTATTCTGATTGCATATTGGCATGGTGATGGTATGGCCTGGCTATTCAGATGTTTCCCATGGGCTTACACTCCAGTTCCAGCAGTTATTCACTTCCTTCTATTCCAACAGTTCCAGAAATAGTGCAATAGTGTCCACAGTACTGCATACAGACAATGGGCAAAATGGCCAAAAGCGTTTGGAATCAACATTGCCGCTAAGTGACGAAGACCCATTTCGGTATACATTGTTCTGCTTGCTTTGAGATTGGAATGTATATTTTGTCATTCAAATCCAATTCATGCGAAATAGCATGCAAAAAAGTATTTTACATGTTCAAATTAAGTAATTTAGGACATTTAAGTATCATTCCAGTAACATTCCCAGTCACATTGTTGTCCCAGTTACACAGCTATGTGATTCTATTTCTGCTTCAAGAAATATACTTTTCATATGGTAGCCTATTGTATGGGCAACTGCTTAAAATATCTAAAAATGCTCAATACTTTTTTTACAGGTGAATTCGGGATGCACCCGAATACGAATATGTTATTCAGGAAAGCACAGATAATGTGATGTAAACAGATAATTATTCATTATTTGCAGGAAAAAATAAGTCCTGGTCCATGACTGACTTTGGATTAACCACTATTCAAATGCATTCATATTATATATATATACAGTATATGATTGTGGATGACAAATATCCATTCTGTTTGCAGTATCAGACTTTGATTTAACCTTGCCTAATTCACACCAATTTGCACATTGTTTTTGGAAGTTGCAGACAAAAGCTCAACATCGGAGGCATGGCGTATATCGTGAGTGACCTGTGAGTGCCGAATGTGTTGTGTGAACTGCTTATGACTTGATCGAGAGGCTTGCCGATGCATTGCAGGATATCTAGCACGTATGTGGACCTGTCGGGGAGTCAAACTCCAGTATAAACCACAACCACACTCACTATATTCTATCCGAATACAGATACAGATTATTTTGTTGGTTGAACAGATAAAGATACAGATAATGATGTTGTTGGGCATATCTAAAGTGAATCATATCATCAATCAACCACGGTTCACTAGTTGACATCTGCTTGGTATGTAGGCCTATGAGTCAAGCGTCAAGCCCACATGTTTGGAACATACAAACAAGATCACACAGACAAGAACATGTTATGTGCTATTCTCTATTATTTCAATTTCAACAATGTCTCAACACCCGTGCCCATAGGCAGTAATCCCAGAACCGACATCAGACAACCGACATGAGTTTAGCCTTCACTCCCTCCCACATGAACTCACAGCTGGTCCACTCACGTTTACCTGCGTAGGTTATATAGTTGTATGCAGAGGCAGAGAGAGCATTATGCACACATGTGTAGGCCTGGCCCACACTCTGACAGGCTCTGACATGCGCGTACCACACAGGATGTAAGGGCAGATAATACCTGTCAGTGATAGACCACAGTGTCCACCCACCACCCACCCACCACCCCGCCCCCACCGCCACCACCAATCGGGTTTAAAGGTCCCATCTTATGGAAAAACAGACTTTTTCAGTGCTGCAGTGTTACATTTGGGTATCTGTGAATGCCTACCAGCTCCAAAACGCTGAAAAAAATAGCCCAGTCAGTCAGTGGGGGCTGCCTAAGTCAGAAAGCATGTGTTTCATCAAGCGGTTCTGATTGGGGCTCGGTCTTCTACGTCACAAACGAGGTGCATAATAATGATCCCGCCTCCCCTATGTGCTTCCCGACAGCTTGGAAACTATCTTCGCCAAAAGTTCTGTCCTACCCATCTGATCTTAGACCGTAAGATCTTTCTGGACATGGGTTCACGGAATACAACCGGAGAAATCAATAACCCACCACTATCCACAGCACTGATGGAGGACTTGCTACTATGCGGACAAGGCCTGGACTACCAAACTGGACTACCTAACTCACCACCCAGTCTGAAACGAGGGATTGCTGCATTCTTATTTTCATGGAAATGTGGCTTCACAACAACATCCCTGACACAGCCATCCAGCTACAGGGGATAATATTGTTCCGTGGTGATAGGAATCCCGCTAAATTTGATAAGACCTGCATGGGTGTTTTTACATAAACAATGCAAACTGCCATTCACTATATTTTACACATGAATAACAAGTAATTAGAATTGAATGGATGAGCATTACCTGATGCTATATGAGGTTGAGGGTTGAATCTTTCGTCTTTTTCACTATCGCGATTGTTATTGAAAATGCTGCATATCAAATGTCGCCTCGTAAATTCTATTATGTCTTTTTGTCTCCTAAGCCAGTTGGACACTGTGAGGGGTGGAAAACGTGGGCACTCCGTCACCTCCTTATTGACTGTGTGAGCAACGTAGGATCTAGCGAGTCTGAACGACTCAGAAGCGGAGAGTCTCCCGATTCTGAGGACATTTAAACTGAATCTCTGTGATGTATTATTGCAAAGTTAGTTAGTTTAATAGAATCGGTAAGCACCAAAAGAAACGCGCCAGCGTGGTCACGATATATCTCTGTTCCCCTCCTAGTTAGATTTCCGTGTTCTGGGAACACCCTGCTGGACATCTTGTGTATTGTTTGCCATGTATTGTTTGTTGTCATGGCGCCATGTGTCTTTGTTGTGTTTCTGTCTCCGCCCCCACCTGTCTTAGTTTACCTTACTTCCTTGTGTTGTATTATGCATCCGTTTAGTTATTGTTTCATGTTTTATCTCCTCGTCTGCTTCTGTGTTGTATCCTCGCATGTTTTACTTTACATCCGTTCAGTTATTGTTGAATGTTTATATCTGATGATGTCTGTTCCCTGTGGTGTTTTGTGTGGATCTGGTTATTAATTGTTTCCAGTTTTTTTTTGTTAGTCTGCTCGTGTTGTTTATTTCCTGTAATTGTGTTTGTTTCCCCGCCCTTGATTGTCTGCACCTGTCTTTACTTTCCTCGTTAGAGTCTCCCTATTTATCCCTGCCCCAATCCTGTGTTCCCTGGCGGATCCTTGTCATTCTATGTGGTATCCTGACGGTTCGTTTGATGTGGCTAGTTATCGTGTGTTCAGTTTTGCTGTGCTCTGTATAGTATGTCTGTTCTGTTAGTTTTGATTAAATCCTTTAAGGTCCTCTCCTCATTACCACACCACCCCCACATTATAGGCCCATTCCTCGCCTCCATTTAGAAACATTATTACGAGGACCAAATGTGGAAATGTAGGAAATGCCGTGGTGGGAGCTATTTCAGACCCCCATGTTGAGTTTAATCATTATAAGCAATGATTAAGTTAAATAACATATTTGCCACGAGCAGATTCACTGAAATGCTGCATGCTGGTCCGCTGGCTTGCAATGAATGGCCCATCACTAAATCTCCACTCTAAGCCAGGACAAAACAATCCTAATACCTTGTAATCATGATAGGGCAATGCTTTTTGGATAATTGTCTGCTAAAAAAAGAATATATATATACATGCACATTTTCAATATTGTACCAATGTCCTTCTCAATGATTTTATGCTGCTGCGGTTGCTTTTAAAGCCCCTAGGAGTTTTGAAAAATGAGCACAGTCACACAGCAGCTGCAGTAAGAGGTGCTAAGCAAGCCACCAGCCAGCTCGTCAATGAGCAGTTAAGTGTTCTGAGTTGTGTTTTTTGCACCCATGAATCAGGAAAGGTCTCAATGGATCAAATTAACAATCATCTAATTGTTAGATAGCCCCACCCCTTAATCCTTTACCTCCACTTCTCATTTGTGGCATTGCAGCCCTCAAACCATAGATGCTCCAGTTCGACGTAAAAGCTTCCCCTCAATTGACGTGCAAATCAAGCATTTAGGATTGCCACGTTGCACAATTGAAAAGCAATAGCGCTAAGTTAGTGGATGATAAGCTTTTACTTTTCACTGTTTAACTTCCACTATTGAGGTTTAAAAAAGCACATTGACTTTACTCTCTAACCACAGCCAAATCGTGTTTAATCTAAGATAATTTGTTAAGAAGAAAAACAACAACAGCGATCATTACATGATCTTGAGGCTGGAATCACCACTATCAAAGTGAAGCACATTAATTATAGCTGATGCCTATTTAAGTACCTGTTGCAGTCCTTCATTTTAGGTAATGCAGGCATCTCTGTTTAAATCTAATCATGAACATTTTCAGATTCAGTTCCAGAATGCTTGACTTCTCGAGTACATCCCCCCCCCCAACAAAATGTCCCTTCAGTGTTGTATGTTAAAACACTATGTGCATTATGCTAGTTCATGTGTGGGGGGTGTCCGTGATGTCAGACTAATGGAATTCAGTGGCTAAACACCTAAAGTGGTGTTGAGGATTTATCCTAGCTTCCATGTCACCTGCCTTAACTAGACATCTAGTGGCTCAACATAGAGACAAGGAAGGCTGCTCATGACGTGCTACAACAGAGATGGACCTGGCTACAATACCAAGGCTGGTGTACACAGACAATTTGGAGAAATAAAATCATCACCTGACACATTCCCCCGTGCCGTGGTTCATTGATTGTACAAGGTTACCTAGCTGTCATTAGAAGTGGTAGTTGCAATAAAGCTTATATATGTGCCACTTCTATTGTGAAATTGTCAACTATTAACAAAACAGAACATTTTCTACTGTAGGATCAATGAACATCCTGATGAATATTTTGGCCATGGTTGCTAGTCTAAGAGACAAAACATATAAACAATTATACAAAATATAAAATAAATTGTATATTCAATCGTACATGAACAAATAACAATATTATTGATAATAATTTTGTAGCCCAATTTAACCACCCACTAGTTATATTGCAATATTCCATTCATATGATTGGCACTGTCTATTCAGTAACACAGCATAACACATCTACATGTAATGGATATTTTATGGGAAAATTATGTCTTTTTCAATTCAAACCAGCATGTTGGAAGTAGAACGAGGCATGGTGTTGGAGAGATGAAGGGTGTTTAGAATTATCGAGCACTTCGTCTATTCTCTGAGGTAGGACTTTCCCCCAATTGTGCCAAAAGGAGTGACATTTTCCCAGGGATATCCATCACGAAGACTTAATGGTTTTGCTTGAGCACAAGTGTGCTTGAGGAATGGGTCTCTTTTGAAATGGTTAATTAACAAATGAATGGATGATGGTGATAAATGTCTCTAATTTTTCTCCCCGGTAATGAAACTACACACCATTTTCTGAGACCAGTATCCAGTTATAAAGGGGCATATTCCCCGGGCCTCTGTTATAATCTAGGACACTTTACATTAAGTGAAAGCAAGTACCTGTGCACTGCAACAAGAGAGACACATTTTAATTTTTTTTATGTTTGATTTATTTTCAAATCCTCAACAATTCAAGCCTAAGCCTGGTCCTAAAGGGTCATTTTTAATAAATATCAATGGCAATCTATTGAGTAAATAGAGCTCTCTGGTGGCTGCCTCGTCTCGGCCACAACCATGCCAGGCAGTATTTTTAACTGCCAAACATGACCTCATTGACTTAAAATCAATGGAATGGTATGACCACATGAGTCAAGCCTACTTTCAAACAATGGGAAATCACAGTGATGTTTTTTTATAGATTTTTATTTCTTGTGACTTCAACAACTGGTGGAACCAAAGGACGTGCATTCTCTGATGGGCTTCGAAGCTATCATTGTACCTGTCAAGTCACCCTGTTTTATACAGTTTCATACTCTGCCACAGTATGAAGTGATAAACGGAATAAGGCACAACGGTTTACAGTAAGTACTATATTAAGCAACAATATTTCCCTATTTCATTGTTTCACCGTTTACAGTTGGCAAGCTAGCAATTTTGTTCACATACTACCTACAACAAGCATACTTTATGTACATATACTGTATATTCCCCCTCAAATGGAAACCATTCCGGTGAAAAAGGTGTTCAGTGGGAAGTTACATCAAATTATATATTGAATATGTAATGCACGTACAGTATATATAATAGAAATCATGAGTGTCGACCTTGACTGGGGGGTGAGGGGGTGATGCAATGGGGGGAGGGGGACCAAGTACAAGATAGAGAGAGATGGGAGGGGGGGGCGCACATGGATGGAGAAAAGGACGCGAAGAAAGTGATTGATTCATAGAGCCATGTCATTGTATTATATTAGATTCTCCAGAATGAAATGCAGGACTTTTTTTGGCTGGAGCCCAAATAATCACTGTCTGAGCACCACTCTATCCTCAATATAATAATAATAATAATAATAATAATAATAAGAATAATAAGAATACCTTTCCAGGGTGCTGGAAAGGAGGCTCCGGCCGATTGTCGAACCTCAGCTCCAGGAGGAACAATGCGGATTCCGTCCCGGCCGTGGAACAGTGGACCAGCTCTTTACCCTCGCAGGCTTGTTGGGGGGCGCATGGGAGTTTGCCCATCCAGTCTACATGTGCTTTGTGGACTTGGAGAAGGCCTATGACCGTGTCCCCCGGGGAATCATGTGGGGGTACTACGGGAGTATGGGGTACCGGGGCCGTTGGTACGTGCCATTCGGTCCCTGTACGAACAAAGTGCGAGCTGCGTCCGTATTCTCGGCACGAAGTCAAGCATGTTCTCAGTGGGTGTTGGACTCCGCCAAGGTTGCCCCTTGTCACCGGTTCTGTTCGTGATCTTCATGGACAGAATCTCAAGGCGCAGCCGAGGTGAGGAGAGTGTCCGGTTTGGGGACCTCAGAATTGCATCTCTGCTCTTTGCAGATGATGTGGTTCTGTTGGCTACATCAGACCGTGACCTCCAGCATGCACTGGGGCGGTTTGCAGCCGAGTGTGAAGCGGTCGGGATGAGAGTCAGCACCTCCAAGTCTGAGGCCATGGTTCTCTGCCGGAAAACGGTGGAGTGTTCCCTCCGGGTTGGGAGTGAGTTGCTGCCCCAAGCGAAGGAGTTCAAGTATCTCGGGGTCTTGTTCACGAGTGAGGGCAAAATGGAGCGGGAGATGGACAGACGGATTGGTGCAGCGTCTGCAGTGATGCGGGCGCTGTACCGGTCCGTTGTGGTGAAGAGGGAGCTGAGCCGGAAGGCGAAGCTTTCGATTTACTGGTCCATCTACGTTCCAACCCTCACCTATGGTCACGAGCTTTGGGTAGTGACCGAAAGAATGAGATCGCGGATACAAGCGGCCGAAATGAGTTTCCTCCACAGGGAGGCTGGGCTCAGCCTTAGAGATAGGGTGAGGAGCTCAGACATCCGGAGGGAGCTCGGAGTAGAGCCGCTTGCTCCTCCGCATCGAAAGGAGTCAGCTGAGGTGGTTCGGGCATCTGATTAGGATGCCCCCCGGGCGCCTCCCTTTGGAGGTTTTCCGGGCACGTCCACCTGGGAGGAGACCCCGGGGCAGACCCAGAACCCGCTGGAGAGATTATATATCTCGTCTGGCCAGGGAACGCCTCGGGATCCCCCAGGAGGAACTAGAGAGTGTGGCTGGGGAGAAGGAAGCCTGGGGGGCCCTGCTTAGCCGGCTGCCACCGCGACCCGACCCCGGATAAGCGGACGATAATGGATGGATGGATGAGATAATAATAATAATAATAATAATAATAATAATAATAATAATAATAGGGGCGGCAATCAAAAACGCCCTGTCAGCCGACCTGAGGCATGGGGATGGGCCGTGCTGGTGGAGGAGGTCAGAGAGGTAAGGGGGAGCCATGTTGTTGAGGGCCTTGAGGTAGTGAGTAGAATATTGAAGTTTATCCTGTGTTTAACTGGGAGTCAGTGGAGGTCATAGAGGACAGGGGTGATGTGGTCACAGAGTTATATAGGTACTGAAGTTTATTAAGGACTTTGTTTGTGGTACCATAGAGGATACTGTTGCTCAACACTGGATGTTACAAATGCATGAATGAGTGTTTCTGCAGCAGTAAATGACAGTGAAGGTAAGAGGCGGGCAATGTTATGGAGGTGGAAGAAGGCTGTTTTGGTGATGTGGTCGACATGGTGCAGGAACGAGAGGGTGGGGTCAAAGATTACTCCAACGTTCAGGATTTGTTGAGAATGCTGGGTGGAACGGGTAAGGGAGTCTGGGCCAATGATTAAGATTTCTGACTTATTGCAATTGAGTTTCAGAAAGTTTGCATCCATGTTTTAATGTCCATTAGGCAAGTGGTGAGGGTGGAGTGATGGTCTTGGAGGAGAGGTAGAGCTGAGTTGAGACCATGGCGGTGGAACCCTCACCACTTGCCTAATGGACATTAAAACATGGATGCAAACTTTCTGAAACTCAATTGCAATAAGTCAGAAATCTTAATCATTGGCCCAGACTCCCTTACCCGTTCCACCCAGGATTCTCAACAAATCCTGAACGTTGGAGTAATCTTTGACCCCACCCTCTCGTTCCTGCACCATGTCGACCACATCACCAAAACAGCCTTCTTCCACCTCCATAACATTGCCCGCCTCTTACCTTCACTGTCATTTACTGCTGCAGAAACACTCATTCATGCATTTGTAACATCCAGTGTTGAGCAACAGTATCCTCTATGGTACCACAAACAAAGTCCTTAATAAACTTCAGTACCTATATAACTCTGTGACCACATCACCCCTGTCCTCTATGACCTCCACTGACTCCCAGTTAAACACAGGATAAACTTCAATATTCTACTCACTACCTCAAGGCCCTCAACAACATGGCTCCCCCTTACCTCTCTGACCTCCTCCACCAGCACGGCCCATCCCCATGCCTCAGGTCGGCTGACAGGGCGTTTTTGATTGCCGCCCTATTATTATTATTATTATTATTATTATTATTATTATCCATCCATCCATCCATCCATTATCGTCCGCTTATCCGGGGTCGGGTCGCGGTGGCAGTCGGCTAAGCAGGGCCCCCAGGCTTCCTTCTCCCCAGCCACACTCTCTAGTTCCTCCTGGGGGATCCCGAGGCGTTCCCAGGCCAGACGAGATATGTAATCCCTCCAGCGAGTTCTGGGTCTGCCCCGGGGTATCCTCCCAGTTGGACGTGCCCGGAAAACCTCCAAAGGGAGGCGCCCGGGGGGCATCCTAATCAGATGCCCGAACCACCTCAGCTGACTCCTTTCGATGCGGAGGAGCAGCGGCTCTACTCCGAGCTCCCTCCGGATATCTGAGCTCCTCACCCTATCTCTAAGGCTGAGCCCAGCCACCCTGCGGAGGAAAACTCATTTTCGGCCGCTTGGTATCCGCGATCTCATTCTTTCGGTCACTACCAAAAGTTCGTGACCATAGGTGAGGGTTGGAACGTAGATGGACCAGTAAATGGACCGCCTTCCGGCTCAGCTCCCTCTTCACCACAACGGACCGGTACAGCGCCCGCATCACTGCAGACGCTGCACCAATCCGTCTGTCCATCTCTCGCTCCATTTTGCCCTCACTCGTGAACAAGACCCCGAGATACTTGAACTCCTTCGCTTGGGGCAGCAACTCACTCCCAACCCGGAGGGAACACTCCACCGTTTTCCGCCAGAGAACCATGGCCTCAGACTTGGAGGTGCTGACTCTCATCCCGACCGCTTCACACTCGGCTGCAAACCGCCCCAGTGCATGCTGGAGGTCACGGTCTGATGTAGCCAACAGAACCACATCATCTGCAAAGAGCAGAGATGCAATTCTGAGGTCCCCAAACTGGACACTCTCCTCACCTCGGCTGCGCCTTGAGATTCTGTCCATGAAGATCACGAACAGAACCGGTGACAAGGGGCAACCTTGGCGGAGTCCAACACCCACTGAGAACATGCTTGACTTTGTGCCGAGAATACGGACGCAGCTCGCACTTTGTTCGTACAGGGACCGAATGGCACATACCAACGGCCCCGGTACCCCATACTCCCGTAGTACCCCCCACATGATTCCCCGGGGGACACGGTCATAGGCCTTCTCCAAGTCCACAAAGCACATGTAGACTGGATGGGCAAACTCCCATGCGCCCCCCAACAACCCTGCGAGGGTAAAGAGCTGGTCCACTGTTCCACGGCCAGGACGGAATCCGCATTGTTCCTCCTGGAGCTGAGGTTCGACAATCGGCCGGAGCCTCCTTTCCAGCACCCTGGAAAGGTATTCTTATTATTCTTATTATTATTATTATTATTATTATTATTATATTGAGGATAGAGTGGTGCTCAGACAGTGATTATTTGGGCTCCAGCCAAAAAAAGTCCTGCATTTCATTCTGGAGAATCTAATATAATACAATGACATGGCTCTATGAATCAATCACTTTCTTCGCGTCCTTTTCTCCATCCATGTGCGCCCCCCCCTCCCATCTCTCTCTATCTTGTACTTGGTCCCCCTCCCCCCATTGCATCACCCCCTCACCCCCCAGTCAAGGTCGACACTCATGATTTCTATTATATATACTGTACGTGCATTACATATTCAATATATAATTTGATGTAACTTCCCACTGAACACCTTTTTCACCGGAATGGTTTCCATTTGAGGGGGAATATACAGTATATGTACATAAAGTATGCTTGCTGTAGGTAGTATGTGAACAAAATTGCTAGCTTGCCAACTGTAAATGGTGAAACAATGAAATAGGGAAATATTGTTGCTTAATATAGTACGTACTGTAAACCGTTGTGCCTTATTCCGTTTATCACTTCATACTGTGGCAGAGTATGAAACTGTATAAAACAGGGTGACTTGACAGGTACAATGATAGCTTCGAAGCCCATCAGAGAATGCACGTCCTTTGGTTCCACCAGTTGTTGAAGTCACAAGAAATAAAAATCTATAAAAAAACATCACTGTGATTTCCCATTGTTTGAAAGTAGGCTTGACTCATGTGGTCATACCATTCCATTGATTTTAAGTCAATGAGGTCATGTTTGGCAGTTAAAAATACTGCCTGGCATGGTTGTGGCCGAGACGAGGCAGCCACCAGAGAGTTATAGTAGTCAATCTAACGCACTCATATCACCTGCCATTAATTTCTATGTCGAGATACAAAAGATCCTCCCAGACAGTTGGCTGTAGACACTGTGATAATGTGATCTATGTGTGTAGAGGTGTCTGTGTGTCTGTGTTTGTGGGTGTGTGTGTGTGTGTGTGAGGTGACCGTGCACAGACAGACCTTTATCTTGCATGTGTGAACTCTTCAACCACAAAACCTCACGGACGTTCTACCACCAGCCGTCCCTTCCCATACAGCCGAGCCTTGCATTACGTATTGATCCACTGTGTGATTTTGTCCCGGTCTTTAGCAACTCAGCAGTTTAGTGGTGTAGCGCCTGTAAGCCTGTGCATGCACGTGCACATGGCTGTTCATGAGTTCTGATTATGATAGCGCTCGCTGCATTCTTGCAGCCTGGCACTATTTTTAGCTTCAAAGATCAGTGTTACTACCAGCCTCTCTCTCTATGTCTGTCTGCCTCTCTCTCTCTCTGTGCATGCGGAGTGAGCAGAGTGAGCGTTGAGTGAGACTCGTAGGAGTGAATGATTTTTTTCTAACTTTCTCTCCAGTTACAATGGTGTGGTCGGGTGGCGGGTGGGATCGGGGGGTTTAGATGGTGTCGGCCGCACAGGGGGGCATGTGGGGGGGGGGTAGGGGGCGATGCCTTTCCAAATGGGCTTTTGTGGACCCCCAAAATTCTCATTATACTGTATTGTAATAAACATTACATTCATTTGCAAACAAATTAATGAGTTAAAAGTACAAAACACACACACACGACCAGTCAGGAACACAGCCTCTGATTGGTCGACAAGTCAGGAACACAGTTTGGTCGACGGACTGCTCGGAATTGCTGTGGACGGCTAACAACAACAGCAGTTTTCAACACGATAAATCGATCACAGAACACATTCAGTGTTGGATTTATCATTATGGATTTGTTTTACAAAAGTGTGCAAAAGGCTGGATTACAAAGCTTCTGAAAGGGAAATGATCACACCAGAGCCCCTCGCTGACACGGCAATGGTATGCATCCTCCGAGCAAAAGAAAACATTAAGTTGCATGCAACCTTCCAATCCAGCAATATTTAGTTATGTCGTATACGACATCGGCAAACTTGAAGAGAGAGAGAGAAATTAAACTGTTCAGTTGCCTCTCCGCTGTTAGGGTCTCGGCCGGAATCCATTTCAGCCCCGCAGGCAGCGGCAATCCACATTGCCAAGCCACATCGCTGCTGTGGTGCTGTCCTCGCAGCGTACTGAAACAGAGATGAAAGGGTGTTACAGAGAAACTCTCATTAACAAGAGGCGTTCAGCGAATGCAAAGAAATTAATCTATTTAAATGAGATATTTGCTTGCCACAAAACAATTCTGTGAACTGACAAAGAATGAAATGAATAAACTTTGTTCGTGAAATATCCTTAAAAAAGTCTAAACTAATGGCTTTCTATAATGATTTTTCTTATGTTACGTTGAAAGATCATTGTGCCCCCCCAAGAAAATGTAATGCCTGTCCACAGATTTGTTTCTTCTGCCGGGACTGGGTTTAGAGAGCAACCAGCGTTGGCTTTTACCAAACAAATCAGGAAACGCAACATTAAAATCGTGCCGGCATTTCCTTGTGCAGTTTAGCGGTAGCGGAGATTGTGGGGCACAGTAGTCTGAAGTCGGCCACGAGAATGAATAGCACAGTCGTAATTTCTTTTAATGAAGTCGTGGCGGTGCTGCTGCTGGCAACACCGCCCAAGAGGATGACGCTGAAACATGGTGAATTTGATTATTTAATATATGCAACCTCCCAGGCCATGACATGTTTTACATGAGGGAAGGAGGGCCACCAGATTAGAGCTTGCCCAGATAAAGTCTTGAAAGGAAGGCAAGACATCCAAGACAGGCCAGCTAAAGACAAGGCAGATAAAGAGCGTTTTTTTTTATTATTATTCTTATTGTTCTTATTATTATTATTATTGTGGGGCATGGTGGCACAGGCCACCACGGGCCACCCTCCCTGCATGCGCGTGTGTGTGTTTGGCGGCCGCCACTTCCCGCTGTGTGTGTTGTGTGACTAATAAAGATCTTCTTCTTATTCTTCTTATTATTATATTATTAACAACAACAACAACAATAACAACAATAACAACATTCATTATAATAATAATAATAATAATAATAATAATAATAATAATAATAATAATAATAATAATAATAAAGATAAGATATAACTTTATTAATCCTGATGGAAATTATTGTGCCAGGTTGCATAGCAATACAATAAAACAATAGAGAAATCAACAGAATAATAAAAATAAACTAACAGATTTACAAATTATAAAAATATATCCATCCATCCATCCATTATCGTCCGCTTATCCGGGGTCGGTCGTGGTGGCAGCCGGCTAAGCAGGGCCCCCCAGGCTTCCTTCTCCCCAGCCACACTCTCTAGTTCCTCCTGGGGGAGAAGTTACAGTTTGACTTCCTTAAACTATATATCCTCTTTCCAGCACCCTGGAATAAACTTTCCCGGGGAGGCTGAACAGTGTGATACCCCGATAGTTGGAGCACACCCTCCGGTCCCCTTTTTTGAAAATGGGGACCACCACCCCGGTCTGCACTCCACAGGTACTGTCCCCCGACCTCCACGCTACATTGACTAGGCGTGTCAGCCACGACAGCCCGACAATGTCCAGAGCCTTCAGCATCTCAGGGCGAATCTCATCCACACCTGGCGCCTTGCCACTGAAGAGCTTTTTGACTACTTCAGCGACTCTTACCAAGGATATGGGTGAGACTTCCCCCGAGTCTTCAGACTCTGCCTCTTCCCCAGAGGACGTACTTGGTCGGGTTCAGGAGCTCCTCAAAGTGTTCTTTTCCAGCCGCCTCGACAATATCCTTCAGTCTGGGTCAGCCAGTTCTCCTCCCCGACTGAGCACAGCCTGAGCCAAGCCCTGCTTTCCCGTTCCTGAGTCGCCGGACAGTTTGCCAGAACCTCCTTGAGCCAACCGAAAGTTGTGCTCCATGGCCTCCCCAAACTCCTCCCACACCCGGGGTTTTTGCTTCAGCAACCGCTGAAGCTGCGGTCCTTTTGGCCTCCCGGTACCTGTCTGCTGTTTCAGGAGACCCCTGGGCCAACCAGCCCGAAAAGGCCTCCTTCTTCAGCCTGACGGCTTCCTTCACCGCTGGTGTCCACCAACGGGTTCTTGGGTTGCCGCCACGACAGGCACCGACAGCCTTTTGACCACAGCTCCGAGCTGCAGCCTCTACAATGGGGCTCTGAACATGGCCCACTCAATGTTCCATGTCCCCAACCTCCCCTGGGATGAACGAGAAGTTCTCCCGGAGGTGGGAGTTAAAGACCCTATGGACAGGGGCTTCCACCAGACGTTCCCAGTTCACCCTCACTACACGTTTGGGTTTACCAGGTCTGTCTGGCAGCCTCCCGCGCCATCTGATCCAACTCACCACCAGGTGGTGATCAGTTGACAGCTCTGCCTCCCTCTCTTCACCCGAGTGTCCAAAACATGCGGCCGCAGATCTGCTGATACGATACAAAGTCGATCAGCGACCTTTGGCCTAAGGTTGGTCCGGTACCAGGTACACTTGTGAACCACCCTATGTATCGAACATGGTGTTTGTTATGGCCAGTCCATGACTAGCACAGAAGTCCAATAACAAAACACCACTCTGGTTCAGATCGGGCAGGCCGTTCATCCCAATCACTCCCCTCCAGGTTTCTCCATCATTGCCCACGTGTGCGTTGAAGTCCCCCAGTAGAACTATGGAGTCCCCGGACGGAACCCTTTCCAAGATGCCACCCAAGGACTCCAAGAAGGCCGGATACTCTGAGCTGCTGTTTGGTGCGTAGGCACACACAACAGTCAGAGCCTTCCCCCCAGCAACTTGCAGTCGCATGGAGGCGACCCTCTCGTCCACCGGAGAGAACTCCAACACAGCGGTGCTCAGCCGGGGACTTGTGAGTATCCCCACACCCGCCTGGCGCCTCACACCCTGGGCAACTCCGGAGAAGTAGAGGGTCCAGCCCCTCTCCAGGAGTTTGGTTCCAGACCCGGTGCTGTGCGTGGAGATGAGCCCAACCATATCTAGTTGGTACCGCTCCACCTCCCGCACCAGCTCCGGCTCCTTCCCCGCCAGTGAGGTGACGTTAAAAATATATAGGCAAGATAAGGTATTCAGATGGCAAAAATAATTTCGCATAATTTAAGTGTAATACTGTGATAATAATAATAATGGTAAGAGGACGTATTGCACCTGATATAAAGAATATTAAGAATATTGCACATAATGTTGAAAGGAGATGAGCGGTATTATTACAGGTAATATTTACAGATAACATGACATTAATAATAATAATATAGCACATGATATTGAGAGTATTGTACATGATGTTGGGCAGTAATATTAATATTGCACGTAATACTGAGACCTCCATCAAAGACTGCAGGACAGAACACGCTTTCCTGATAAGCTTATTGAGTCTGTTAGCATCGGCTGCCTTCAGCATAGAAGCATAGAAGTTGACGCTGGCCACCACAGAGTGACAGAAAATCTGCAGCATGGTTTTGCAGACGTTGAAAGATCTGAGTCTCTGCAGGACATTCAGGCGACTCTGACCTTTCTTGTACACGGCCTCTGTGTTTTTAGTCCAGTCCATTTTATTGTCTATGTGGACACCCAGGCACTCATATTCCACACCTCGGTCTCCCTGATGCTGACTGGTTTCGGGTGAGTCGGTTGCTTCCTGAAATCCACCACCAACTCCTTAGTCTTTGTGATGTTGAGTTGCAAGTGATTTAGTCCACACACCTGTACTCGGACTCCTGCCCCTTGCTGATACAGCCCACAATGGCAGAGTCATCCGAAAACTTCTGCAGGTGGCAGGACTGTGAGCAGTATCTGAACAACAACAACAACAACAACAACAACAACAACAACAACAAACAAACACAACAACAACAACAACAACAACTATTATTATTATTATTATTATTATTATTATTATTATTATTATTATTATTATTATTATTATTAATTAACTATTATATTATTGTTAATATTTACAACATTGACTTCTTGTAAACATGATGTATATAAACCATA
>PIJE02000005.1:358708-406208 GCA_002895965.2 Coryphaenoides rupestris
TTCGCGGTGGCAGCCGGCTACGCAGGGCCCCCCAGGCTTCCTTCTCCCCAGCCACACTCTCCAGTTCCTCCTGCTCTCTATTCCCGAGGCGTTCCCAGGCCAGACGAGATATATAATCTCTCCAGCGGGTTCTGGGTCTGCCCGGGGTCTCCTCCCAGTTGGACGTGCCCGGAAAACCTCAAAGGGAGGCGCCCGGGGGCATCCTAATCAGATGCCCGAACCACCTCAGCTGACTCCTTTCGATGCGGAGGAGCAGCGGCTCTACTCCGAGCTCCCTCCGGATGTCTGAGCTCCTCACCCTATCTCTAAGGCTGAGCCCAGCCACCCTGCGGAGGAAACTCATTTTGGCCGCTTGTATCCGCGATCTCATTCTTTCGGTCACTACCCAAAGCTCGTGACCATAGGTGAGGGTTGGAACGTAGATGGACCAGTAAATCGAAAGCTTCGCCTTCCGGCTCAGCTCCCTCTTCACCACAACGGACCGGTACAGCCCGCATCACTGCAGACGCTGCACCAATCCGTCTGTCCATCTCCCGCTCCATTTTGCCCTCACTCGTGAACAAGACCCCGAGATACTTGAACTCCTTCGCTTGAGGCAGCAACTCACTCCCAACCCTAATAATAATAATAATAATAATAATCCTCCTGACAGTAATGATCCTTTTCCTGAGCATTTTTCCACTCCCAGATCTGGGCCTTTGACAACAACAAACTAAGCAAAAGACTTATACAGCAATTGGCAAAATGTAATACAAATGTGTGAAAGTGTTAAACAAAAATAAATTCACAGTATGGAGATGCAGGGTATCCTACATGGAGCCATCGCTGTTAACTCTCATTCATTCATCTGTTTCAGAAAAATGTCCTTTCTTTCTGCAATTGCACTGAAACCATATTTCACAGATTCACAGAATGCATAAGACAAAACCCATTGTTTGACAAACTGTGATTTATATTTCAAGGGTTTGATTTTTTAAAATTTTTCTAAAACTGTTTTTGTATTTGGAGCATGCGAATCCAACATAGTTGGATCTGCGAAACGTTATTGTTGGTGAAGCAAAATTGGTGATTTACAACAGCAAACATTTTTTTATTGAGAATAGCCAAAATCAAGAAATAGTCCCAATATGTGTTGCTTTAAATATAGTATAGGTTGACTTCAAATTTTACAAAGCAAGTTCACCCAACAGTGGGACTACAACAACAAAATATGCTCTGTTACTAATGACACTTTTTTTTATGAAGGACCATAACATGTTGTGCTGTAACTGTTGTACACCATTCTTGCACCTTGGACTGACAATTTTATCTGATTCATTTATTTATTCATGTAAATATTTGTTGGTCTATTGTATAACCAAAAATGGTGTGTAGGCCTCCAACAGCTATGCCAGCCCCTCATTGTCTCCCAGAGTTTTTATTTTGTATAAAAAAAACAAAAAAACACTTGATTTACTGCACACCATTTTTGGTTATACAATAGACCAACAAATATTTACATGAATAAATAGTGGTTTTGGTTTTTGTTTAAATAAAAAATAAAAACTCTGGGAGACAATGAGGGGCTGGCATAGCTGTTGGAGGCCTTGCCGACAGTAAAGAAACCCAAGAAGAAGAAAATAATAGATAGCAAACATAGGAAAACTAGGAAAAGTTAGTAGTTAGCTGAGTATGGACACTTTTATTTCGTAAAAGAGCTCTGTCTGGGCAGCATCGCAAATTGTTAAAAGGGGTATTGGGGTGTGGAATATTGAATGTAGTATATTCTTGTCTTTCTTATTTCTTGATGATGTTTGTTTTCCAATCCGAAGTAAGAATGCAGATGACTTTCGGTGATTAAGTAGGGAATAAGAGATACTGCTATCGATAAGAATCTGTTATATTAAACCACACTGTATACAGTGCTCTCCTCTGTCCTCTGCCAGTCTTGAAGGTCAAAGAGATCGCGTCTACACCAGCAGAGGGAGGGGAAGAGACAGCTGTGCAAAATAAAGAAGCACAAATATGTCGTAGTAAGAGCAACTATTAATGGATTGTAAAATGATGATGGATAGTAAACGGAAGAATACCAGTGTTTGATCCACATCTGTCTACGCGATGTCTATGCTGGCTAGAATGATCTAACAATGTGTCTCTATCTATCTCTCCTGCTTTTCTCTCTCTACTCTCTCTCTTGCTCTCTCCCTCTACAGGCGCTTAAAGCTTTGTGTCTCTCCTGATCTCTCTCGATCCTTGTCTCTCTATGTCTCTGTCTTTGTGGTGAGTGTGTGTGTGTGTGTGTGTGTGTGTGTGTGCGTGTGTGCATGTGTGCGTGTGTGTGTGTGTGTGTGTGTGTGTGTGTGTGCGTGCGTGCGTGCATGTGTGCGTGTGTGTGTGTGCGTGCGTGTGTGCGTGTAGAGAGAAAGAGAGTAGCTCAAGGCTGAAAAGTAGGTAGTGTGTTGACAGCTCCTAAAGCTGAACGGTTCATCTAAAGTGACCATATCTGGCTGACACAACACATAGGCTTTGCAATGTGTGTGTGTGTGTGTGTGGTTGTGTGATGACGGGGTGAATAGTTCAGAATCTTATTTGATTGTATGCATGCACAAACAAGTTTGTGGGCACACACAGCGAATTTTGCTAATTAGATGACAAACCACTTGTGTTATATAATGTAAAAGAAGCTAAATGTGGCTAACATCCATAATAGATACACCTTCATGTCCATTATTGAATTTCAGAAGAGTTGTCACCCAAATTAATCAAACTGTGCAGCTAAAGAACCAACCTATCACGTTGAGAAATTGTCAGCTCAATGATACATTGATAAATTGTTAACACGCTGGGGATAACTAGCAACTTTGTGCGAATACGGACACAGCTCGCACTTTGTTCGTACAGGGACCGAATGGCACGTACCAACGGCCCCGGTACCCCATACTCCTGTAGTACCCCCCACAGGATTCCCCGGGGGACACGGTCATAGGCCTTCTCCAAGTCCACAAAGCACATGTAGACTGGATGGGCAAACTCCCATGCCCCCCCCAACAACCCTGCGAGGGTAAAGAGCTGGTCCACTGTTCCACGGCCAGGACGGAATCCGCATTGTTCCTCCTGAAGCTGAGGTTCAACAATCGGCCGGAGCCTCCTTTCCAGCACCCTGGAATAAACTTTCCCGGGGAGGCTGAGCAGTGTGATACCCCGATAGTTGGAGCACACCCTCCGGTCCCCTTTTTTGAAAATGGGGACCACCACCCCGGTCTGCCATTCCACAGGTACTGTCCCCGACCTCCACGCTACATTGACTAGGCGTGTCAGCCACGACAGCCCGACAATGTCCAGAGCCTTCAGCATCTCGGGGCGAATCTCATCCACACCTGGCGCCTTGCCACTGAAGAGCTTTTTGACTACTTCAGTGACCTCTACCAAGGATATGGGTGAGACTTCCCCCGAGTCTTCAGACTCTGCCTCTTCCACAGAGGACGTACTGGTCGGATTCAGGAGCTCCTCAAAGTGTTCTTTCCACCGCCCGACAATATCCTCAGTCTGGGTCAGCAGTTCTCCTCCCCGACTGAGCACAGCCTGAGCCAAGCCCTGCTTTCCCTTCCTGAGTCGCCGGACAGTTTGCCAGAACCTCCTTGAGGCCAACCGAAAGTCCTGCTCCATGGCCTCCCCGAACTCCTCCCACACCCGGGTTTTTGCTTCAGCAACCGCTGAAGCTGCGGTCCTTTTGGCCTCCCGGTACCTGTCTGCTGTTTCAGGAGACCCCTGGGCCAACCAGGCCCGAAAGGCCTGACGGCTTCCTTCACCGCTGGTGTCCACCAACGGGTTCTTGGGTTGCCGCCACGACAGGCACCGACAGCCTTTTGACCACAGCTCCGAGCTGCAGCCTCTACAATGGAGGCTCTGAACATGGCCCACTCAGGTTCCATGTCCCCAACCTCCCCCGGGATGCACAAGAAGTTCTTCCGGAGGTGGGAGTTAAAGACCCTACGGACAGGGGCTTCCACCAGACGTTCCCAGTTCACCCTCACTACACGTTTGGGTTTACCAGGTCTGTCTGGCAGCCTCCCGCGCCATCTGATCCAACTCACCACCAGGTGGTGATCAGTTGACAGCTCTGCTCCTCTCTTCACCCGAGTGTCCAAAACATGCGGCCGCAGATCTGCTGATACGATTACAAAGTCGATCAGCGACCTTTGGCCTAAGGTGGTCCGGTACCCAGGTACACTTGTGGACCACCCTATGTTCGAACATGGTGTTTGTTATGGCCAAGTCCATGACTAGCACAGAAGTCCAATAACAAAACACCACTCTGGTTCAGATCGGGCAGGCCATTCATCCCAATCACTCCCCTCCAGGTTTCTCCATCATGCCCACGTGGTGCGTTGAACCCCCAGTAGAACGTATGGGGGTCCCCGGAATGGAACCCTTTCCAGGATGCCACCCAAGGACTCCAGAAGGCCGGATACTCTGAGCTGCTGTTGGGCGTAGGCACCACACAACAGTCAGGAGCCTTCCCTCCCAGCGACTTGCAGTCGCTATGGAGGGCAACCCTCTCGTCAACCGGGAGAACTCCAACACAGCGGCGCTCAGCGGGGACTTGCTAGTATCCCACCACCCCGCCCTGGCGGCCTCACACACTGGGCCACTCCGGAGAAGTAGAGGGTCCAGCCCCTCTCCAGAGAGGTTTGGTTCCAGACCCGATGCTGTGCGTGGAGGTGAGCCCCACATATCTAGTTGGTACCGCTCCACCTCCCGCACCAGCTCAGGCTCCTTCCCTGCCAGTGAGGTGACGTTCCACGTCCCTAGAACCAGTCGGCGATAACGGGGATCCGCACGCCCAGGACCCCGCTTTTGCCTACCGCGCGGTATACAACGCACCCGACCCCAATGACTCTCCCTGCAGGTGGTGAGCCCACAGGGAGGTGACTCCACGTAGTCTTTTCGGGCTTGGCCCGGCCGGGCCCTGTGGATCCAGGCCCGGCCACCAGACGCTCGCCGACGAGCTCCCCTCCCAGGTCTGGCTCCAGAAGGGTGCCCCGGTTTCCCTTGTCCGGGCGAGGTGACTGTGTTCTTTGGGAGTCTTTTCATGGGGTCTTTGAATCGCTCTTAGTCTGGCCCCTCCCCTGGGACCACTTTGCCTTGGGAGACCCTAACAGCGGCTAATGCCCTGGACACCACAGCTCCCAGGGTTCACGGGGGCACCCAAACCCCCCCACCACGTTAAGGTGCCGATTCTTTGGGGGGGCCAAAATTATCAAATAATAGTAAAATAAAATTGGTCTCACTCACTTCAACTCTGCAAGACAAGACAGAGAGAGAGAGAGAGAGAGAGAGAGAGAGAGAGAGAGAGAGAGAGAGAGAGAGAGAGAGAGAGAGAGAGAGAGAGAAAGACTTGCATATACAATATATAGAATAGGAGAAATAAATTAAAGAGAAGGCTCAAGAGTGGAGGTAAGATTAAATGGGTTTTTTTTAACAAATCTGTTGATTTTGATCATCCGAATGATACAGCAATCACAAACACATCACTCTCAGCAGTCTGAGATTCCTGTGTCTGTTTGAAGCCAAGCTCTGCACACTGAGATGGAGTATTTTACACAAATTGAAAACAAATTGCACTGATTCTACTCTCTGAAATGTTGTTTTATTGACAGGAAAACACCAATGCTTTAAAATTCCTCCAGATAGCCTCGGGGAAACATGGTCACTACCAAACCAAGCAAGCAGTTGTGATGTCACACAGCTGGGATTCATTTTAATAAAATTAATTATCATCATCAATCTGAAATATTAGCAAATCACCAGCCTTTGGCTGTTTGATTCAAATGGATGTTTCCAAAATAGACTGTTGTGTTCTCGAGAGAGATCCAAAAAACTGACATTTCCAAATTTTATTTGAAATTAAAAACTGTCAAATATACCTTTTTGATCATTCTTACTGATTGGAATGTAAAATAGTCACAGATATATATAATAATATTCATTTCATAAAAAGAAGAACTAAAGAACAAAAAATTCCATAACACAGCAGATGTTGGGAGAGTTTAGTATTTTGGGAGTAGAGTAACAACAAAGTTCTCAAATCTCTTTCCCGCCTCACACTGCTAAAAATAAAAGACAACCGTCTCAAGTTCAACCAACCAACTGTATGTCTATGCTAGCTCATACCTACAGCCAACATGGCCGCAGTTTGACTGGCGCGATGATAATCACAGTCGGATCTAATTAGAGTGTAGCACTCAGCACATGTTGCTCATTAGTGAAATAGAGAGACAGACTCTGTGTTGTCTCCCGTGACAGCGCCTGTCTGTCCATCTCAGTTTGTGTTCTAAGGGGTTCAGAGCCACAGCAACTCGCGTTGTAAGTGTGTTTTGTGTGTGTTTGTCATTGTGTGTGTGTGTGTGTTTTGTTGTGAATGTGTAATGTGTGTGCATGTGTGCATGTGTGCATGTGTCTGAAGAGAAAAGTCCTTCTATAGGTCTATATGTGTGAGAGGCTGAGTTGTATGGAAGTTCATGGGTGAGAAAAAGGAGAGTGCGAGAGAGAGTGAGACAGGGAGAGAGAGAGAGAGAGAGGGAGAGAGAGAGAGAGAGAGAGAGAGAGAGAGAGAGAGAGAGAGAGAGAGAGAGAGAGAGAGGGGGGAGAGAGAGAGAGAGAGAGAGAGAGGGAGAGAGAGAAGAGAGTAGCTCAAGGCTGAAAAGTAGGTAGTGTGTTGACAGCTCCTAAAGCTGAACGGTTCATCTAAAGTGACCATATCTGGCTGACACAACACATAGGCTTTGCAATGTGTGTGTGTGTGTGTGTGGTTGTGTGATGACGGGGTGAATAGTTCAGAATCTTATTTGATTGTATGCATGCACAAACAAGTTTGTGGGCACACACAGCGAATTTTGCTAATTAGATGACAAACCACTTGTGTTATATAATGTAAAAGAAGCTAAATGTGGCTAACATCCATAATAGATACACCTTCATGTCCATTATTGAATTTCAGAAGAGTTGTCACCCAAATTAATCAAACTGTGCAGCTAAAGAACCAACCTATCACGTTGAGAAATTGTCAGCTCAATGATACATTGATAAATTGTTAACACGCTGGGATAACTAGCAACTGCAACAAGCTAGGGACACAGCTGAACCCTGGAATTTAAAATAAAATAAGGAAAAAACACCTGTGCATCTGTGGCGATGGTCGCTAATGAACAAAACTGATTGTGTTTGACGCGCAAGCTTGCTGACAATTGTAACCCCCCAACCCCCTTCTCGAACACCTCTCCGCAGTCATTTATATAAAAAGGGTATGGTACCATGGCGTCATCCGTCACTCGATACCAAATCAACTCCTGCTGGTTGCAATGTAAATGTAAATGAACTGAGTGTGCTGGGAGGGGTGAGATGGTGCAGGAGAGACAGGATGGAGGAAGGATGCAAGCAGCTCATCACTGATAGATGGATGGAATGCTCTCTTTTTCTTCTCTCAGACTCCAAGCCACTTCCGTTTAATCCAATTCACTTCCCGCTTCCTCCTGGCATTTCTTCCACATTCTTCTGTATTGTACTCTAATCTGATGGCTTCTCTGCGCCTTTCTTTCCTTTTCCCTCCCCGCTTGACCTACTCAGCCCTTCAATCGTTCGTACTCGGTGCGGACGAAAGATAGAAATATGGATGTGATTACATTTTTTACTCTGATTATTGCCATTGATATTAGGATATCAAAATGGTTTGTCCTCTGAGTTGATGTGATTTTGTTTGTCTGATTTTATTCTCACTTTTACCTAATGTTTATTCATTTTGTGGCTGATGTACACAGACCTGATCGCTGGTTGGTTGGGGTTTGCGATGGCTTTGCGTTGTAATGCAATCAAAGTTAAAGCGAGTGCAGAATTTGGTGAGCGGGACTTGCTGTCGGCGTTTCTGATTACAGTCAGTGTGGTGAACGTTGCTCTGTCACTTAAACATGTATCACAGGAGGTTACTTGCTATACAGTTGTAACAGTAGATATGATGTTAGAAATTGTTATGATACTATTATGATATTATTATGGTACTTCACCGTATAAGTCCTGAAGATGCTTTATAATTACTGTATTAACAATATTAGTGAGTGCTTATACCTATGGTTATACGGTGCTGTAAGCAGAATACAACACATTATAAGTAGGTTTAGAATGGATTATAGCCATGGGCTTCATAGAAGGTGTCTGCCTTATGATCCCTGCACTCTGTTCATTATACAGTCTCCTCCTGTGTTCTCCGTTCACACTCTCTCTCTCTCTCTCACACCTCCTCCCTGGACGGGTCGCTAGGGACACACAGGAAGTGGGAGGGTCACAGGGTCAGACACTTGCCACTGCTGGAAATCTCTCGTTCTATTGCTCACACACACACACACACACTCACACATGCACGCACGCACACACACACACACACACGCACACACGCACACATGCACACACGCACGCACACACACACACACACACATCACACATATCTCTCTCTCTCTCTCTCTCTCTCTCTCTCTCTCTCTCCCTCCCTCTCTCTCTCTCTCTCTCTCTCTCTCTCTCTCTCTCGCCCTCTCTCTCTCTCTCTCTCCCTGTCTCACTCTCTCTCGCACTCTCCTTTTTCTCACCCATGAACTTTCCATACAACTCAGCCTCTCACACATATAGACCTATAGAAGGACTTTTCTCTTCAGACACATGCACACATGCACACATGCACACACATACACATTCACACAAACACACACACACACACAATGACAAACACACACAAACACACTTACAACGCGAGTTGCTGTGGCTCTGACCCCTTAGAACACAAACTGAGATGGACAGACAGGCGCTGTCACGGGAGACAACACAGAGTCTGTCTCTCTATTTCACTAATGAGCAACATGTGCTGAGTGCTACACTCTAATTAGATCCGACTGTGATTATCATCGCGCCAGTCAAACTGCGGCCATGTTGGCTGTAGGTATGAGCTAGCATAGACATACAGTTGGTTGGTTGAACTTGAGACGGTTGTCTTTTATTTTTAGCAGTGTGAGGCGGGAAAGAGATTTGAGAACTTTGTTGTTACTCTACTCCCAAAATACTAAACTCTCCCAACATCTGCTGTGTTATGGAATTTTTTGTTCTTTAGTTCTTCTTTTTATGAAATGAATATTATTATATATATCTGTGACTATTTTACATTCCAATCAGTAAGAATGATCAAAAAGGTATATTTGACAGTTTTTAATTTCAAATAAAATTTGGAAATGTCAGTTTTTTGGATCTCTCTCGAGAACACAACAGTCTATTTTGGAAACATCCATTTGAATCAAACAGCCAAAGGCTGGTGATTTGCTAATATTTCAGATTGATGATGATAATTAATTTTATTAAAATGAATCCCAGCTGTGTGACATCACAACTGCTTGCTTGGTTTGGTAGTGACCATGTTTCCCCGAGGCTATCTGGAGGAATTTTAAAGCATTGGTGTTTTCCTGTCAATAAAACAACATTTCAGAGAGTAGAATCAGTGCAATTTGTTTTCAATTTGTGTAAAATACTCCATCTCAGTGTGCAGAGCTTGGCTTCAAACAGACACAGGAATCTCAGACTGCTGAGAGTGATGTGTTTGTGATTGCTGTATCATTCGGATGATCAAAATCAACAGATTTGTTAAAAAAAAACCATTTAATCTTACCTCCACTCTTGAGCCTTCTCTTTAATTTATTTCTCCTATTCTATATATTGTATATGCAAGTCTTTCTCTCTCTCTCTCTCTCTCTCTCTCTCTCTCTCTCTCTCTCTCTCTGTGTGTGCGTGTGTGTGTGTGTGTGCGTGCGTGCATGTGTGAGTGTGTGTGTGTGTGTGTGAGCAATAGAACGAGAGATTTCCAGCAGTGGCAAGTGTCTGACCCTGTGACCCTCCCACTTCCTGTGTGTCCCTAGCGACCCGTCCAGGGAGGAGGTGTGAGAGAGAGAGAGAGAGTGTGAACGGAGAACACAGGAGGAGACTGTATAATGAACAGAGTGCAGGGATCATAAGGCAGACACCTTCTATGAAGCCCATGGCTATAATCCATTCTAAACCTACTTATAATGTGTTGTATTCTGCTTACAGCACCGTATAACCATAGGTATAAGCACTCACTAATATTGTTAATACAGTAATTATAAAGCATCTTCAGGACTTATACGGTGAAGTACCATAATAATATCATAATAGTATCATAACAATTTCTAACATCATATCTACTGTTACAACTGTATAGCAAGTAACCTCCTGTGATACATGTTTAAGTGACAGAGCAACGTTCACCACACTGACTGTAATCAGAAACGCCGACAGCAAGTCCCGCTCACCAAATTCTGCACTCGCTTTAACTTTGATTGCATTACAACGCAAAGCCATCGCAAACCCCAACCAACCAGCGATCAGGTCTGTGTACATCAGCCACAAAATGAATAAACATTAGGTAAAAGTGAGAATAAAATCAGACAAACAAAATCACATCAACTCAGAGGACAAACCATTTTGATATCCTAATATCAATGGCAATAATCAGAGTAAAAAATGTAATCACATCCATATTTCTATCTTTCGTCCGCACCGAGTACGAACGATTGAAGGGCTGAGTAGGTCAAGCGGGGAGGGAAAAGGAAAGAAAGGCGCAGAGAAGCCATCAGATTAGAGTACAATACAGAAGAATGTGGAAGAAATGCCAGGAGGAAGCGGGAAGTGAATTGGATTAAACGGAAGTGGCTTGGAGTCTGAGAGAAGAAAAAGAGAGCATTCCATCCATCTATCAGTGATGAGCTGCTTGCATCCTTCCTCCATCCTGTCTCTCCTGCACCATCTCACCCCTCCCAGCACACTCAGTTCATTTACATTTACATTGCAACCAGCAGGAGTTGATTTGGTATCGAGTGACGGATGACGCCATGGTACCATACCCTTTTTATATAAATGACTGCGGAGAGGTGTTCGAGAAGGGGGTTGGGGGGTTACAATTGTTAGCAAGCTTGCGCGTCAAACACAATCAGTTTTGTTCATTAGCGACCATCGCCACAGATGCACAGGTGTTTTTTCTTATTTTATTTTAATTCCAGGGTTCAGCTGTGTCCCTAGCTTGTTGCAGTTGCTAGTTATCCCCAGCGTGTTAACAATTTATCAATGTATCATTGAGCTGACAATTTCTCAACGTGATAGGTTGGTTCTTTAGCTGCACAGTTTGATTAATTTGGGTGACAACTCTTCTGAAATTCAATAATGGACATGAAGATGTATCTATTATGGATGTTAGCCACATTTAGCTTCTTTTACATTATATAACACAAGTGGTTTGTCATCTAATTAGCAAAATTCGCTGTGTGTGCCCACAAACTTGTTTGTGCATGCATACAATCAAATAAGATTCTGAACTATTCACCCCGTCATCACACAACCACACACACACACACACACATTGCAAAGCCTATGTGTTGTGTCAGCCAGATATGGTCACTTTAGATGAACCGTTCAGCTTTAGGAGCTGTCAACACACTACCTACTTTTCAGCCTTGAGCTACTCTCTTTCTCTCTCTCCCTCTCTCTCTCTCTCTCTCTCTCCCTGTCTCTCACTCTCTCTCGCACTCTCCTTTTTCTCACCCATGAACTTTCCATACAACTCAGCCTCTCACACATATAGACCTATAGAAGGACTTTTCTCTTCAGACACATGCACACATGCACACATGCACACACATACACATTCACACAAACACACACACACACACAATGACAAACACACACAAACACACTTACAACGCGAGTTGCTGTGGCTCTGACCCCTTAGAACACAAACTGAGATGGACAGACAGGCGCTGTCACGGGAGACAACACAGAGTCTGTCTCTCTATTTCACTAATGAGCAACATGTGCTGAGTGCTACACTCTAATTAGATCCGACTGTGATTATCATCGCGCCAGTCAAACTGCGGCCATGTTGGCTGTAGGTATGAGCTAGCATAGACATACAGTTGGTTGGTTGAACTTGAGACGGTTGTCTTTTATTTTTAGCAGTGTGAGGCGGGAAAGAGATTTGAGAACTTTGTTGTTACTCTACTCCCAAAATACTAAACTCTCCCAACATCTGCTGTGTTATGGAATTTTTTGTTCTTTAGTTCTTCTTTTTATGAAATGAATATTATTATATATATCTGTGACTATTTTACATTCCAATCAGTAAGAATGATCAAAAAGGTATATTTGACGAGTTTTTAATTTCAAATAAAATTTGGAAATGTCAGTTTTTTGGATCTCGTCTCCGAAGAACACAACAGTCTATTTTTGGGAAACATCCATTTGGAATTCAAACAGCCAAAGGATGGTGGATTTGCTAATATTTCAGTATTGATGATGATAATGTAATTTTTATTAAAATGAATCCCAGCTGTGTGACACACAACTGCTTGCTTGGTTTGGTAGTGACCCCATGTTTCCCCGGAGGCTACTGGAGGAATTTTAAAGCATTTGGTGGTTTTCCTGTCAATAAAACAACATTTCAGAGAGTAGAATCAGTGCAATTTGTTTCAATTTGTGTAAAATACTCCATCTCAGTGTGCAGAGCTTGGCTTCAACAGACACAGGAATCTCAGACTGCTGAGAGTGTATGTGTTTGTGATTGCTGTATCATTCGGATGATCAAAATTCAACAGATTTGTTAAAAAAACCATTTAATCTTACCTCCACTCTTGAGCCTTCTCTTTAATTTATTTCTTCCTATCTATATATGTATATGCAAGTCTTTCTCTCTCTCTCTCTCTCTCTCTCTCTCTCTCTCTCTCTCTCTCTCTCTCTCTCTCCTCTCTTCTCTCTCTCTCTCTGTCTTGTCTTGCAGAGTTGAAAGTGAGTGAGACCAATTTTATTTTACTATTATTTGATAATTTTGGCCCCCCAAAGAATCGGCACCTTAACGTGGTGGGGGGGTTTGGGTGCCCCCGTGACCCTGGGAGCTGTGTTGTCCGGGGCATTAGCCCCTGGTAGGGTCTCCCAAGGCAAAGTGGTCCCAGGGGAGGGGCCAGACTAAGAGCGATTCAAAGACCCCATGAAAAGACTCCCAAAGAACACAGTCACCTCGCCCGGACAAGGGAAACCGGGGCACCCTTCTGGAGCCAGACCTGGGAGGGGAGCTCGTCGGCGAGCGTCTGGTGGCCGGGCCTGGATCCACGGGGCCCGGCCGGGCCAAGCCCGAAAAGACTACGTGGAGTCACCTCCCTGTGGGCTCACCACCTGCAGGGAGAGTCATTGGGGTCGGGTGCGTTGTATACCGGGCGGTAGGCAAAAGCGGGGTCCTGGGCGTGCGGATCCCCGTCATCGCCGACTGGTTCTAGGGACGTGGAACGTCACCTCACTGGCGGGGAAGGAGCCTGAGCTGGTGCGGGAGGTGGAGCGGTACCAACTAGATATGGTTGGGCTCACCTCCACGCACAGCACCGGGTCTGGAACCAAACTCCTGGAGAGGGGCTGGACCCTCTACTTCTCCGGAGTTGCCCAGGGTGTGAGGCGCCAGGCGGGTGTGGGGATACTCGCAAGTCCCCGGCTGAGCGCCGCTGTGTTGGAGTTCTCTCCGGTGGACGAGAGGGTCGCCTCCATGCGACTGCAAGTCGCTGGGGGGAAGGCTCTGACTGTTGTGTGTGCCTACGCACCAAACAGCAGCTCAGAGTATCCGGCCTTCTTGGAGTCCTTGGGTGGCATCCTGGAAAGGGTTCCATCCGGGGACTCCATAGTTCTACTGGGGGACTTCAACGCACACGTGGGCAATGATGGAGAAACCTGGAGGGGAGTGATTGGGATGAACGGCCTGCCCGATCTGAACCAGAGTGGTGTTTTGTTATTGGACTTCTGTGCTAGTCATGGACTGGCCATAACAAACACCATGTTCGAACATAGGGTGGTCCACAAGTGTACCTGGTACCGGACCACCTTAGGCCAAAGGTCGCTGATCGACTTTGTAATCGTATCAGCAGATCTGCGGCCGCATGTTTTGGACACTCGGGTGAAGAGAGGAGCAGAGCTGTCAACTGATCACCACCTGGTGGTGAGTTGGATCAGATGGCGCGGGAGGCTGCCAGACAGACCTGGTAAACCCAAACGTGTAGTGAGGGTGAACTGGGAACGTCTGGTGGAAGCCCCTGTCCGTAGGGTCTTTAACTCCCACCTCCGGAAGAACTTCTCGTGCATCCCGGGGGAGGTTGGGGACATGGAACCTGAGTGGGCCATGTTCAGAGCCTCCATTGTAGAGGCTGCAGCTCGGAGCTGTGGTCAAAAGGCTGTCGGTGCCTGTCGTGGCGGCAACCCAAGAACCCGTTGGTGGACACCAGCGGTGAAGGAAGCCGTCAGGCTGAAGAAGGAGGCCTTTCGGGCCTGGTTGGCCCAGGGGTCTCCTGAAACAGCAGACAGGTACCGGGAGGCCAAAAGGACCGCAGCTTCAGCGGTTGCTGAAGCAAAAACCCGGGTGTGGGAGGAGTTCGGGGAGGCCATGGAGCAGGACTTTCGGTTGGCCTCAAGGAAGTTCTGGCAAACTGTCCGGCGACTCAGGAAGGGAAAGCAGGGCTTGGCTCAGGCTGTGCTCAGTCGGGGAGGAGAACTGCTGACCCAGACTGAGGATATTGTCGGGCGGTGGAAAGAACACTTTGAGGAGCTCCTGAATCCGACCAGTACGTCCTCTGTGGAAGAGGCAGAGTCTGAAGACTCGGGGGAAGTCTCACCCATATCCTTGGTAGAGGTCACTGAAGTAGTCAAAAAGCTCTTCAGTGGCAAGGCGCCAGGTGTGGATGAGATTCGCCCTGAGATGCTGAAGGCTCTGGACATTGTCGGGCTGTCGTGGCTGACACGCCTAGTCAATGTAGCGTGGAGGTCGGGGACAGTACCTGTGGAATGGCAGACCGGGGTGGTGGTCCCCATTTTCAAAAAAGGGGACCGGAGGGTGTGCTCCAACTATCGGGGTATCACACTGCTCAGCCTCCCCGGGAAAGTTTATTCCAGGGTGCTGGAGAGGAGGCTCCGGCCGATTGTCGAACCTCAGCTTCAGGAGGAACAATGCGGATTCCGTCCCGGCCGTGGAACAGTGGACCAGCTCTTTACCCTCGCAGGGTTGTTGGGGGGGGCATGGGAGTTTGCCCATCCAGTCTACATGTGCTTTGTGGACTTGGAGAAGGCCTATGACCGTGTCCCCCGGGGAATCCTGTGGGGGGTACTACGGGAGTATGGGGTACCGGGGCCGTTGGTACGTGCCATTCGGTCCCTGTACGAACAAAGTGCGAGCTGCGTCCGTATTCTCGGCACAAAGTCAAGCACGTTCTCAGTGGGTGTTGGACTCCGCCAAGGTTGTCCCTTGTCACCGGTTCTGTTCGTGATCTTCATGGACAGAATCTCAAGGCGCAGCCGAGGTGAGGAGAGTGTCCGGTTTGGGGACCTCAGAATTGCATCTCTGCTCTTTGCAGATGATGTGGTTCTGTTGGCTACATCAGACCGTGACCTCCAGCATGCACTGGGGCGGTTTGCAGCCGAGTGTGAAGCGGTCGGGATGAGAGTCAGCACCTCCAAGTCTGAGGCCATGGTTCTCTGCCGGAAAACGGTGGAGTGTTCCCTCCGGGTTGGGAGTGAGTTGCTGCCTCAAGCGAAGGAGTTCAAGTATCTCGGGGTCTTGTTCACGAGTGAGGGCAAAATGGAGCGGGAGATGGACAGACGGATTGGTGCAGCGTCTGCAGTGATGCGGGCGCTGTACCGGTCCGTTGTGGTGAAGAGGGAGCTGAGCCGGAAGGCGAAGCTTTCGATTTACAGGTCCATCTACGTTCCAACCCTCACCTATGGTCACGAGCTTTGGGTAGTGACCGAAAGAATGAGATTGCGGATACAAGCGGCCGAAATGAGTTTCCTCCGCAGGGTGGCTGGGCTCAGCCTTAGAGATAGGGTGAGGAGCTCAGACATCCGGAGGGAGCTCGGAGTAGAGCCGCTGCTCCTCCGCATCGAAAGGAGTCAGCTGAGGTGGTTCGGGCATCTGATTAGGATGCCCCCCGGGCGCCTCCCTTTGGAGGTTTTCCGGGCAAGTCCAACTGGGAGGAGACCCCGGGGCAGACCCAGAACCCGCTGGAGAGATTATATATCTCGTCTGGCCTGGGAACGCCTCGGGATCCCCCAGGAGGAACTAGAGAGCGTGGCTGGGGAGAAGGAAGCCTGGGGGGCCCTGCTTAGCCGGCTGCCACCGCGACCCGGCCCCGGATAAGTGGACGCAAATGGATGGATGGATGGATGATAATTTTGGACTATAAGACTATTCGGTAGAATATTACTAATTGTTCAGAGTTGTTTTAGTATTTATGTTTATAAGAATACAGTTCAGAAGATTATTGTACTTTTTACTGGACTTACTAGATACTAAGACGAATTGTTCAGAGTTGTTTACAATATGTTTAGAAAAATACTGCGGGAGCGAATGGAGAGTAAGCATTCCATTGTACTTGTTACATATGGCAATAAAGACATTTTTAATGTTGAATCTTCAGACAGTTTTAGACAGCTCTGGTTGCCCATTAGTGCTCTATAATCAAGGTATCCCCTGCACACACTGTACACACTGTACATGTGTGGATGCTTATCGATATATTATACATTTACCATTATCCATTAGAGAGGCGTCAAAACACATACACACTCACACATGCTTTTAAATCATACACTGAGCACATTTTAAATAATACATGTTACACACCGCATCGAAAGGAGTCAGCTGAGGTGGTTCGGGCATCTGATTAGGATGCCCCCCGGGCGCCTCCCTTTGGAGGTTTTCCGGGCACATCCAACTGGGAGGAGACCCCGGGGCAGACCCAGAACTCGCTGGAGGGATTACATATCTCGCCTGGCCTGGGAACCCCTGCTTAGCCGGCTGCCACCGCGACCCGACCCCGGATAAGCGGACGATAATGGATGGATGGATGGACATATTACACACTTTGTATTGCTCCATGGCATGCTACGGTCTCATGTTTACATGTGAGGAAGAGGAGTTGAAGAGAAATGAAGAAGTGTGACAATACACACCATATATGTGAATGATGTTATTGATGTGGCCTGTGGTTATACATGCACCAAAGCAACAGAACTACTGGGACAATATTCAAGAGAATATATCAATAGAGCCCACCCTGAGGGATTCACTGTGTTTGTATCTCTCTCTCTCTCTCTCTCTGTCTCTCTTTCTCTCTCTCTCTCTGTCCCTCTCTCTCTCTCTCTCTCTCTCTCTCTCTCTCTCTCTCACTGGGATATGTTTATATGTTTATCATTTGTTTCCCTAAATTGTGTGTGTGTGTGTGTGTGTGTGTGTGTGTGTGTGTGTGTGTGTGTGTGTGTGTGTGTGTGTGTGTGTGTGTGTGTGTGTGTGTGTCTGTGTGTGGTGTCCGCCTGTTTGTCAAATGTCAGAATTTAGATAAATACTTCCTGTGGATGAGTAACAATAGTCAGGTTTGGTCTAATTCTTAAATTGAACCCATTGTCTTCTCTAACAGGAAAGTCACATTACACTGCAAGGCCATTAACATCCACTGAACCGGTATTTCAGTTGGATTAATGCGATTTGGACTTCACTACTGCCCCATTTCCCTCCGTCTCTCTCTGTCTCTGTCTCTGTATCTCTCTCTCTTTCTCTCTCTCTCTCTCTCCCTCTCCCTCTCTGTCTCTGTCTTTGTCTCTGTTTCTCTCTCCCTCTCTTATCTCTCCCTCTCTGTCTCTCTTTCTCTCTCATCCTTGTTAATGTCTTTCTTGCTGCATTTCAAATGTGCCCTTTCAAACGGATGTACTGTACTGCGTGACCACAGATATTGCTGCTTGCAGCTTTGTCAAGAACTGCTGACCCAAACAACTTCACACTTGACACTGCACTTCCTTGGGTCCTCAACAATAAACCAAGTATGAAGTTGATTGAATGAACGGTTGTGGAGAAAATCTAATTATATACAGACATACATATATACATGCATATAACTTAACAAAAACATCTGGCAAGGGCCTGGAACTCTTTGTATTTGGAAAATGTTATCATCACAGGCGTCAGTAGTAGGGAATTTTACAGAATATCTATAGATTTCACAATTTGCTTATGAATCCAACATACCATTTGAATCTCGAACTGAGGGGGTCACTACATTAAAGTAAATATGGTGTCTGACTAAAACTATTTTTTATTTCTCTCTGACATTTCAAACATCCTATGATCATATATATTAAAGGGATATCTTAATTAATGTAAATTCAGTCATTGATATCTTAATTTCATGATGATAAAATCCAAGTCAAAGACGATAAACGATAACATTGAATTATTGCCCAGACATACTTTGTACATGTCCTCTGTGATGTCCTGTGACAGGCAAACCATATTCATATTCAAACTGTACAGTTTCACTCCTGCAAACTCTGAACACCGCCGTCTCTTCACATGCATTGCATTATGAAGCACCGGCAGGGCCGACTACACACTGTGACTGTGTCATGTTTATGAAAAGCACTCCGCATCAGAACCCATTCAGACGGCAATTGGAGGAGTTACCGCTCCTATTCACGCCACTGGCGGTTGATAGCACTGCACTGTGGAGGAAACTATATGCCATCTACTCAACCTAATGAATAAAGTACAGTTTTAGCTTCATAATTACCGGGATCTTGGGATGCTTTTCGAAACCAGAACATCACATATGGGAAGCCATTTCAAACTGTCCTTATTTATCT
The DNA here is from genome assembly GCA_002895965.2 of Coryphaenoides rupestris. NCBI lineage: Eukaryota > Metazoa > Chordata > Actinopteri > Gadiformes > Macrouridae > Coryphaenoides > Coryphaenoides rupestris. The sequence goes on from PIJE02000005.1 coordinate 377,450, forward strand.
ATCAGTCACTACAATACCATTTTGATTATAGTTATCATGCATTTATTCCATTTGCAACATTGTAGCTATGCTATGAAATGAAGTCCCCCCAGTAAAAGTCAAAGTGTTATATTGTCACATGTACATCATAACACAGGGTCATTCTGAACAGCGAAACTCTCGTGACATGCCAGGCGACATTACGTGACAAAAAAGTAGGCAAAAAAAACAAGGAATAAATATATATATACATTGAAAATATACTGTACATACAGTATATACACACAGTACAAAAAAATATAAAAAATTAAAATTATATATATATATATTGAGAATGGCAATATAATGTACAATATACATCATAAAGATAACACAATATACATAATAAACAAAATACATATCTGCAAACTGGCCGTTTTTCAGTGAAATTTGCCGTTTTGAATGAAAATATGTCATTCACGTGAATCGTGTAGTGTTTTTTGGCCAGACTGGAGACCAGACTGTTGTCACGTCGCAATCCGGTCATCTTCTCAATAAAGATGAATAAAACATCTATGGTAGACATCTCCAGTCTTTTGGCCAATCAGAATCAAAATAACTGCATCGCCTTCTTTTCCATGGACTGGCAACATTTCGCCGTTCAAACCACCTCAAGACTGCCTCAAATAAAAAGAACACAACTTCAATGGATATTACTTTTGAGGTAAGTCTTGTTTGCCAACGACATAATACAACTTTAGGTCACTAGTAGTGTGAACTAGTAAAGTAACGTTAACTTGCCAAATTAAGAGGAAGTGTGTCGTCATGCATTTTTGCTAACGTTACCCGGTAGTGTTAGGCAGAGGACGATTTGCAAATATGTCGGATGATTTTTTCCATGTCGGATTGCATGTCGGTTACAAATTTCTCAAAACCTGAAAATCAATAAGGTATGTACTTATTGATACTGCTATCGAGACTAGCAGGTTCCCACCCCACCACACACTACACAACAGAGAGGGAGACACCCATTCACTTTCACAACTCAGTCTCACAACTCGGTGATCATGTTGATAGTTGGAACGTAGTCTTACTTAGAAAGATATTTGATATTCGAAAGATATTCACGCTCAGAATGACATTGGTCTGGCGCGGGATTCTAAAGACGCGATCACCGGTCTGAGCTGAGAGTGTCTAGTGGTGTATACCTGCCCAGGTGACAGGGCTTCCAAGCGAAGCCGTCGGGCAGTAGCACTCCTCTCTATTTTTTGGTAAATATTTCGACAGAATAGGTGAATTACTGAGTACCCTGTCCTGAACTAGCCAGCTATGTCTTACTTTTCAAAATGTCTCGAATCGATATAGCATTAAAATAGTTATGAGTGTAAACTTCACAAAGGGATGCTTAGTTAAGAATAAAAGTATGTGAAATTGATGTTTTACTAAAACTTAAACTAGTTTTTGTTGAATTAGTTTATTCCTTTCAGTGGGAATTACTATCTCAAAATGCCCTAAAATGAACCAAAACTCCCCAGACCCCCTCACTCAGCGAGCCGCAGTGTGTCGGTGGCACTGGCTTTTTTTCTCAGAACATTATCTTTTCAATTTCTGCCACCCTGCGTTACCCGATCCAATCTTTCCCAACCGGTTAATAATGGGATGCTTGCCAGCTTGTTAGTGTAACAGAGACAATTATACAGGAGTAATATGTGTAACAGAGTCAAATACACATTAGCCACATATACACATTAGCCATATTATAATTACACAAAATCTTTGTAAAGAGCTATTTTACATGACATGTTACGCCTCAATGTGGAATATATGTGGAATGTCTGAGAGCTTCTGTACCCGTCCGGTCACTTTTATGGGTCCCTCCCTATCAATTATATGCCCCACCTTCACCTCTTCTCTTTTGTACTCCGTGGGAGAGGTAAGCATCATTGTGTGTCTTAGCCTATAAGTTCATTTGTTAGCTTAAATGTATTGTGTAGTATGCTTATACATTCCTGTGTTATTTAATTTGTATAAGGGCTCAGCTTAAATGTTCACGATTGACCGGAGGATTGTTATTTATTCCTTTTTGTCAAGTATGTTTTCTGTGTTTTAATGTATTAACTGAAACATGTGTGCATGCCGTTTTTGTGCTCAATGGGAGAGAGACTCAGCTTAAATGCTCATGATTGACCGGAGGATTGTTATTTATTCATTTTTAAGTAAATGTTGTCTCTTCCCTTTATTTTCTTCTCAAGAGTGCACCAGAATCACCAAAAACATCTTGTCAAGCATGTCACCTTTTTCACCGCTTCTGAGTTTGTTGGTATGAATATAAATAATACAAAATTTAATGTAGTGGAAAAAAATAAAAGACATCAGCGAAGACTACAAGAATGGGCCACCGAGGTGATGTTGATGTTGCAGCACAGCTGGTCGTCCAGTACCACACCAAGGTTCCTTGAGTTGGTGAAGGGAAGACCATCTGAGCACAATCTTTCCCCGGCATGAAGAGAAGCTCAGTCTTGTCTGGGTTAAGCTTCAGGTGATTGGCAGTCATCAATTTGCTGATGTCAGTCAAGCATTTAGAGATGCATGTTGCGATTTGGGTGTCAGGGGGGGAAGGAAATGAACAGTTGGGTGTTGTCTGCGTGCCAGTGATAGGAGAAGCCGTGGGATGTAATTACAGAGCCTAGATATGTACTGTATAAGGAGAGCAGAAGGGGTCATAGTACTGAGCCTTGGGGAGACTCAAGGTCAAGTCAAGGGTGCAGGATCTGGGCAGGAAGCCATTCCATGTCACCTGATAGATGTGATCTGTCTGGCAGGATTTGAACGAGGATAATGCAGATCCAGCAATGCCAAGCTCTGCCAAAGTGGAGAGGAGGATCTGGTGGTTCACTGTGTCGTATGCGGCAGACAAGTCAAGAAGGAGGAGCACGGATGAGAGCGATGAGCCTCTGGCAACACAGAGGGACTCAGTTACCGTGAGCAGGGCCCTCCCCATGGAGTGTCCAGCCTTGAAGCCTGACTGTTGAGGGTGAGAGAGATAGGAGGATAGTTGGGTAGAGACAGCACGTTCTATGGTTTTCAAGAAGAAAAAAAGGAGGGATACCGGTCTGTTCCGGATGTCAGTGGTGTTAAGGGTGGGTTTCTTGAGGAGCGGCTTGATTCTGGCAGTCTTGTAGGTGGTTGGAAACAGATCTGAATTGAGAGAGGTGTTGATTAGGGTAGTGAGGAAGGGCAGGATATCACCTAAAATGTATTGTGGAATGGAGGATGGGATTGTGTCAAGGGGGCAGGTGGTGGCATGGTTGGATGCAACAAGCCTGTTGATTCTTCAGAGGAGAGAGGGGCGAAGCAGGGAAGGCTGACAGGGGTGGGTAGGGGGAGGGAGGATAGCAGAAGGGGTGAAAGAGGAGGTGATGTCCTTCACCTTCTTTGTAAAGTATGTGACAATGTCATCAGCTTTGAGGGGGGAGGGAGAAGGAAGGGAGGGAGGGTTGAGGAGGGAAGAGAACATGCAGAAAAGTTTCCTAGGGTTGGAGGCAGGAGAGTAAGAGAAGAACAAGGTCGAAGGCAGATTTGGCTGCTGACACAGTAGAGGTGAAGTGTAAGAGGAGGTGTAGGTAGTGAGAGAGATCAGAGTCTGATTTCCTCAATTTTCTCTCAGCTGCCCTCAGCTCTGCTCTACAATTTGCAGAGTTTAGGACAGCAACTAAGGGGGAGGAGAGGATTGTGCTGCTACTAATATGCCGTCCTCAGACGAGCCCTCCAGCGAGTCCTCCAGTTCCCCCGATCCTCCATGCATCTAGCAAGTTCCTCCGTCGTTATTTCCGCCCTTACATCCTTCTTTAGAACGTCCACGTATGTATGGGATGCCCTCTTGATCGATTGCCGTGTGTTGGCTCTCACAGCACTAATTTGCTGGCTGGGATCTCTGGGTGCCTATTGCAGTGACCGGCCAGCCTCATTCTTCTGGCTGCTATTTTCACACTTAACCTCGGTCGTCCCCCGTACAGACACTTGTTTGTAACGTGCTCGGTCGGGTTGATGTTCAGTACTACACACAGCATTCTGGTGTAGCACCAGTCCAGAGACTTCTGCAGGGGAGGCTTCAGGGTCCAGCATTCACAGCCATAAAGAAGAACGGACTCCACAGTCGCATGGAAGAAGCTGATCTTAATATGCAGAGGGAGGTTGGAGTTCCACACACTGGCCATGCCGTTCAAAGCCTTCCATGCCAGCGCCTTCCTCACTTTAAGGTCTTGCTCTGTTGAGCTGCTCTGGACGTGATTAGACAGAGAGAGTCAAAAGAGGAGGAGAGGAGGAAGTCAGAGTGGAGGAGGCTTCCTCTACGACAGGAGGGAGAATCGTCCGGGGGTGGTAGTGAGGAGAGGACATTTTTGGAGAGAATAGAGGGAGAGATAGTTTTCTGGTTTCTGTCTGTCTCGGCCTCTCCAATATGGCGGCAACATTGACGTTTCACAGCAATGGGCCGGAGCATGCAATATCTATGTATACAGTATATGTCTATGTATATGTCTATGGCTTTTAGGTCCACACAGAACAGATCGGCAGCCATGTAGATGGGCCTTCACAAAGACAGATGATATTTAGCTTTGATCTCTTCAATAAGTTGTTTTTTTTGCCTTCTCAATTGGACGGTGATATACACTCACACAGTCCCACTGTGTGAGTGTGATTTACCAGATCGGATTACAGCTCAGTCTTTCGTTACAGGAAGTGTAAACTAAAAAGAGAAGAAAAGAAAAAAAAAGAAGAAAAGAACAAAGAAAATATACTGAATAATGCATCTTCAAAAAGCAGAGCTCAGTGCATATTAAAACAACCAGGCATTATAAAGGATAGTGTCAGCAGCAGAGTCAGCAGCAGGGATGGCCAATATATCCAACATTTAGGGTTTAAAAAACAGATTTGGCAACCATAAGACACAATGGAACTAATGGAAATGGCAGCTTTTTATTTTTAGCAAAAGCATCTACTTCCAAAACTACTTAAAGCAGCTTGAAACTGTTATTGTACGATTGAGTCCTCCCAAAGAATTTATTAGAAGCTCTTCGAGGTTGTTTTCTGTGTATGTATGCCGGTGTGAGATAAGATTACCTAAAATGCGGTTTAATGTGCTGTAATCGTTTTCTGGGGTTCTGGTTGGTTGGATATCCTGCTGTTGTATTTTCTAGATCGGTGAGAACATTTATCTAGTGGGATTTGCCTAAATAGCGGCCTCCAAAAATAATCACATATTTCCGTAATATATAGTATATCATCACATTCAGGGCATGCAAATTTTTATTTTCATAATTTGTGTATTTGTGTGTTGTATTGGTGTTTTTCACCAACATCAATGGAGAGAGGCTTGGGTTTCACTTGACATGTGTTTACACTTGGCCTGCATTCGGGCTGAGTCATTAGCAACCTGCCTCCACAAATCCCCTCAAAATGTTTAGGTGGTAAATTAACCAAGCGTTTGCAATGTTGAAACGACTAAGGACAATCGATTTACAATGTGAAATTGCCAACACGCCTCAAGGAATATTTTAATTAAAGGAGCAGGTGTGTGTGTGTGTGTGTGTGTGTGTGTGTGTGTGTGTGTGTGTGTGTGTGTGTATGTGTGTGTGTGTGTATGTGTCTGTGTCTGTGTGTGTGTGTGTGTGTGTAGTCATTTAGTTATTCTAACAATGACAAATTTGACAGGCATCGGTTAGTTACTTCTGACAAGGTGGCAGAAGCCTCGCTTTGTGCTTTGTACAGTACAGCCGGATTAGTTGTGGGATGTCCTGAGTGGACCATTCTCTCTCTCTCTCTCTCTCTCTCTCTCTCTCTCTCTCTCTCTCTCTCTCTCTCTCTCTCTCTCTCTCTCCCTCTCTCTCTCTCTCTCTCTTTCTCTCTCTCTCTGGCTCTCTCAACTTTTAAACTCCATCCACTTATATATATATATATATATATATAGTATAGTATAGATATTTTATATATTTTACCGTGCTTAATTTCTTAGTTTTCTTCTCTTCTTATTCTTATATCCAAACACACACACACACACACACATACACACATACACACACATACACATCACCTCCTCCTCTTCATGTTGCTTGACAGGATTAATCTGTCACCCAGTTTTTAATTGTTTAATATCCACTGGAGAAACCCACTCACTCCCATACTCTCTCTTTCTCTTTCTCTCTATCACTTCCTTTCTCTGTCTTTCAATCACTCCCTCTGTCATATCACCTCATCTCTCTCAATCGCTCTCCAGCAGTATCTCTCTCTATCTGTCTTTCAATCAGTCGCTTAACCCTCACTATCTATCCCTCTTGCTGCCTATCCTCTCTCTCTCTCTCTCTCTCTCTCTCTCTCTCTCTCTTTTATCTCCCTCTCTCTTCCTGTCTCTCACTCTCTTGTTATGACTCTCTGCTGGGGCGTGGCAGGCATCTACCTCCAGGGAGGAGAAGGGAGCATGAGGAATGAGGGGGAGAGGAGAGAGAAGAGAGGAGGGATATGAATGGAGAATGAGGAGATGGGAGAGGAGTGAGTGTACAAATGTGGAGGAGAGGGGAAAACCGGGGAGGGAGTAGAAGAGAATGAGAGTACGGGGGAGGAGAGAGGAGGGAAGAGGAGGGGAGTACAGAGGAGGGGAGAGTGAGGCGCCATGGTGTGATGGATGGTCCCGTTCCTCAACCCCCATCGCTCCTCATCCTCCACCCTCCCAAGGCTGGGGTTGGCTTCTAATGGCTTGAAACATAATCTGAGTCCAACCCAGTAGGGGGGGGCTGGGCTGAGTCACGCCTCACCCTGATGCAGGGAAGCCTACTCCACCAAGTGGCTAGCTGATTTACTACCTGGACTACCTGTGACGTGTGTAAGCTAGTGTTTTCTTTTGTTTATTTGTTTCCTGGGTTTCTGTTGTTGTTGGTGTGTGTATATGTGTGTGTGTGTGTGTTTGTGTGTGTTTGGAAATAGGGTGTGTGTGTGTGTGTGTGTGTGTTTTGGGAAATTGGTTATGTGTGTGTGCGTGCATGTGTGTGTTTGGAAATGGGTTGTGTGTGTGTGAGTGTGTGCTGGAAATGGGTTGTGTGTGTGTATGTGTGTTGTGTGTGTGTGTGTGTGTGTGTGTGTGTGTGTGTGTGTGTGTGTGTGTGTGTGTGTGTGTGTTTGGAAATTAGTTATGTGTGTGTGCGTGTGTGTGTTTGGAAATGGGTTGTGTGTGTGTGTGTGTGTGTGCTGGAAATGGGTTGTGTGTGTGTGTGTTTGTTTGTGTGTGTGTGTTTAGAAATGGGTTGTGTGTCTGTGTGAGCAGTCGCTTGTTAAAGGCATATCTTTTTAACCACCATTAAGTGTTTACTGTGCCGCCAACCAAGTCATAACATTTTTCAGAGACCAACTACTTGCAAAATCACTTATTATTCACTCTACTTAACAGGTGCTATTTGTGAAATTGAAAAAGTAACAATCATGCAAATGTACCTATTAAAGGACCAGCAAGACATTTGCTACAAATTATTTATCTTTGATTCCTAAATCCTTTCACACATATTATACTGAAGATACTTCATGATAAGTTGTGTGAATGGCACAGGACAGGTGCTTGTCACAATGTTTAGAAGTAGGGTTGTCTTGTTCTGTGCTAAGAGGTTTTTGTCTGTCATGGTTGTTGTGGTGTGATGGCTTCCAGTTAAGTGTATTTTACACATAAAGTACACATATATACCGTGGACCAATACCAGCACCAATTACATAGATACCTATACATGTAGCTTGACACAAGTAAGGCAGAGTTTTAATGAGGGGGATTCAGTGGCCACTCCCACATATTCTAACAAGGGTTCGGATCTCATCCCCCCTTGGATCTCGAGCACTTACTTGCTCGTACTGGCACTTATAATTGTACTTAGCATCGTGTCGCATCTTATCCGAGCTATCGTGCTGTTTACCAGCAAAGCGTTGACCTAGCAAACGCGATTGATTATGAGTAGTATTCAAATACAGTGATATATTGTCATTTCACTATATTTGGACGAATATAGTTATTGTAAGACACGTTGGGCAAAAGCATCTGTTAAATGCCCTAAAATGTAAGGTGATTTGACCCTACGACTGCCACTGTCTTACCGGCGACCATGTCTGGTATTCAGACCATGTTAAGGGGCATACGGGAGGAGTGGGGGGTACATGGGGCTCACAGCATCGACAACTGTGTGCATCAGCATCCAAGACCTTAGAGTGGGATGTTGGCTACTCGGACGAGGCTAGCAGCCAGCCAGTGCCGAATCTCAGGGTTTAATCTATGGTCTGAATTCATTTTTTAATTGGAATTGGCTAGTGCTGACAGCTTGTTGATTTAGCTGTAATTGGAGCTGAGGGGCACTCCTAGCAGCCAATAGGTGGGTTTTAAGTCTAGCCTTAAATATGTCAGCAGAGTCAGCCTCCCTGATTACAGATGGCAGACTGCGCTCAATAAGAGAACAACCTATTTCTTGCTGATTTTGTATGAACTTTTGGAATTTATAGAATGCCAGCCCCTGAAGACAGGAGGGACAGAGAAGAACAATAGGGAACAAGGTGCAGACTTATGCAGGATCTTGTAGGAAGTAGCACCTAAAAAACTGATCTGGCGTTTATTAGGAGCCAGTGGATGGAAGTTAGAATAGGAGTAGTGTGGTCGAACTTCCTAGTTCTCTTTAGAAGTCTAGCAGCAGCGTTCTACACAAGCTGGAGGCTTTTCATAGCAGAGCTCGGTAAGCCAGGGAACAGTGCATTACAGTAATCCAGTCTGGTTGATATAAATGCATGGGTGAGTGTCCCTGCGTCTGTGGCGGATAACATTAGTCTAATCTTAGCAATATTTCAAAGATGAAAGAATGCAGTTCTGCTAATACTGTTCACATGCTGATCAAAAGAAAGCATAGGGTCAAACAGGACACAGAGATTCCTGATGCAGGGGCTTTGGGCGATAGTAGATCCCTCGAGGCACAGTGTGACATCTTCAGGTTGTGTTAGTTTTTGCATAGGGCCGATGATTATCATCTCAGTTTCCCCCGTATTTAGCTGCAGGTAGTTTTGGAACATCCATCTTTTAATTGCAGTTAGTCAGGATTCAACCTTCTGGATCTGGGGGGAGTCTTTTGATCCAATAGGAATGTAGATTTGTGTGTCATCGGCATAACAGTGAAAGCTAATTCGGTAGTTGCGAATAATATCACATAGAGGGAGCATGAGGTAGGATCTAAACCAGTGAAGAATGCTGCCTTTGATGCCAATATAGTGCTTGAGACCATCCAGGAGAGTGCTATGGTCGATTGTGTCAAAAGGCACTGAGGTCAAGCAACACCAACAGGGAGCTTGCATTGCTGTTTACCACTCTGGTCACAGCAGTTTCAGTGGAGTATAGGGTACTGAACCCAGACTGAAAGGGGTCAAATTTCTTTACTGTATAAGTTGTCAGGTGATTGACGATTTGGCTAGCTACAATTATTTCTAGTACTTTCGAAAAGAAAGGATGGTTAGAGATGGGTCATGATGTTGAGCATAGTCGTTCCAACTGTTGGGAAGAGTTCTTTGAGAACCTTGGTAGGGATGGGGTCCAGCATACAGGTAGTCTGTTTCGATGCCCATGTTAGCTTATCAAACTCATCCAGCGAGATTGTGCTAAACTGCTGGAAGTTAGCTTCAGAGAGGATACATGGCACTACTCCTGTCGAATGTTCAGGATGAGTGGTAGGAGAGGCATCAATGTCTTTTCTAGTTGATTCGAGCTTGTGCTCGAAGAACTCCAGGAAGTTGCTCGCTGAGAGGGAGGAGTTCATTTTGTGAGGTTGTTTTTGCGGCAGCTCTTTTACAGTGTCAAAGAGGAACTTTGGGTTGTTCTTGTTTAGGTTAATGACACTGAAGAAGTAGCTGAACAGGCTGTCGTACCACGCAAGATAGAAAACTTCAAGTTTAGTTGAACGCTATTTGCGTTTTCTGCAGTCTCATTTGAGGGTGCTGGTGTCTTCGTTGGCGCTGGTCTTTTTGCTTTTGCTTGTAGATGGCTGCGGATGAAGCAGTTTTAAACACACCGGTAAGATTATCTGCAGAATCGTTGAGGTCAGAAAGAGGGGCAAGTAACAGGGGTAACTTATCTGCCATGGCTGTGGTGGTATCAGGGGTGATACAACTGGAGCTATAAGTAGCCTGGTGGTCATCCCTTAGGCAAGATACCACCACCTGGAAAGTGAGCAGACAGTGACAATCTATCATTTCAACTCCACGGGTCAGGAGAAGATCCAACGTGTTTCCACCAGTGTGGGTAGGCTGCTGGAAATGCTGTTTGAATCCAAATGTGTCAATGATGAACAAAAAAGCCTTAGCAAGAGAGTCAGATGGGTTATTCACATGGATATTAAAATCCCCCATGAACAGAACATTGTCAGAATAAGTTGCAAGATCAGCCGCAAACTCAGAGATCTCAAACACAATTTTGAATAAGGTAGACTAGGCTATAGCCAAGAAAAAGGAATTGCCATGATCTCTTTGCTTAATGCGAACTGAGGAGCTACTCTTTGGTCTTAGGACCCGCTTCGAGCTAGAGATTTGAGCCACTTCACCACCTTTCCTACCCTGGAAATCCAGAGTTCTCGCGAGAGCACAATTTGAATTTGCTCAGCGAGTACTCTGGTAATGAGTAACATGCTCATTAGCAATTCCTGTTGTTCCGAACATAAACCAATCACATCGGTGTATCTGATATAGGCGGGCCAGAGGCGGGCTAAACAGATGACGTCAGCGCTGCGACGGAATCAGTCCGGAATCAGTCAGTAAACATTGCAAGATGGCTATCGAAAATGTTGACTGAGTATCTGTACAAACTAGGGATGCACCGATACCACTTTTTTTTCAGACCGAGTACATTTGGGTACTTGCCGATACCGAATACCGCTACGAGTACTTAATAAAACCATTACAGTTCTAATGACTTTGAAAACATGTTATTTTTTGTCTGGGGGGGGTTCTGATGGGGGGGGGGGGGTGCGCCGTCAATTCGCGTTTCTGATGGGGGGGGGGGGGGGTGCTCCGTTAATTTGCGGTTCTGATGGGGGGGTGCTCCGTTAATTTGCGGTTCTGATGGGGGGGGGGGGGGGGTGCTCCGTTAATTCGCGGTTCTGATGGGGGGGGTGGTGCTCCATTAATTTGCGGTTCTGATGGGTGGGGGTGCTCCGTTAATTTGCGGTTCTGATGGGGGTGTGCTCCGTTAATTCGGGTTCTGATGGGGGGGGGTGCTCCGTTAATTTTCGGTTCTGATGGGGGGGGGAGTGCTCCGTTAATTGGTGGGGACATGTCCCCAGCGTCCCCACTAAATTCTAATCCATAAACAACAACTCGGTTGCATCTCTTTATTTCAATATTCCTTGGCTAAGAATATTACAAGGTTAACGTTGCGTTGCCAAAGTGGTATCTCCGTGGTATTTCCATTAGGCTACATTTACGTCTCTCTGTCAAACTATTCTCCAAAACAAACTCGTTTCCATCTCTCTGGATACGTCACCCCGTGTATTCTTCTGATTGGTCGTAGTGTTATCCAATTGCGTGCAGTGATATTTTCAAATGCATGCTTGGTGCCGCCCCTCGAGTTGGGCCATTTTCATTGCTCATTACCAGACCTGCAGCTTTCTAGATGTGGGTCTGGATTTCCAGGCTACGCCTTTCCTAGATTCATGTGATAATTGTGAGTTAACATTGTTTGGTGGAGTAGCTTCATTTAGGGGCAGATACACTTATGTCCTTAACCAGGTCTCACACAGGCCCAGGAAATCTATCCTATGCTCAACAATTAGATCCTGGACCAAAAGTGCCTTGTTGAAAGTGATCTGATATTCATGAATCTTACTTTGACCTCCTCTGGTTTATTATTAAAATCAGAGGGAGTTTGGGGTACTGCTCAGCTCTGAGGAGGAGGAAATTGGAGAAATAACAATGGCATTCTCACATTCGGAAATGCAGTATCCTTCTATCTGTAATTGTATATGCTTTGTACTTTTTACTTTGCATCCCTTGTGTCCAATCTCTGTACTCACATTACACTCCCCCTATACCTATTCCCCTAAATAGTGTTCTCTATAGTGTGCTTTATACAGTCATGGTGACTCTGTAGGGAATAGGAAACAAAGGGAACAAGTGAGCCAAGTGGAGCAGCGGCTCCAGTCTGTGGGCCGACACAGTGATGGCACCAGCAGGAGGAATTAAGAGGTCCATTGAAGGGGTGATGTGTTGATCTGACAGAGGCTCATCTGGTCTGGGCTGGAGCAATAAAAAGCCAGACGAGCACTAGTGAGTGGCTTTGGCGAGTGATTATGCCCCAAACAAATGCATCAGCGTCTTTTGATTCTCAGCGCCGTGTGTGTGTGTGTCTTGGGGTTGCCTGCTGCTGCTGCTGCTAAATAAGTGTGTGATGCTTAACCCCCTTCACCTTTCCATTCAAATGCATGTCCTTGGTGTGTGTGTGTGTGTATGAAAATGATGACGGTATGCAGTGCAGTCTTTATCTCTGCCTTGACATATGAGGTCAAGATTACAAAAGAGGAGACTGCAAGCCGTGGTTTTAGAACATGACTGTGCCGAGTTTGAATTCATTAAAAAACAAATTGGAAAATACTTTGGACAACCTAACTGCAAAATATGATAACTATAAGTCAAACTGGTAAAGTATGTTCATTTTAATTAACTGAATTCCTAACACCATTCGAGATGTTATTGTATTGTATGTAAGTATTTATAGTCCAGTGTAGATTACATTTATTTAAAATGAATGCAGATGCTGCCGATGCTCTCTGTCTCTATGGGTGCAGCTCAGTCTCATCTGGCGTCATCTGGCAGACAAAAGTAGCTGGGAGATCTGGGCGCAGGCAACATGGAGGCTTTTGTGCCAGCCTCGATAAGAAGTGTTCCTATCGATGTTTGTATCTATCAACCCTGTTATTATCTACGTAGCTTGTAGCCCTTCACCATTAACTGGATCTCAGGCCACGATCTGAAGCAGCGACATCAATATATATGCCGTTCTTGCCTTTAGAGTGCGCTTTTTCTAGATGAAGTGGAACGTTTTTTAAGTGATTCTTAAACGCATTGTGCAGTCAATATCACCACACAGCAGCACTGCTCATACACAATACGAGTGTGATGCCCCGTGTCACAGCCCATCAGCGCATCACAACCTGTGGCCCGGGTATCTGTACGGAGCTATACTGAGCCATATTACTGGGGAATCTCTCGTCACTGTCAGATGATACTCTTGATCCTTTCCACCCAATGGATGACATCTGCACTTGAGGTGCAGTTTTGATTAAAAAAAACAACATGATTGACAGGTTATGAATATATGTATACGCTGGCAGCGAGAGGCAAAAAAAGAGAAAATAAATGCAAGTGCATCAATTCTTTGGGTTGATTCGCCGGACTCACAGGCGTACACTATTGCAGAGCAACTTCCGGTGCGCTGTTGCACTGACAATGGCTCTGCGTTCAGTAAGTAGTTTTTGGTTTATTATTGTTTTTATTGATTCTATCCTTGCACATATTCACTGGCGCTTATCCAGTATGATCAGCAAGCACTTTCGGATGTTTGTGCGTCAATTGGCACAGACTTTTCAGACTTTTTTTCAGATTACCAGAGTACGAGCTGTAAACCCTTTGTCCTTCCGCCGGTCTGCTGTTTACCAGCACGCCACCAGAGGAAGACGAAGAGAGGCAAACATGCCGGAATTCTATGGTGATCCTAGACGAGACGCAACAACCTACCGCTACCAAACATTTTGCTTGAAAATGTTTGATCCCTGGAGAATAAAATGGACAAACTACACGCACGGATTAACTTACAGCGGGATACTGTTTCTCCCCATCTATCGGCAGGACAGAACAAGGAGTCAGGTAAACAAAGGGGTGGAGGGGTTTGCTTTATTGTTAACTCTCGCTGGGTTTCAGATGGAGCAGTACTGTACTTACAACACATTGCTCACTGGATCTTGAGGTCTTATCTATAAAAGTACGTCCTTTCTACCACCCTCGGGAATTCAGCTCTGTGATAATCACAGTAGTCTAGATTCCTCCACAATCGGACAATGATCTTTTTTTGTAGATTACCTGTATGGAGTAATTAATGAACAAGAGAACGCTCACCCTGAGTCAGCATCTGTTTTTGTTCGCAACTTCAATATGGGAAAGTTTTGCCTCAATATCACCAGCACATTAACTTTCCTACCCGTGCTGATCAGACGCTTGACCATTGTAATTCACAACTACGAAACAGCTACAAGCCCCCCCCCCCCCTGCATTTGGTAAGGCAGATCAGATCTCCTCCGAACCTACAGACAACAACAAAAAAAACAGGAAAAAACTGGAGTGAGTACCACTCTACTGAACTGCTTTACAACCACAGACTTGCAGATGTTCTGTGTAGCAGCGAATGGGGACATTGATGAATACACAGAGTATGTCACAGCCTACATCTCCAAGTGCATTGATGATGTTGTCCCAAAGGTCAATGTTAGGACTTTCCCTGACCAAAAGGTGGTGAGAATGGGCAGTCTCACTTCCTCGGTACTGACCCTGAGCACCGGAGCCCCTCATGGCTGCATACTCAGTCCACTCCTGTATGCCCTGTACAGGCATGACTGTGTAGCCACACACGGCTCCAACTAGGGCTGGGCGATAATCACGATTTTTTTCCCCATGTTGATCGATTTTCGATTTTATATAATAATATATAATTTGATAATGCTGCCAGTTTGAAGAGTATCATGATAATGACATGAAGAAGAAACCAGAGGGTTAATTAATTAAACTTTAGAACTGTTTCTTCACAAAAATAATGTAAATATTAAACACTGCAAACATGCTGTAATAGCCTTAATAAAACACCTTTCAAATTATGTATATGTAAATAAAACTGAAAGCTGGGCAGCAAACATCTCACATGTTTTTCGAGGTAGACAAAAATAGTAAAAAAGTGGCTCAAATGCCCTTGCAACTTTAAGATAAAATACAAGTACAAAATATGAATTATGAAGTGGTTAAATGTTTTAGAGGTAGACATTAATAAAAGGTGCAAAATTGGTAAAAGGTGCAAAATGTAAACATTTAGAATTAAAAAAAATTAACATGTGTAACCACTGTGTAAACAAAAAATAAACACTCAAAAGTGCAATCATGCAACAAAAGTAAACAAGGCACATTCAAGTACAACTGTAATTATAATAATAATAATCAATCAGGTCGTCCCCATCTTTGTCTCCAGTCATCCCGGTCCTCCATACACATCTCACATCATAGGCGATCTCTCCAGTAGTTTCCATGTCCGCATCCTTCTTCAATATATCCACGAATGTTTTTGTGGAACCACCCCGCAACCTGCTTCCTCGCCATGGGGATGGCTCCCATAGCACCAGCTTGCTGGCCGGAATAATAATAATAAAAAACAAACCCAATATACTGGATTTACATCTCTTAAATGAAATCTGCAAACACTGTAAACCAGTCATTATGCTACACATTTTAGCTTGTGCTAAACGATACTGCATTATTTATATCCGCGCTTCTTTTTGAACGTCTTTCCTACGGGAAATGGCAGCAAATGACGACACAATTGATGCTTGTTTGGGCCCCGCTGCTACTTGTCGAAGGGCTTTCTTGGCTCCGCAGCCCCAGGCTCTTGGTGTAGTCGCTGGGCACTACCGTTTCAGGTGCTTCAATAGGTTGCTCGTGTTTCCCGTCTTGGTCGACACCGTCCGACAACATGTAGACGCGGACGTTTTCTGCGCCTTGTCGTTTTTAAAGTAACCAAACCAAAGTTCCATATAATAGACTTCGTGACGTGCTTTTTGTCATCAAAGTCATCACTTTGTAACTCTCGTTCCTCACGGTGTCACTCATGGCTTATAGCTCGAGATCAACAAACATTTTATCGCGATCTCGATTCGAGATCGATTAATCGCCCTAGCTCCAACACAATCCTTACGTTTGCGGACGACACCACCATCCTGGGTCTCATTACCAACAATGATGAGACCGCCTACAGAGAGGAGAACAGGGACTTGGCAACAGGGTGGGGCGGGGGGGTCATGCCCCCTTACACATCGACAGAGCTGAAGTGGAGAAAGTCTCTGTGTTCATCAAAGATAACCTCACCTGGTCAAGGCAAGTGGACTCAGCTGTAAAAACTGCCCAAAAGCCCCTTTATTTTCTGAGGAGACTCAAGAAATTCATCATGTCTGCAAAAACCACTAGTGGTGCACGACCAACAACATACTCTCTGGCTGCATTACTGCCGGGTTCAGTAGCTGTTCCGTTGTTGATCGCAAGGCCCTCCAGAGGGTGCTGAAGACAGAGGAGCACATCCTCGGCTGCCCTCTCCCAACTGTGCAAAGCATCTACCACACAGTGTCTTAGGAAAGCATGGAAAATTATTGAGGACAACAGCCATCCAGGCCATGGAGTGTTCACACTACTGCTGTCTGGTAGACGTTACCGGCGGAGACTCCAAAAAAAACATTTCCGCCAGGCCATCAGGCTTCTCAACTAGCAATACCAATCTCATTGATCATATTGATCCCTTTACATTGATAATAATGACAACTACTTCTGGATACATATGCCATGTTCCCTATGCTATATTTAAATACTGTGGATACATGCTTCTGATTCTCTTATCATATGTATATGTCTGCTATTACATGCCACATGCCATATTTCTGCTACTGCTTCCCTCACTTGTGCATCTGCCCATAATACATTTCTCTTCTTGCTATTTTATCTGCCTACTTTTTTGCATACTGTGGCCTGTCACAAGAATTTCACTTTTCAGGATGGCCCTGTGTTATGATGTACATGTGACATTAAAACACTGACTTTTACTTTGATTTCCCTCGTGCCTCATATCTAGGGTTTTGTTTAGTATTCCTGCCTCGGCAAGCACAGACTACATAAACAGATCTGTGCATACACACACTGTGTAGTCCTACAGAAGGTATGTACAGGATATGTACACACACACACACACACACACTGTGTAGTCCTACAGAAGCAGGCATGTATGACGCAGAGGCTCTGACCTCAGATCTGAATCCCCTCTAAGAGGCTTAGTGGGCATGGCCACTTGGCTTGTATTCATTTGAATGGAGTATA
Source organism: Coryphaenoides rupestris (assembly GCA_002895965.2). Classification (NCBI taxonomy): domain Eukaryota; kingdom Metazoa; phylum Chordata; class Actinopteri; order Gadiformes; family Macrouridae; genus Coryphaenoides; species Coryphaenoides rupestris. The sequence goes on from PIJE02000005.1 coordinate 394,577, forward strand.
TCACACACACACACACACACACACACACACACACACACACTACAAATCTGTCGTGTTATCTCTCTCCTGCCTCTACTTGGGCAGGCCTGACTGAATGACACACACGCCCACACAAACACATGCACACTGCAGTGTTACAGTAGCGAGCACTGGGAGAAAGACAGCACATTGCATGTGTAGACATGTATAGTTACAATACTGCCATCTGGGTGGAAGACCCCTGGGGCACGTTGTAAAACACACACACACACACACACACACACACACACACACACACACACACAGACCTATACTCGCACAGCCACACCTACACACACACTCACCTACATACACACGCCTCCGAGGAGAGGTAGAAATAGCAGATTCCCTCCAATTTATGCCTTTGGTGGAGCATCTGTTTTATGATCATAAGATCATAGAGCTACTCTTTTTCAGGATTAGACACACACACACACACACACACACACAGGCGTGTGGGAAGTTGTGTATACATATAGTACATGCGTTCTTCCCTTGTTTCCTGTTTGCCATTTTTGTCCCCTGTCCATTCTGTTCATTGATGACTGCCTGGGTCTACCAATGCACCCTGAAGGTCATTACAAACCAGGCGCATAATTAAATTGTGATGCAAAATGCAACACTACTTCAATAAAGTTACAAATACATTTGTGGCAGTCCAAATACATTTGCCGCTGTCCAAATACATTCGCAGCAGGCTCATTCTAGGCCTGGCCACTCCTCGTGTCTTTCTCCTCCCTCGTCTTCCTGACATAATGTGTCCCTCAGATTGGAATCATTTCAAGCTGTAATTTGGTTAGGCTTAATCAAGTAGGGCTTGCACAACTACTGATTTTTTCAAGTCAACCTTTGTCAATCAATGAAGTTAAAACACGCAGAGACAGAAGGGCTGTCCGGAAGAAAAAAAATCGGCTTATTATATGATGTAACAACAATATATATTCCAAAATTCTAAATGTCTCATTCAGCGTCAGCAATTATACGGGGAAAAAATGTATACAAATGCAGTATATTTGTTTGGCATAGGCTCAAAGCATGTGCAATCCATGCCGGCACAACAAAATTATAAGAGAGCATCCTTTTTTATTGTAACATACATTTAACTGAAAATTCTTTCCTGCACGGGTCTGAATTTCAAGACCTGCTCCCGTCAACCCGCCCCGCCATCCGCACATATAACCTGACGGTACAAGACCCGCAGCCCAACCCAAACCCGCATATCCTATAATAACCATGAGCAGTGAAACCGTCTCATAATGATCACCTTACATATCCTATAATAACCATGAGCAGTGAAACCGTCTCATAATGATCACCGTACATATCCTATAATAACCATGAGCAGTGAAACCGTCTCATAATGATCACCTTACATATCCTATAATAACCATGAGCAGTGAAACCGTCTCATAATGATCACCGTACATATCCTATAATAACCATGAGCAGTGAAACCGTCTCATAATGATCACCTTACATATCCTATAATAACCATGAGCAGTGAAAACGTCTCATAATGATCACCTTACATATCCTATAATAACCATGACTAGACGTTTCATAATGATCATCTGACACTGATCAGCCACGCATTTGGCTCAAAATGTGCGATCCGACCCGAATCTTCTTTGTTTCACCCAGAACTGAACCCGGAAAAAGATTACGACAAAATACCACCCGCAAATCACTTTTTTAGCGGGTCACCGCAGGTTTCATCGACTAGTTAATTTGTCTTGGCAGCTAGTCGATTAGTCGACTAGTCTATGCAACCCCTATAAGCAAGTAGCCTAGCTTGATACATTTAGGCCATTTCATACATGTGAAATTAAGATAATATATTTAGAAACAAAGGTAGCCTAATCCATACACTAATAATGTTGCGTTTATCAATTAATGGCCATCTGCCCTCTCCCAAAGAAACCTTGAATTATATTACTTATACTTGATTTTATATATACACATATATATATATATATATAACATGTATGATTTAATATATATATATATATACAGTATACAGTATATATATATGATTTTATATATATATATATATAGCTATGGGGCAAGAGTCCACTACTGCCACATACTGGTCTGCACCCTTTTGTTATCACGTCATGTCCGTTCCACAGAACATGATTGGTCGATGTGTTTATTCGACCTTGTTCCAAATGAAAAATTACACTTTTTCGCTGCGTAATATTCACGTTCTGTATGTAAGTTCTGTACTCATTACAAAAACAACAGGTCGAAAAAATACACTTGCGCTCAAATTAATCATACGACAAAAACGCGACTGGCATGTAAAGGCCTTATCCTCATCTCTCTTCAACTTTTCCATGGGTCCTCTCACTTCAGTACCATTCAGTAGTTGCTCTATCCCCTCACCCTCTCTCTCTCTCTCTCTCTCTCTCTCTGTCTCTCTCTCTCTCTCTCTCTCCCTGGTCTGCGCACTGCTTTCTCAGTCATTCCAGAGAAACACTAATGGGTCACAAAAGGGGTTAATGATCTCCATCTCTCTCACTTTTCCTCCTAAGATATGTATCTAATTTATTCAATTTTTCCTTCTCTCCATCTCTAAGTGGTTTTTAATCACTTTGATTGCATAAAAGACACAATGATGCTTCCATCTTGTATTGTATTACTTTCTTCATAGTTTAGTTAAAAGGTGAAGCCTATGGCTTCAGATTTTACATTAATTTCAGAATTATTTGATTATTGATTATTAATAATTAATAATTATATATCTTCATAGTTTCTATGAAGAAATGCAGGGACATTGAAAGAGAGCGATTGTTTTAATTGGAAATGTCTGTATGTATGTTGTAGGGCCTCAGCCATACAAGGTGGCGGTTGAGACCATATGCTTCTTTATTCTAAGGGTAAAGAGGTGCCATGGTGTCTGCACTGGGAGAAGAGGAACTCCATCAAGGCTGCTCCCCACAGGGGGAAGTGAAACACCACAAAGACTGTGCCCAATGTGAAGATGAAATCAACTCAATCAAGCCTGCTGTTGTCTGTCCCCACTGAGCAACGCCACCAAACCTGCACCACACCCCCCCACACACACACACACTTTGGGAGAAAAGGGACATGACTCAGAAGGCCGTCCATCGACATCACGTCTGCTCATTGGTCAAATAGACCAGGTCGCATCTGCGCATGTGTCAGGATACCTCGAAGTCACCTAGACTATATAAGATTGACACAGACTCGGTCAGCCGTCTTCTCTCTCTTGGCCTCTTGGTCCTTCAGTCTCTTGGTCCTGCATCCATGATGCTGATCAGTTCCTCCGTGCTGTTAAGCATTAACAGCAGCATGGTAATTCTCGATTATTAGACGAGATAATCTAAATGTGAGGAAAAAGTACCTCGTTTATTTTAAACACTACTAGCCACGACGTAGTATAAAGATTCCTTAGCTAAGTCTAAGTCTAAGGCTGCTCTACTCTACTCCATGCGAATTACACAGCTTTTGAGAGGATAAAGGGCGATCAATTCTCCTTTAAATCCCGACATTGACGGACCGTTGTTCTCTTTCACCGCGAGTGAAATACCACAGAAGACGTTTCCCAGCCCCGCCGCCAAGCTCCGGACCTCAGGACCATCAACACGCAACCCCGTCAAACTCGACACAGTTCTTTGGAAATACTAAATCGCCTCATGATCGCTAAACACGCAATCTCAAGCAAGGCGGACCACGGGACCATCAGCAACTCTGCCGATCTCAAAAACTGTTTATTGATATTGTCGGATGATATTCGAAACACATTTTGCCTCCTTCGTTTATGTTTTGATCTAAAGTCCAAGTGGATCCCGTTCCATTGTTAGATCTCTACATGCCTCTCTCTTTTGGTTTTCTCTCCCTCTTTACTAACGAAGCGCATACATCTAGTTTTAGTGTTTTGAAATTGGTGTTAGAAGTGAGTGATTCAAAACCTCCCGTCTAGATACACGTAGATACCTTTATTAGAACTACTTCCCACATTGATGCGTCCTCAACCACCACCATTTGCTTTTATCTTTCTTTGGCTCACACACACACACACACACACACACCACACAAACACTTCAGGTTGTGCATTGTTTATTGTATTTAAGGAATATTTACTTCATGCCATTCGCCAATGTGAATTTAAGAAACATTCTTATATTGTAACTGTTTGTGGTTTTTGCTTGAATATTGTGTTGAAGCCAGCCTCTGTCGTGTAAAGAACTCCGACCCCTTCAATTGATGCTAACTATTAATGGTAACTTTGATTTTAATTATCAATTAATTATCTCAAGTCAAGTACATTTTATTTGGATAGCCCTTAATCACAGTTACAGTCTCAAAGGGCTTTGCAGGCCACGTGATTATGGGCCATGTGATTATGACACGAGCCCTAGCCCCCCTAAGGGCAAGAAATGACTCCCTTAATTAACAAGGAAGATATCTCGAGAAGGAACTCTGGGTGGGGGATCCCTCCTTCCAGGGATGGTTCGGAGTACAATGGGTGTCATATGGGCATAAAAAGGGGTAACAAAGCATGACAATTATAAGTGAGTAATTGTACAAATGGTAAATTGAATCGTAACATTGCGACAGGGTGCTGGCCCGAGAGCAAGCTGTTAGCTGTCAGGTGGGGTGGCCAGGTATCCAGTCATGATCACAGCAGCACCCTAAAAATTGGAGACAACATGATGGTTAGATGGAGCATAGTGAACAGAGAACACACAACAACCTCTACCATAATACCTATCTGCAGATTTATTTTTGCTGTTTTTTTATTTACTGTTTTATTTAGCCCCTGACGGCCAAGAAGGACAATAGGGAACAACAAGGTACTTCAGGTACGATGGTGCGGACACATGCATGATCTTGTAGGTAAGAAGTAGCACCTTAAAATCTGATCTGCCATTTATTAGGAGCCAGTGTCGGGAAGTGTGAGTAGGAGTAATGTGGTCGAACTTCCTAGTTCTCGTTGGAAGTCTAGCAGCAGCGTATCTGCGTCCGCTGCGGATAACATTGGTCTAATCTTAGCAATATTTCTAAGATGCAGTTCTGGTAATACTTTTCACATGCTGATCAAAAGAAAGCATAGAGTCAAACAGAACACCAAGATTCTTGACACAGGGGCTTTGGGCAATAGTAGATCCCTCGAGGCGAGACGTTTTCAAGTTGTGTTCGTTCGTTTTGGGACATCCATCTTTTCAGGCAGTATTTTGACCTTTCGTATCTGTTGAATCTGGGGGGAGTCTTTTGATCCAATCGAAATGTAAATTTGGTTGTTGTCGGCATAGCAATGAAAGCTAATTCCATCGCTGCGAATAATATCGCTGAGAGGCAGTGTTAACTTGGCAGCTATTTTAGATTTAGTCTTAGTCTTAGTCTTTAGACGAAAATGCATATTAGTTTTAGTCACATTTAATAATTTTTATTCTTCTTAGTTTTACTCTAGTTTTCGTAGACGAAAACTCATTACATTTTAGTCTAGTTTTAGTCGACGAAAACGCATTACATTTTAGTCTTGTTTTAGTCACATTTAATAGTCCATCTTATAGCCACACCTAAGCCTCAAAAAGGCCGCCTGGACCACTTTTGTTGTTTTGGCTGTAAAAGTGTCAGAAAATGTACTGTGAGTAAGTGCTTTTGCCCCTTTTTTCAGGACTACTTCAGCTTTCAATATCTGGCCGTTTAGCAGTGTGTGTAAAAACAGTGTGTAAAAACAGAAATACACAAAATCGGAATTGGATTGGAACAGGTTTTTAGTGAATAACACACTTTGAATGTGCATGAACAAAAGATTTAACATATTCAATATATTCAATCACAACAAATACATCACTACACAAAAGATTGTGAGCCTTGGGCATTTAGTTTCCATTTTGTGGCCTCTTTTTTCTACTAATGTCCAGGCGTTTTTGGTCTTCATGATTTCCAAAAAATGTTTGGGCTTCATGATTTCCAAAAAATGTCACCTGGTGATGGATTACCAACATTGAGAGGGGGTTGAACACCAGGGTTTATTTTTGTGGTAAACCTGGGAAGATGAGGGACTAGGGTCTGCCACCATTTTCCAAGCACCACAATGTGGTGACCGGCTTCGGGCGTCGCCGGTACCTCAGCGGCCCCGACCGGGAACCTGACCGCGACCGGGACGGCTCTCTGGTGCTGTGAATGGCCCTTCACCAGAAGGCATCCTAAAAGTAATAGAGACATAACATGAGGTCAGCTCAGGTGCCTAGTAAAATCACAATACAAGTAAGTGTATAATAAGTAAACCAAGATAGAAAATATTACACATGACATTGTTTGAAATTACCAATTGTAACTTGCTTGTTCAGCAGGCACCTCCCCACCTCCCCCCCCGACCCCCCGCTGAGTCTGTACCGCCACCATTTTATCCATTGAGAAGTAACATTACACATTCTAGAGAATAATAACATTGCAATGAAGTTGAAAGGTTGCGTTGTAGTGAAGTCAACATCCTAGTTAAGTATGTGAGGTACAATGTGTAGACTTACTGTGTTCAGTATCTCCTTCATCTGTCCTCCACCAATCTGCTGGGATGACTGTTTCTCCTGGCAGATCTTCTCAACATTGAGACAAACAACCACTCTAAACACTCTAAACACTCTAAACACTCTAAACATGCTAAAAACACTCTAAACACGATGTAAACAAGCCTGGATCCTCTCAGTCTCCTCCTGCTTCTCAACTCCTCCTACAACTTTTTTGCGCAACACTTCCGCGCAACCCCGCGCATCCAGGAGGATGCTATGATGGATTGTGTCAAAAACGGTGCTGAGGTCAAGCAACACCAGCAGTGAGCTTGCATTGCTGTCTATGGTAAGGAGGAGATTGTTTAAAACTTTCAGTGGAGTATAGGGTCCTGAAACCAGAACTCATCCACAAAGTTTGAATCAGGGCCCGGTGGGCGGTAGACCATAGCCACAAAAAAGGAATCTGCAATGCCATAATCTCTCTGCTTAATGCAAAATGAGGAGCTGAAAGCAAGCACCTCAAAAGATGCAAAAATGTAGCTACTCTTTGGTCTTAGGACCAGCTTTGAACTAGAGATTTGAGCCACTCCACCACCTTTCCTCGATTCACGTGATAGTTGTGAGTTAACATAGTTTGGTGGAGTATCTTCATTTAGCGGCAGATAAACCTTTGGTTTTAACCAGGTCTGGCACAGGCAAAGGAAATCTATCCTATGCTCAGCAATTAGATCCTGATATTCATAAATCTGATATTCATAAATTCAATTTAGATTTTGACCTCCTCCAGTTTATTATTAAAATCAGAGGGAGTATGGTTACTGTTCAGCTCTGAGGAGGAGGAAATAACAACATTCTCACTGAGTGGCAGCCTTCCCCTGCAGGTTTTACGCCTCGGGACAGTGCGGGGCAGCAACACAACACTAATGGCAGTAGGTAAACTATAAACCTCCAGTTGACAGTCGCTGCTGTTGCCTGAGCTTGGAGCCGCCTCAGTGTCACCCAGGCTAACTAGCTTAGCTCATTGTTCTAGACTCTGCAACGCTGACTTTTGTGTCGCTAGCAGGCTCGCTGATCACCTGCATCCCAGCATGCTGTAGGTGAATGAGTCACACCTGACGAAGGCAACTATCTATGTTTACCGATATGTAATTGTAATTGAGGCGTCAAACCCAGTGGGGTGAAGTCCGTCTCTCATCAGCACGCCAGGGTGGTCCCACATGGAGGGCCAGTTATTCACAACCTAGGCCCTGCTCTAAACTATAGCGAGCCAACCAACGGTTTAGGGACTTTAATCTACTATATTGCTCATCATTACCTCTGACAGGCCAGAGATAATTAATTGATGCTGACACATCTTTCTTGCGAAGTCACACAGCCTAACTATGTTGCTTTTTGTGACATCAGATTTTCTCATCCTTCCTTGTAATTAATTTGTGCCGACATGAATTACAATGTTGTCAAAGCTCGTGTCGGTGTTGGGTGCGTTTCATCTAACTCTGTATGTGTCCTTACTACATGCCAGCAACTGAAGATTAACTTTTTTTACTATTTCGGGATCCTATAACTAGCAATTTCCACCCCTGAAAAAGACTTGCGAGGAGGGCTGCCTGCCTTCGCAAGTGGGGCTGCTGACAGGGTACCCTGGACAGAGCTAATGCTAACACTAACAATATGAGGCCGCCTTGGAGGCCTCCTCTCTACTTTCTCAGGTGTATCCGTCTTTTCTATGATGCTGACTTTTCCTCCTCTAGCTGAGCAACAGGAGTCCATGCTTACTGTGTTTGTTCCAGAGAAAGCAGCTCCAATATGATGACACAGTTCCAATACAAGTCGCAATAACAACACACCAGTGATCGGGTTTACAGTACAGGAGCATTTAAACAGTATATACCGTAAATCCTCTAATAGTGGCCTATATTCCATTGAAGGCCGGTCTCTCATAATGGCCAGGCGCGTGGTCAACACGGACAAATACAGGTCGGGTCAAAAACGAAGAAAAAAAAACGACAGTGGCCGTATTTTCCCTACGTGAGGCTGCGGTGCTGTTTTGTTACCGTATGTTACTTGCAGCTGAATCTTACTGTTTGTTTCTTTTGTTTTTATGTGCCAATGTGTGCAATGTTTTGCAATAAAAGTCAGGAAATTAAGGGATTGTGTCCATGAGAGTTAAATTTTAAGAAATAAAGGCCTGCCTCTAATATAAGCCTGCCTCCAACAAAGGCCTGGTGCTCTTTGCGGCTCAGTAAATAAAGGCCCCGGCCAATATTAGAGGATTTACGGTATGAAGATGATATAAACAGTACAAATACTAGAATACAGATAATATTTTGTGGATGTGACCGGGTAATCTGACCAAACAAACCAAACAAACCCATCCGGATGCATCGTGTCCAGTGGATGCAGTGTCATCGGTGTCACAGCAGCGTCTGAAACAGACTCAGAGAAAGCATTGGTCGATGCTAGTCCCAGTTTAGTTCAGTGTATTCTTATGAGACGTAATTCACTATCTGGTTATTGTTCCCTGATCACAGGGTGGTGCCCGGTTGTTATTAATTCAGATTCATATTTTTAAATGATTATTTTAATAATTAATAATTGTATTGGATAATTGTTATTATATCATTATTATTTATACGCTAATAACTGACCGTAGGATATTAATTTCTTGAACCATTTTCTTTACCAGGAAAGTGTCCTGACCAAGTGTGTGTGTGTGTCTGTGTTGGGCGACTTAATGCATTAGCAGTTGCACTTGGTCCCGATTTGTCATTTTCACCTGGCCCCCAGGTAGGTTGACAAGCACACACTCCCTCATCACTGCTGACACCTCCTATAGCCCCTCGGGGGCCTGATGTGGGTGGCTTGTCACAAGTTTATGGGCTGTAAAGTATCTTCCGCATCCCACTGTGTGTCATCTGCTTGGGCGATTTCCACAGCTACGGTTAGTGTGGCTCCTACACAACTGGGTATGTTGGGAGTGAAAACATGTTTGACACATTGGGAACACGTTGACAATTTGGAGTAACTTTTCGTTCTGTTTATTTGTTCTACTCTGACTTAAGGCATCTCTTATCTGATTGATCTGGGAAATCCATCTGGCCTGACAATCACAGATATGTGAATGCAATCAACATTTGTTGTTGTTTATTTCCAAAATCTTGCTCTCTTCTACTGTGTTGTGCTCTCTCACCCTCTCTCTCTTTACAACTCAAAGTCAAGTCAAAGTCAGAGTTGTATTTTCACATCATAACACAGGGCCATTCTGAACTATATATCTATATATATATATATATATCTATATCTATACGTATATACACACATATACACACATAAATTGAGTGGCACAATATACATAGTAAGATAACACAATATACATAATAATGATATGAAATGGATTAATTGATTGAATATGATTCCAGCAGTATTGAATTTTGAGTATTATTGTCACGTGGAGAGCAGGAGGACCCAAGCGCACGACTCAGACTCGGGTTTATGCAGTACTTTTATATTTATTTACGATACATAGAGGAGAAAACGGGAGTGAAGCCAGCGGGACGGGTGGCGAGCGCGGCAGGCAGATGCGGGAACCGGCAGGCAGGGAGAGACGGGCAGACGGGTAGGCAGGGAGATGATCGGCTGGCTGGCGATGATCGCGATCCATACAGAACAACAGGTGGTTTGTAACACAGAGTTAGCGACAATTTGCAACAATGATCCGACAACAGTGGGTGGAACGCCGGGGTTCTTATACAGTCACTGATTGTCGATTGACGGCAGCCGAGAGCGCAGCGCAGGTGCCGCTAATCATGCAGGGGCGGCACCGGAGCACGGAGTCACACCCACCAACCCCGCGAGCCCGGAGACACGGTCGCGACCGTGACAATTATAAATGTACAAGTAACTAAGGGTAGACGCGCAAGTGAGGGCAGGAGTAGCAGAATTATGGCATATGGCATGTAATAGCAGAAATATATATTTACATTTACATTTATATTTAGGGCATTTGGCAGATGCCACTTACAAAGAGTACATTTGTTGAAGGAGACAGCTAAATAACGCTGTGGTACATAAAGATAGGAATAGAGCTGTTTTCGAGCATTCATATTTACGAGACAAATAGATCGAGTTTTGTAATTGCCAAATTGCCTGCATAAGGTAGCTGGGATAAGAGCAGACGTGCAATTCTGAGCATGCTACCAACATCTAAGAAGTCATCGAGCTGAAGTTGTAGAGCGGAGTGCTCAGGCTGGTGAGTATGGTCTGACTAATGTTTGGAGGTAGCTAGGGGCGATTCCGTTGACAGAGGGGGGGTTATGTGGGAGAATTTTGGTAAGTTGATCATGTGGTGCGTTGCTCCGTTCTTGATCCGTTGTAAGGGCTTGATAGCGGAGGCATGGAGTACAGCCAGGAAAAATTGCAGTAGTCAAGACGAGTGATGACGAGCGCTTGGATCAGGATCTGTGCTGCTTCACGTGTGAGGAAGGGCTGGATCTTGCTGACGTTGTAGAGAGAAATTCTACAAGATCGGGACACAGAGGTAATGTTGGCATTGCAGGACAGCTGGTCATATATACAGTATACTGTATATATATATACACATATATACAGTATATACATAAAATAAAAGAATCAGAAGCATATGTATCCAGAATATTTAAATATTGCATGGGGAATATGGCATATGTATCCAGAAGTAGTTGAATAATCTAAATATTATCAACGTTATAAATGTTATGTAAAATGTAAAGTGATCAATATGATCAGTGAGATTGGTAGATGCTTTGCACTGCTGGGAGATGGTAACTGATGATGTCCTCTGCTGTCTTCACCACCCTCTGGATGGCCTTGCCATCAGCAGCGGAGCAACTGCAGAACCAAGCAGTAATGTGAGTAATGAGAGGATGCTCTCAATGGTGCACCTGTAAAAGTTAGTGAGGGTTTTTGCAGACATGCCAAACTTCTTGAGTCTCCTAAGAAAGTAAAGGCGCTTTTGGGCAGTTTTTACAGCTGAGTCCCCTTGCCTGGACCAGGTGAAGTCATCTTTGATTAACTCACCGAGGAACTTGAAGCAGGAGACTTTCTCCACCTCAGCTCTGTCGATGTGTAAGGGGGCATGACCCTTCCTGAAATCT
>PIJE02000005.1:408708-446208 GCA_002895965.2 Coryphaenoides rupestris
CTACCTATTCCTCCTACGCTTTAATACTATATCCCTCTCTGTTTGTGTGTGTGTGCGATGTGTATATTCAGCATAAGTATCAATGTGACATGACATTTAAAGTAAAATAAAAACCTTCCAGGCTGCATAAACTCTCCCGTGGATTGATCTAGGTGTCGGTAGACACTTTGACCAACCTTGCCATGGTAGTTGGCAGAATGTACTCCTCTGTACCGTGACTCCGTGCTGACAACAACCAGAATGGCATCGCCGGCTCAGGGCTGCATACCAGTCACGCATTAGACTCGCCTGTATAAAGTGACATGGGCAAATGTAATTCTGTTTTTTTTTTATTTTCTCTAAAATTCGGATCTTCTCACCAACAATGATGAGACACCGCCTATAGAGAGGAGGTTAGGGACTTGGCAACATGGTGCCAGGGCAACAACTCTCTCTCAACGTCGCAAGACTGAGATGATCGCAGATTTCAGGAAGGGTCATGCCCCCTTACACATCGACAGAGCTGAGGTGGAGAAAGTCTCCTGCTTCAAGTTCCTCGGTGAGTTAATCAAAGATGACTTCACCTGGTCCAGGCAAGGGGACTCAGCTGTAAAAACTGCCCAAAAGCGCCTTTACTTTCTTAGGAGACTCAAGAAGTTTGGCATGTCTGCAAAAACCCTCACTAACTTTTCTTTGCTTTCATTGCGAGACGTGTGAAGGAATGCAGATGGAAAGTGGTTGTTATGGCAACATGCATCAAAAAGCATATGGAAATAGGAAAGAGACAATGCATTCCAATTCCAATCTTATCACAGTTTAGAAAACATCTCAAGTCTGTGTTAAATATTCAGGTGTTGTATTGACTGCACTTTCAATCATTTTATCATATTGGTGTCATGTTGTCATATTGGTGAATATCTTCAAAAATATTTCAACAATCGACAACCTACGTACCCACTATTTTTACACAGGTGCTACCATTTTATGTGATCCGACTAATCCCTTCGTGTTTTTGTACTGCTCTACAAATCTCTGAGTTAAATTTGAATCAGGGCCCGGTGGGCGGTAGACCATAGCCACAAAAAAGGAATCTGCAATGCCATAATCTCTCTGCTTAATGCAAAATGAGGAGCTGAAAGCAAGCACCTCAAAAGATGCAAAAATGTAGCTACTCTTTGGTCTTAGGACCAGCTTTGAACTAGAGATTTGAGCCACTCCACCACCTTTCCTCGATTCACGTGATAGTTGTGAGTTAACATAGTTTGGTGGAGTATCTTCATTTAGCGGCAGATAAACCTTTGGTTTTAACCAGGTCTGGCACAGGCAAAGGAAATCTATCCTATGCTCAGCAATTAGATCCTGATATTCATAAATCTGATATTCATAAATTCAATTTAGATTTTGACCTCCTCCAGTTTATTATTAAAATCAGAGGGAGTATGGTTACTGTTCAGCTCTGAGGAGGAGGAAATAACAACATTCTCACTGAGTGGCAGCCTTCCCCTGCCAGGTTTTAACGCTCGGGACAGTGCGGGGCAGCAACACAACACTAATGGCAGTAGGTAAACTATAAACCTCCAGTTGACAGTCGCTGCTGTTGCCTGAGCTTGGAGCCGCCTCAGTGTCACCCAGGCTAACTAGCTTAGCTCATTGTTCTAGACTCTGCAACGCTGACTTTTGTGTCGCTAGCAGGCTCGCTGATCACCTGCATCCCAGCATGCTGTAGGTGAATGAGTCACACCTGACGAAGGCAACTATCTATGTTTACCGATATGTAATTGTAATTGAGGCGTCAAACCCAGTGGGGTGAAGTCCGTCTCTCATCAGCACGCCAGGGTGGTCCCACATGGAGGGCCAGTTATTCACAAACCTAGGCCCTGCTCTAAACTATAGCGAGCCAACCAACGGTTTAGGGACTTTAATCTACTATATTGCTCATCATTACCTCTGACAGGCCAGAGATAATTAATTGATGCTGACACATCTTTCTTGCGAAGTCACACAGCCTAACTATGTTGCTTTTTGTGACATCAGATTTTCTCATCCTTCCTTGTAATTAATTTGTGCCGACATGAATTACAATGTTGTCAAAGCTCGTGTCGGTGTTGGGTGCGTTTCATCTAACTCTGTATGTGTCCTTACTACATGCCAGCAACTGAAGATTAACTTTTTTTACTATTTCGGGATCCTATAACTAGCAATTTCCACCCCTGAAAAAGACTTGCGAGGAGGGCTGCCTGCCTTCGCAAGTGGGGCTGCTGACAGGGTACCCTGGACAGAGCTAATGCTAACACTAACAATATGAGGCCGCCTTGGAGGCCTCCTCTCTACTTTCTCAGGTGTATCCGTCTTTTCTATTGATGCTGACTTTTCCTCCTCTAGCTGAGCAACAGGAGTCCATGCTTACTGTGTTTGTTCCAGAGAAAGCAGCTCCAATATGATGACACAGTTCCAATACAAGTCGCAATAACAACACACCAGTGATCGGGTTTACAGTACAGAGCATTTAAACAGTATATACCGTAAATCCTCTAATAGTGGCCTATATTCCATTGAAGGCCGGTCTCTCATAATGGCCAGGCGCGTGGTCAACACGGACAAATACAGGTCGGGTCAAAAAACGAAGAAAAAAAAACGACGGTTAATACGGTAAACTGGAGCCTGTTATACACCGGTAATGTAACTACGGTAGTTTGAATGACCTGTGCAAGCCTGACTGGCCTGGACGTGTCTACGTAACACAGAGCGACCAGAGAAGAGAAAACAAACATGGCGCCGACCACACAAAAGTTTGACGTGACTTTTAAAGAGACAGTTACCGTATTACTGTAATGTTTATTCCTACCTCAGGGTTGTTTTATTGTACAGTGGCCGTATTGTCCCAACGTGAGGCTGCGGTGCTGTTTTGTTACCGTATGTTACTTGCAGCTGAATCTTACTGTTTGTTTCTTTTGTTTTTATGTGCCAATGTGTGCAATGTTTTGCAATAAAAGTCAGGAAATTAAGGGATTGTGTCCATGAGAGTTAAATTTTAAGAAATAAAGGCCTGCCTCTAATATAAGCCTGCCTCCAACAAAGGCCTGGTGCTCTTTGCGGCTCAGTAAATAAAGGCCCCGGCCAATATTAGAGGATTTACGGTATGAAGATGATATAAACAGTACAAATACTAGAATACAGATAATATTTTGTGGATGTGACCGGGTAATCTGACCAAACAAACCAAACAAACCCATCCGGATGCATCGTGTCCAGTGGATGCAGTGTCATCGGTGTCACAGCAGCGTCTGAAACAGACTCAGAGAAAGCATTGGTCGATGCTAGTCCCAGTTTAGTTCAGTGTATTCTTATGAGACGTAATTCACTATCTGGTTATTGTTCCCTGATCACAGGGTGGTGCCCGGTTGTTATTAATTCAGATTCATATTTTTTAAATGATTATTTTAATAATTAATAATTGTATTGGATAATTGTTATTATATCATTATTATTTATACGCTAATAACTGACCGTAGGATATTAATTTCTTGAACCATTTTCTTTACCAGGAAAGTGTCCTGACCAAGTGTGTGTGTGTGTCTGTGTTGGGCGACTTAATGCATTAGCAGTTGCACTTGGTCCCGATTTGTCATTTTCACCTGGCCCCCAGGTAGGTTGACAAGCACACACTCCCTCATCACTGCTGACACCTCCTATAGCCCCTCGGGGGCCTGATGTGGGTGGCTTGTCACAAGTTTATGGGCTGTAAAGTATCTTCCGCATCCCACTGTGTGTCATCTGCTTGGGCGATTTCCACAGCTACGGTTAGTGTGGCTCCTACACAACTGGGTATGTTGGGAGTGAAAACATGTTTGACACATTGGGAACACGTTGACAATTTGGAGTAACTTTTCGTTCTGTTTATTTGTTCTACTCTGACTCAAGGTGCTGTAGGCAGGATTTATGAGCTACTATTCGAGTGTCATTGTTATTAGTGAGTGAAACTCACTCTGAGAATATCTGTTTAAAGTTGGATGTGCCTGCAGTCCATTTCTGACTGATTAAGGCATCTCTTATCTGATTGATCCGGGAAATCCATCTGGCCTGACAATCACAGATATGTGAATGCAATCAACATTTGTTGTTGTTTATTTCCAAAATCTTGCTCTCTTCTACTGTGTTGTGCTCTCTCACCCTCTCTCTCTTTACAACTCAAAGTCAAGTCAAAGTCAGAGTTGTATTTTCACATCATAACACAGGGCCATTCTGAACTATATATCTATATATATATATATATATCTATATCTATACGTATATACACACATATACACACATAAATTGAGTGGCACAATATACATAGTAAGATAACACAATATACATAATAATGATATGAAATGGATTAATTGATTGAATATGATTCCAGCAGTATTGAATTTTGAGTATTATTGTCACGTGGAGAGCAGGAGGACCCAAGCGCACGACTCAGACTCGGGTTTATGCAGTACTTTTATATTTATTTACGATACATAGAGGAGAAAACGGGAGTGAAGCCAGCGGGACGGGTGGCGAGCGCGGCAGGCAGATGCGGGAACCGGCAGGCAGGGAGAGACGGGCAGACGGGTAGGCAGGGAGATGATCGGCTGGCTGGCGATGATCGCGATCCATACAGAACAACAGGTGGTTTGTAACACAGAGTTAGCGACAATTTGCAACAATGAACCGACAACAGTGGGTGGAACGCCGGGGTTCTTATACAGTCACTGATTGTCGATTGACGGCAGCCGAGAGCGCAGCGCAGGTGCCGCTAATCATGCAGGGGCGGCACCGGAGCACGGAGTCACACCCACCAACCCCGCGAGCCCGGAGACACGGTCGCGACCGTGACAATTATAAATGTACAAGTAACTAAGGGTAGACGCGCAAGTGAGGGCAGGAGTAGCAGAATTATGGCATATGGCATGTAATAGCAGAAATATATATTTACATTTACATTTATATTTAGGGCATTTGGCAGATGCCACTTACAAAGAGTACATTTGTTGAAGGAGACAGCTAAATAACGCTGTGGTACATAAAGATAGGAATAGAGCTGTTTTCGAGCATTCATATTTACGAGACAAATAGATCGAGTTTTGTAATTGCCAAATTGCCTGCATAAGTAGCTGGGATAAGAGCAGACGTGCAATTCTGAGCATGCTACCAACATCTAAGAAGTCATCGAGCTGAAGTTGTAGAGCGGAGTGCTCAGGCTGGTGAGTATGGTCTGACTAATGTTTGGAGGTAGCTAGGGGCGATTCCGTTGACAGAGGGGGGGTTATGTGGGAGAATTTTGGTAAGTTGATCATGTGGTGCGTTGCTCCGTTCTTGATCCGTTGTAAGGGCTTGATAGCGGAGGCATGGAGTACAGCCAGGAAAAATTGCAGTAGTCAAGACGAGTGATGACGAGCGCTTGGATCAGGATCTGTGCTGCTTCACGTGTGAGGAAGGGCTGGATCTTGCTGACGTTGTAGAGAGAAATTCTACAAGATCGGGACACAGAGGTAATGTTGGCATTGCAGGACAGCTGGTCATATATACAGTATACTGTATATATATATACACATATATACAGTATATACATAAAATAAAAGAATCAGAAGCATATGTATCCAGAATATTTAAATATTGCATGGGGAATATGGCATATGTATCCAGAAGTAGTTGAATAATCTAAATATTATCAACGTTATAAATGTTATGTAAAATGTAAAGTGATCAATATGATCAGTGAGATTGGTAGATGCTTTGCACTGCTGGGAGATGGTAACTGATGATGTCCTCTGCTGTCTTCACCACCCTCTGGATGGCCTTGCCATCAGCAGCGGAGCAACTGCAGAACCAAGCAGTAATGTGAGTAATGAGAGGATGCTCTCAATGGTGCACCTGTAAAAGTTAGTGAGGGTTTTTGCAGACATGCCAAACTTCTTGAGTCTCCTAAGAAAGTAAAGGCGCTTTTGGGCAGTTTTTACAGCTGAGTCCCCTTGCCTGGACCAGGTGAAGTCATCTTTGATTAACTCACCGAGGAACTTGAAGCAGGAGACTTTCTCCACCTCAGCTCTGTCGATGTGTAAGGGGGCATGACCCTTCCTGAAATCTGCGATCATTTCCTCAGTCTTGCCGACGTTGAGAGAAATGTTGTTGCCCTGGCACCATGTTGCCAAGTCCCTAACCTCCTCTCTATAGGCGGTCGTGTGTGGCTACACAGTCATGCGTGGACTGAGTATGCAGCCCTGAGGGGCTCTGGTGCTCAGGGTCAGTACAGAGGAGGTGAGACTTCCCATTCTCACAACCAGGGGTCTGCCTGTTAGGTAGTGCAGGATTCAGTTGCAAAGGAAGTTGTTTAACCCCAGGCTCCTGAGTTTGAGAATGAGCTTAGTGGGCACAATAGTGTTGAATGCTGAGCTGTAATCAATGAATAGCATCCTCACATACTGTATGTGTTCCCCTATTCAGGTGGGAGAGGGCAGTGTGAACTGTCAGGGCAATGGTGTCGCAATAGATCTGTTGGGACGGTATGTAAATTGGAGCGGGTCCAAGGTGTCAGAAAGGGTGGAGCAGATTTGGTTTCTGACTAGCCACTTGAAGCACTTCATGATGATGGGGGCAGTGCTACAGTAGGTCATACAGGGTGTTAATCATTCAGGCAGGTGATGGAAGGGACAATCTGTTTGAAGCAGGTGGGGACTGTCCCAATTCGTGCAACACAGAACATCTGCCAGTCTGTGATTTCAAAACACAGCGCTTTGATGGGCTGTCAGCTCTGATAGCTGTGATAGCTCCAACCAACCACTACCATGGATGCCACAGATTAGTCAGAAATATGTGGTCGGTTATCTGCCCAGCAGTGTGTACGCTTCTGAGTGTGTGTGTGTGTGTGTGTGTGTGTGTGTGTGTGTGTGTGTGTGTGTGTGTGTGTGTGTGTGGTGTGTGTGTGTGTGTGTGTGTGTGTGTGTGTGTGTGTGTTGTGTGTGTGTGTGTGTGTGTGAGTTAGATCAGTGAGACCACCTGCTCGGTCTTTCCTGGCTTGTGTTTCTTCCTGACAGTTGTGCAGTCTCTTATTCATCCTGTTTCCTCCTTTAAATCCTCTCTTTCCAGACAGAGCAGACTGAACGAGTTTAAAAGGTGACAGGACCAAAACATACTGCAGTAACTATGAAACTGAATTATAGATAAGAAAAATTATCCAGAACTCAATAACTTAATAACAGCTTGATAACATTTAATTGGTGTTCCCGATAACAGTATTTGTATGTATTTTTCACTGATGGTGAGAAATGTTGAACGGAATCATGAAAAAGCTGGCATTGTTAATTTGTAACGTGTGCGTGTCATTTGTAACGTGTGTGTGTGTGTGTGTGTGTGTTTGTGAGATTTTGGGTGCGTGATCGCAGCTGTAGTTTTCCCTGAGGTGCCTTAGTCAGAACAGGGCAAACCACCACTATCAAGACAAGCCTACACTCTGCAGGACCCATCATCATGTTGTCCCACTTAATGAGTGTGTGTTGTGAGTGTAGGGAAAGCTCCCAGGTCTCAAAGCCCAAAGTTCACCTGTCTACCTTGAAGGTTTTCTCCAGCAAGATATGCTAACCGCCTGCCTGCTCATTAATGACACGTATACAAAAAAATAAACTTCACTTTGGGTCGGTTTCGATATAAGTGTCAGGTAAGCGATGAGAGTAGTTAATGAGGAACCTGAGGGGAATGAAGTAGAAGAGAGGGAACACCAGGCAGCTAATTAGGAGTATTAGATTAAAATATCTACCTACCTATTCCTCCTACGCTTTAATACTATATCCCTCTCTGTTTGTGTGTGTGTGCGATGTGTATATTCAGCATAAGTATCAATGTGACATGACATTTAAAGTAAAATAAAAACCTTCCAGGCTGCATAAACTCTCCCGTGGATTGATCTAGGTGTCGGTAGACACTTTGACCAACCTTGCCATGGTAGACTATGACATGGCAGAATGTATTCTGTTTTTTGTATTTTTTCCTCCTAAAATCTCAGAACCCTCTCATCTCGTTCGGTCCCGGAAGTCTAAAGCAAAGCTTCTAAGAAAATCAAAGCTTTCTCTGCCTTAGGACTGGGCCACAGCTAATGGAAAACAGAAAAACAGGTCATCAGCGAATCTTTTCTTTGCTTTCATTGCGAGACGTGTGAAGGAATGCAGATGGAAAGTGGTTGTTATGGCAACATGCATCAAAAAGCATATGGAAATAGGAAAGAGACAATGCATTCCAATTCCAATCTTATCACAGTTTAGAAAACATCTCAAGTCTGTGTTAAATATTCAGGTGTTGTATTGACTGCACTTTCAATCATTTTATCATATTGGTGTCATGTTGTCATATTGGTGAATATCTTCAAAAATACATATACATATATTTCACTCTATAGTTTCAACAACACCTGATTAGAATCAAATAAACACATTTAAATATTGAAAATGGAAACATTACAAATGATTATCGATAATATGTTTATTTGTGGTTCTGCCTTGTTTGGAGTATATATGCGTCTCCGTGGCAACCGTAGCCTTGTGCACAGCAGAGGAGAGAGAGAGGAGAGGTGTGGTCGCCAGTGATGAAGGTGTTGGTAAAACGTGGTTATCAGGAACTATTTGTGGAGGTGAAAGTGACGTGAAAGAGTTTGAAAGAGTGTGAACATACTGACTGTTAGAAACAGAGATTGGTAGAATATAGAAACTGAGGGGTGAATACAAAACAGATCATATTTATGTATACCTTTGTTGGCATGCATGGTTCATAAATGGAAGAAAAAAACATTAATTCATGCATATGTATGCGTTAATGAATACAATATACTGGACTTGGTTACAAAAACATGAAAAGCGTCAATAAAAATGGAATCAATGTATTATTTGTATACTTTGACAAATCAATGGGAAAAAATATTTCAACATGAATATCATGACTTAAACATCATTCCTATCATCGGACATAAAAAAGGAAACATGTATTGCTCTCTGTCTAACATAGTACATTTGTGAACGGATCCCACTGTTGTTGTCCCACAGTAAATATGTATGCTCTGTCCCAATTAATTTCAGAATCCAAGCATTTTCTATTTGCAATGTGAAGGATACAGAACAAATGTTTGCATTACGCTACAACAGTCTCACTAACGTACGGTCCTCAATAATCACATTCAATCATGAAAAGCTTGAACATGACAGATGCTCAAAACCAGCATATTTCACATCGACACACTCGGTGGTTTGGTATCTCTGGGTTGCGTTGGGAGATCATGCATTGCATTCAGTGTGTGTGTGTGTTCGTACAAAGGGGTTCTTCATTTGCATATAAGGTTTAATATATCTATTTATAGAGATTGCATGCATTGCTGCACATGTCTATGATGTACATATCTTGACCTTTTTATCTTGTTTGTGAAAGAACAAAAAATGATGATGAAGCCCCAACACTCCTGGTGCATGTCTGAAATCAAATTGCTGAAATCCACCATGGATCATCGAACATACATATCACACACACACATCTACCCAGGACCATGCTCTGAGTTTGAGCTGCCTCTGATTTGATACTGGGCTGTGGTTGTTGCCACGGCGACCTTCTGCTGATGGACAGATGGAAAATCCACCAACAGTGAAGGTGGATTTTCCAATTTGCACCAGCCAGATATATGGCTAATGAGTGGAAGCTCTGGCGGGTTGCGAGGAGGACTACCTGGTGAGGACTCCTGTACTGTTCCTCACCTGAACAGGTTGTTAAAATACACCTGAAGATCGGAAGAGAGGCTGACGCTATTTGTAAGTGGGTGGGTGTGCACCGCGTGTCAGGTGTGTGCACCAGGTTCTCCAGTGGGCGCTGCTAAAGGGGAAACCTAGAGAAGCCCCGGGTCCTGTTTGATGAAAAGGTGAAGGCAGGGGTCTTGATTTCAATGAGAGATTAAGCGCCCCCTGGAGCTCCTCCTGGACCCCTCTCTGTCCCTCCTCTCTCCACCTGACCCCTCCCCCAGGGCATGTCTCTGGCCCACATATGCCTCTCTACCTCTCTCCCTCCCCCTCTCTCTCTCTCTCTCTCTCTCTCTCTCTCTCTCTCACTCGTGCTCTCTCTCTTTGTCTCTGAGTCTCTCTCTCCCTCTCCTTGATCCAGCAGTAATCCTGCCTTCGGAAATACAGCACCCCCCTCCTCCCTCATTTCCATCGTCTTACTCTTTCATCCAGTTATTTTCTCCATTTTATATTTTCCCCCGACCCCCCCGCCCATGTCTGCCCACGCCCCCTTTCCTACATACTGTACCTCTTCTTCTCTTTCTTTTGATAACATTCCTCCTGGTCTGTTCTCTCTCTCTCTCTCTCTCTCTCTCTCGATCTCTCTCTCGTCATTTAATGTCCCACTGCCGCAGCATCGTCTCAGTAAGGGTTTGTATGCTGCTGAGCACACTGGCACGATCCTGTGGTGGTGGTGATGCCGTGACATCACCAGCGGGGGTGGGGTGAGCAGGGACGGTGTTGGAATAAATTGGGGGAGAAGAAAGGCTGTAGAAGCGGAAGGCGGTTGCGTGGTACAGGTCGAAGAATGGGAGCTGTCCATCACGGGTGTGCTGAATCTGTTTGATACAATGGGTTCTATGGGCATAAATATACAG
This sequence comes from Coryphaenoides rupestris, assembly GCA_002895965.2. Classification (NCBI taxonomy): domain Eukaryota; kingdom Metazoa; phylum Chordata; class Actinopteri; order Gadiformes; family Macrouridae; genus Coryphaenoides; species Coryphaenoides rupestris. The sequence continues at coordinate 419,336 of PIJE02000005.1, forward strand.
TATATAAACAAATCAAATGTTACTAATAGTTGTATTTGCACCATCCATGTTTACTTAAATGAGAAATAAAGATAAGATTTACTTTTGTACATTTGGGTACAGTTCCTGGGGTGGCAGTAGCTCAGGAGCGGTTGTCTGCCAACCGGAGGGTTGCTGGTTCAATCCCCGGGCTCCGCCTAGCATCAAGGTGTCCATGAGCAAAACACTTAACTCTAACTGCTCCTGATGTGTTGTTACATTGCATCGTTGACACCGCCATCTGTGTATGAATGTGAGGCAACTGTAAAGTGCTTTGGATAAAAGCGCTGTATAAATTCAATCAATTTACTATATGCCGTTAACTGATCAAAACTTCAAGCACACAGTACAAGTGAGGGTAAGTCATGTGACTTATATAAGCAGCATCAGAATGGATTGCATGTCAGTCTCAACCCGGTTGGCCAGTGGTTTATTTTGTGGTTCCGACATCCGTTTTTTCTTCCATCCTTCCTTGATCTTGTCCTGAATTAGCACTTTGCCTGGCTGCATTATTAAGTCTTAAGCTGTCGTCCCCCAGGAGTCTTCATATTTTCATCTAAAATGGAGGGCAGTGTTGAAGTTGGATTGAACGCCAGCCCGGTCAGGCTGGATGCCAGCCAGACCCTAAAACAAATTTGGAAACAAATTAAATGGATTGGACCCCATGTTTTGGTCGATACACATTTTTTTGTATAATTGTTGTGAGCGTTCATTCTGTCTTCATGTGCACACGTGAAACTTCATCGAGTTTATGATATATATAGGATTATCCAAGCTGTGTCCATAGCAACTCATTCTACCAGCTATGTTTAACTACTATCAGGATCACCATATCAATATGTAACATTGAAAAGTCGATGTATTCCCTTATATATGTAAAAACTAAACCATACGATTATAACGTACATTCATCCCCAATTGTTAGGTCAGTGGCTATGACACTGAGGAGATTGAATAACTTTTTCTCATGACGATTATATGAATATGAAGCAAATACTTTCTTCTCTTCATTATCATTTAGTCTCTGAACATTGTTCTGGAAAAGTCACGTCCTACCATGTGATAAGATCCGAATCAGTCAGTCTTCACTGAAGTAAACCAACCATGAACATGTAATTTGGTCTTATAATCAGCCAACAATTTGCCAGCTCACGGAGCAAGCAAGATTTCAAACTACTTGAACCCATTGTATAATTTTAGGCTTAAATTCACAACCTCATTCTTCTCATTTCCCTTTATCTCAATCATATTGTTCATATGATCCCACCATGCATGATTATTATTAATTATTGTCGGTTGGATAGGAAAATAGATTTTAATGAAACAAAATGGAAGGCAAGTGTATTGTTGAACTCAGTGTTGTCTGTGGTGCTTAATAAAGATTGAACACATGCACTTGGTGTGACCTGTGGTGAAAATGCTTATCGGGGTATTGACATTGCAATAAGATAGACTAAAGAGTTATTTTGGTCCTATCAGTTCGTAGCCTAACTTGATTACTGTTTGGATTTAGTACATACATTTTAGTTTTAAAGTGTAAGTCAACCCCAGGTTTCAGATTCAATTAAAACACTGAACGTTCTATAATTGTGAGGGAGAGGGGAGGGTGGGGGGGGGGGGGGGGCATCGAGACTGAGCTGTTGTCCCCTCGCTAACGAACCACGCTAACTTTGTGATCATTTTTTGTTTGTTTACTGTGTACTAGTTTTACAGTAATGACCGTCCACCAGACATGTCCCATCATCAAAACTGAAAATGAATGTGACTCAGTAAACTAAATACTGGTATAAGTCCTGTATGTCTACCAGTGTACAGCTGTCCAGGAGACGGGATGAGTCCTGTATGTCTAGTGGTGTATTCCTGCCCAGGAGACGGGATGAGTCCTGTATGTCTAGTGGTGTATTCCTGTCCAGGAAACAGCCTGCAGCACTCCTCTCTGTACAGCTATTCGTTCAATATCGTTCAATAGTTATACACAATCGATGAAGTACCCATCCCCTAAATGAAACACAATTGAAATATGTAACATTTAAAAATGTCCGTCGTATGACGTCGTAAAGTATACATTTTCACCCAAAAAATAACAAATTTTGAGTTCCACACAATATCGAATTTTTACACATATTTTATGTAAATGAAGGTATTATTTTAGTACCAGTGACAAAATTACACATATTACTGTGTTGGCAATCACCTAATCTATATTACTACGTTGAAAAAGAAACACCATGTCCTGGGATTTAACGATTTTTAACATCTTTTCTACATTCCCGTCTATGAATCAGCTTTTTGTTTTGAAGAAACACAACTCTGTTTATATGCATAGAATGCATTGCAGTTTTGTTTGTGGGCAGAACACTCACTCACTCATCCTCTTCGCCCTCAATGGGGCATAAGGCCACACAGAACAGGTCAGTCAGATTCACTATAATATGTCCAAGTCAAGCAGCAGCAGCAGCGGCAGCCAAGCACATTACATCCTGCCCTGAGTCCTGAGTACTGGAGTCTGCACTTCCTGGATCAATGAGACTTTGATTAGATAAGTAGGCAGAAGCTGGGGCTTCCACTTTTTAGGGATGGATAGATGAGAGAGAAAGTGTGTGTGTGTGTGTGTGTGTGTGTGTGTGTGTGTGGTGTACGTGTGGAGGTGGGGGTGATGGGGGGAGGGTTTTGCTGATACGACCCTGAGTAGTTAGAAAAGGTCATTTGCATGTAAATGAGGTAAGGATTCGGTAAAATGTGACAAAATCAATCTGTTCTTGCTCACGTTGGAGGAAACTGGGTGCGGTCTCTATGGAGAAGTCATATTGTGTGGTGTCCGTGTCGGCTGTTGTTGTACAAAGTGTAAGACGGTGTGGAAATGGAACTGGATGTGAGAAGAATAATTACTTCAAAAATTATTCTTATTATTATAAAAATCCAATCTAGAGATCAGAATGCACAGAGGCGCTCTATGAGCTTCCTCCACTGGCATGTTGCAACCAGGCAGAACAGTGTTAACACAGATCAAATCCCCAGCCTGCTTGGCATGATGATGTCTCCTGCTGTAGAAGCAGGGCTGATGTTTGGCTTTAAGGGTTACGGTTGGTGTAGGAATGTAAGGATGAGAGACTAGTTCAGCTCCACTTGGATATTTTCATCCAAACAGAGATCTGCCACAAATTAACCTGCTCACATTTAGTTTTTTGCATCTTTAATACGGTACAAACAAAAGTAACCTAGATTAAGTGGTGATTAATTGGACAACTATGTGTTGGTTAAGTCAAGTTCACACAAAGTAGTTCACAACCTGATACATTTAATAGGATTATGAACCTAAACATTTTGTCTTTAATGTCACACCCTCAAGAGCGAGTGGGATGTGATACATTTTGCAACGGCAAATATTTGTTTTGAAGTTCATGCGAGCCTGATAATCATTCAGAATTTCTATTTAGTTTCACTTGATATTTCAGTGTGAAGTTTCTTCCATCTGAGTTGCTGTTGCTTCCAGCCAAACCAATCACGCAAACAGATAACCAACCAGCCCAAAGGTATACAATGGGATGAGTCTGAGTTTCAAAGACCCCATGAAGAGACTCCCGGAAAGATCAATCACCTCGCCCGGACAAAGTAAACCGGGGCACCCTTCTGGAGCCAGACCTGGGAGGGGAGCTCGTCGGCGAGCGTCTGGTGGCCAGGCCTGTATCCACGGGGCCCGGCCGGGCCAAGCCCGAAAAGACAACGTGGAGTCACCTCCCTGTGGGCTCACCACCTGCAGGGAGAGTCATTGGGGTCGGGCGCCGTACGTGATGGCTGCCGTGTTGCGAGCTCTCGTACGCCGACAAGGTTTTTTGTTATTTATTCTTTTAATTGCGACTATCTTTGCACAAGAAGTTAGCAGCAAGTTCACTTACGACAGTTGTACACTTCTGGAGATTAGAACGACAGTCGCTCGCCGCCTACCGGAGTTTTTCAAGTCTTTCGACTCGGACGTCCCACCTGGAGTCGCGGCTGGATTATCTCCGTCCATCTTAGGCGCGATCACACGCAAGCGTCGCCGACGGAGAGGGAAGCGAGCCGGCGTGCTGGTCAGGCTGAGACGTCGTGCCAATCGTCCTCCACTACCCACCATTCTGCTGGCTAATGTACAGTCTCTGGACAATAAGTTATGCGAGCTACAGGCTCGTATCCAATTCCACCGGGAAACAAAGGAGAACTGCATCATCTGCCTGACGGAGACATGGATGTCGGAGGGGGTTGCCGACTCAGCCATCGAGCCGACAGGATTTTCCGTCCACCGCGCGGACAGAACAAAGGCTCTCTCCGGTAAAGATCGTGGAGGGGGGGTCTGTCTCATGATTAACAGATCTTGGTGCAACCAGAGTCATGTGCAGACCCTCAAGTCTTTCTGTTCCCCGGACCTGGAGTACCTGATGCTTATGTGCCGACCATTCTGGCTACCGCGGGAGTTTACAGCAGTAACCGTGACTGCTGTGTACATTCCCCCTCAAGCCAACACGGACATAGCGCTGAAGGAACTTTATGGGGCTATCAGCGAACAGGAGTCGGCTCACCCGGAGGCTGCTTTCATTGTGGCGGGGGACTTCAATAAGGCGAACCTGAAGAAAGTTCTCCCGAAGTTCTATCAACACATCACAAGCAACACACGGGGCGAACGAATCCTGGATCACTGCTACACCCCCTTCCGGGACGGCTACAAGTCCCTCCTCCGCCCACCGTTCGGCAAATCAGATCACCGCTCGATCCAACTACTCCCCGCCTACAGGCAGAGACTGAAGCAGCAACCAATCGCTGTGAAGGAGGTCCAATGCTGGTCGGACCAGTCAGAGTCTATGCTGCAGGATTGTTTTGATCACGTGATCTGGGATGCGTTCAGGGTTGCGTCGGACAATAACATCAGCGAGTACGCGTCCTCAGTCACCGGGTTCATTAAGAAATGCATAGATGACGTTGTTCCAACTAAGTCGGTTCGGATTTATCCCAACCAGAAACCATGGATTAATGGCGATGTTCGCGCCGCACTCCGCGCGCGTAACGCCGCCTTTGACTCTGGGAATACGGTGGAATATACGAGAGCCCGCTACGACCTCCGCAAGACCATCGGCTCTGCCAAGCGGGAGTATAAGAACAGGGTGGAGGACAAATTCAAGAGCCACGACGTGAGGGGTGTGTGGAAGGGGCTACAGACAATCACGGACTTCAGAGGGAGAACCAGCGGTGTAGAGAACTCCTCTACCTCCCTCCCTGGCGAGCTAAACACCTTCTTCGCCCGGTTCGACGTGAACGGCAGCCCGCCGAAGTCAGCGCTGCCTGAGGAGGCCAGCCTGCTGAACATCTCAGAGGCTGACGTGCGCAGAGCCTTCAAGCGGGTGGACATCCGGAAGGCGGCGGGACCAGACCACATCCCGGGGCGCGTCCTCAGAGCATGCGCAGACCAGCTGGCAGGAGTCTTCGCAGACATCTTCAACCTGTCCCTGTCCCAGGCTGTTGTTCCCGAGGTCTTCAAGATGTCCATCATCGTGCCTGTCCCTAAACACCCCAAGGTAACCTGCCCGAATGACTGGAGACCTGTAGCCCTCACCTCGATTGCCAGTAAATGCTTCGAGAGGCTGGTCAAGGACTTCATTTGTTCCATGTTGCCTGCCACGCTGGACCCATGGCAATTTGCTTACCGTCAAAACAGATCCACCGACGACGCCATTGCCATGGCACTTCACACTGCCCTCTCTCACCTGGAGGGGAAGAACTGTTGTGTGAGAATGCTGTTTGTGGACTTCAACTCAGCGTTCAACACCATAGTTCCTGCCAAGCTCGACACCAAGCTCAGGAGTCTAGGCCTGCACCCGACCATGTGCAGCTGGATACTGGACTTCCTGTCGGGCCGCCGCCAGGTGGTGAGGATGGGCAGCACCACCTCAGAGCCGCTGACCCTCAACACTGGAGCCCCTCAGGGATGCGTGTTGAGCCCTCTCCTCTACTCCCTGTACACCCACGACTGCATGGCTATGCACAGCTCCAACGTCTTCATCAAGTTTGCTGACGACACGACAGTGTTGGGTCTGATCGCCGACGACGACGAGACAGCCTACAGGGAGGAGGTTGGATCACTGGCACAGTGGTGCCAAGAAAACAACCTCGCCCTAAACGTCAAGAAGACCAAGGAGCTGATCGTGGACTACAGGAAGCGGAGAGGAGAGCACGCCCCCATCTCCATCGACGGAGCTGCAGTGGAGAGGGTCAGCAGCTTCAAGTTCCTCGGCGTGCACATCTCCGAGGACCTCACATGGACCACGCACACCACACACGTGGTGAAAAAGGCCCAACAACGCCTGTATTTCCTCAGGCGACTGAGGAAATTCAACATGTGCCCCCGCATCCTCAGAACATTCTACTCCTGTACCATCGAGAGTGTTCTCACAGGATGCATCACCGTCTGGTACGGGAACTGCACCGCACTGGAGCGTAAAACACTACAGAGGGTGGTGCGGACGGCCCAGTACATCGTTGGAGGTGAGCTTCCCTCCCTCCTGGATATATACACCAGGCGGTGCGTGGCCAAGGCCAAACGGATTATTAAAGACAATAACCACCCCAGCCACGAACTGTACACACTCCTACCGTCAGGCAGGCGATACCGCAGTATCAAATGCCACACGAGCAGATTCAGAGACAGCTTCCACAGTCAGGCCATCAGGCTGCTGAACAAGTTCGGCATCAATGTCTAAATGCTAGTGCTAAGTGTTGGTGCTAGTGCTGTGCTGGTGTTACTGCTAGTGCTGGTCCTGGTGCTAGTGTTACTGCTAGTGCTGGTGCTGGTGTTAGTGCTAGTCCTGGTGCCAACTGCTGGTGCTAGTGTTGTGTCGACTGTCTGGGAAGGTATCCCGTGACATTCTGTGAATGTCAGCATATAACAATGTATATTTTAGTACATCGATTTATATGTGTATGGATATTTTACTGTATATTTTACTGTATTTTACTTTAGATTTAATTTACTTATTTTATATAGAATCCTATATATAGTTCTATTTCTATTTTGTAATTTCTTATAATTACTATTCTTATAATTACTGTCGGCTGTCGGGCGTTTTGCACATAAAGTTTTTAACTCATTGCTTATACACACGTGTAAACTGTGAAGTTACAATAAAAATACTTGAACTTGAACTTGAACTTGTGCGTTGTATACCAGGCGGTAGCCAAAAGCGGGGTCCTGGGCGTGTGGATCCCCGGGGAAGGAGCCTAAGCTGGTGCGGGAGGTGGAGCGGTACCAACTAGATATGGTTAGGCTTACATCCACTCACAGCACCGGGTCTGGAACCAAACTCCTGGAGAGGGGCTGCAACCTCTACCAGAGTTGCCCAGGGTATGAGGCGCCAGGCAGGTGTGGGGATACTCACAAGTCCCCGGCTGAGCGCCTCTGTGTTGGAGTTCTCTCCGGTGAACGAGAGGGTCGCCTCCATGCGACTGCAAGTCGCTGAGGGGAAGGCTCTGACTATTGTGTGTGCCTACGCACCAAACAGCAGCTCAGAGTATCCGGCATTCTTGGAGTCCATGGGTGGCACTCCATAGTTCTACTGGGGGACTTCAACGCACACGTGGGCAATGATGGAGAAACCTGGAGGGGAGTGATTGGGATGAACGGCCTGCCCGATCTGAACCAGAGTGGTGTTTTGTTATTGGACTTCTGTGCTAGTCATGGACCGGCCATAACAAACACCATGTTCGAACATAGGGTGGTCCACAAGTGTACCTGGTACCGGACCACCTTAGGCCAAAGGTCGCTGATCGACTTTGTAATTGTATCAGCAGATCTGCGGCCCTATGTTTTGGACACTCGGGTGAAGAGAGGAGCAGAGCTGTCAACTGATCACCACCTGGTGGTGAGTTGGATCAGATGGCGCGGGAGGCTGCCAGACAGACCTGGTAAAACCAAACGTGTAGTGAGGGTGAACTGGGAACATCTGGTGGAAGCCCCTGTCCGTAAGGTCTTTAACTCCCACCTCCGGAAGAACCTCTCGTGCATCCCGGGGGAGGTTGGGGACATGGAACCTGAGTGGGCCATGTTCAGAGCTTCCATTGTAGAGGCTGCAGCTCAGAGCTGTGGTCAAAAGGCTGTCGGTGCCTGCCATGGCGGCAACCCAAGAACCCGTTGGTGGACACCAGCGGTGAAAGAAGCCGTCAGACTGAAGAAGGAGGCCTTTCGGGCCTGGTTGGCCCAGGGGTCTCCTGAAACAGCAGATGGGTACCGGGAGGCCAAAAGGACTGCAGCTTCAGCAGTCACTGAAGCAAAAACCCGGGTGTGGGAGGAGTTCGGGGAGGCCATGGAGCTGGACTTTCGGTTGGCCTCAAGGAAGTTCTGGCAAACTGTCCGGCGACTCAGGAAGGGAAAGCAGGGCTTGGCTCAGGCTGTGCTCAGTCGGGGAGGAGAACTGCTGACCCAGACTGAGGATATTGTCGGGCGGTGGAAAGAACACTTTGAGGAGCTCCTGAACCCGACCAGTACGTCCTCTGTGGAAGAGGCAGAGTCTGAAGACGCGGGGGAAGCCTCACCCATATCCTTGGTAGAGGTCACTGAAGTAGTCAAAAAGTTCTTCAGTGGCAAGGCGCCAGGTGTGGATGAGATTCACCCCGAGATGCTGAAGGCTCTGGACATTGTCGGGCTGTCGTGGCTGACACGCCTCGTCAATGTAGCGTGGAGGTCGGGGACAGTACCTCTGGAATGGAAGACTGGGGTGGTGGTCCCCATTTTCAAAAAAGGGGACCGGAGGGTGTGCTCCAACTATCCGGGTATTACACTGCTTAGCCTCCCCGGGAAAGTTTATTCCAGGGTGCTGGAAAGGAGGGTCCGGCCGATTGTCATACCTCAGCTTCAGGAGAAACAATGCGGATGCCGTCCTGGCCGTGGAACAGTGGACCAGCTCTTTACCCTCGCAGGGTTGTTGGGGGGGGGATGGGAGTTTGCCCATCCAGTCTACATGTGCTTTGTGGACTTGGAGAAGGCTTATGACCGTGTCCCCCGGGGAATCTTGTGGGGGGTACTATGGGAGTATGGGGTACCAGGGCCGTTGGTACGTGCGGCAGTAGCTCAGGAGGTAGAGTGGTTGTCTGCCAACTGGAAGGTTGCTGGATCGATCCCCGGGCTCCACCTAGCTAAGTGTCGTGGTGTCCCTGAGCAAGACACCTAACCCTACCTGCTCCTGACGTGTTGGTTGTTATCTTGCATGGTGTTCCCTCCGGGTTGGGAATGAGTTGCTGCCTCAAGCGAAGGAGTTCAAGTATCTCGGGGTCTTGTTCACGAGTGAGGGCAAAATGGAGCGGGAGATGGACAGACGGATTGGTGCAGCGTCTGCAGTAATGCGGGCGCTGTACCGGTCCGTTGTGGTGAAGAGGGAGCTGAGCCGGAAGGCGAAGCTCTCTATTTACAGGTCCATCTACGTTCCAACCCTCACCTATGGTCACGAGCTTTGTGTAGCGACCAAAAGAATGAGATCGCGGATACAAGCGGCCGAAATGAGTTTCCTCCGCCGGGTGGCTGGGCTCAGCCTTAGAGAAAGGGTGAGGAGCTCAGACATCCGGAGGGAGCTCAGAGTAGAGCCGCTGCTCCTCCGCATCGAAAGGAGTCAGCTGAGATGGTTCGGGCATCTGATTAGGATGCCCCCCGTGCGCCTCCCTTTGGAGGTTTTCCGGGCACGTCCAACTGGGAAGAGACCCCGGGGCAGACCCAGAACCCGCTGGAGGGATTATATATCTCGTCTGGCCTGGGAACGCCTCGGGACCCCCCAGGAGGAACTAGAGAGTGTGGCTGGGGAGAAGGAAGGCCCTGCTTAGCCGGCTGCCACCGCGACCCGGCCCCGGATAAGCGGACAAAAATGGATGGATGGATGGATGAGTCTTAATAATGACAATATGATGTTCATATGTTTAATTTTTTTTTTTTCTCCTCAACAAATGAGGAATCTATTTGACACGGACACATGCGCACGCACACAGACATTCTTCTTCTTCTTCTTCTTCTTCTTCTTCGTCTTCTTCTTCTTCTTCTTCTTGTTTATTTTTTATAAATTGTTTTATTGTGTTTATTGAAGGTATGTCAAGTTGATAAAACCATGTATAGTTGACCTCAAAGCTAAATAGGCTTAATCAACGTACAGGATTTACATGACATCACAAGGGGACAGTGGATGAAGAGGTGACGAAGAGGTAATTTTTATTTCTAAGGTTAAAAACATATATTCCACATTGCATAAACCCACATCTTTGTGGTGTGTGTGCCCTGATATTGCGAAAGCAAACAAAATTGCTTTGGTCAAACATTGTGATTTCGACAGAGTGCAATATAGTCACTGATGTGTGTGTTATAGTTTTGATGAGAGGAGATACAATCATTCACGCTGTATTGTTGACAAATTGCAATCAGCGGTGTATAAACCACGGCCATCCCAGTCTAAGGTGGCGCTTCCATTTTGTCCCAAACCAAACATCAATTTTGAGTATATCACAGGCATTCATTTCTTCTGACAGGGATGACCAACAAGAGGAGTCAGGGTTAAATAAATGAACAAAAATAAAAAAGCATTGCTAAACGTGAAGCAGGAGCACACACACACGGGCTGACTAAAAACTAACAAAAGCTGACAGAATAGAGCTCTATGGGTGACTGGCAGGATGATGCAGCCTATAGCAAGAGTGTGAATGAGTGAAGGGAGAATTCTGTGAAGGAGAGAGAGATTGGTTCCAAGACTTTGAAGTGCTGATAAAATATTGATGTTGCAAAGCAGTGTTTCGTTAATAGCCATACTTTGGCATGTGCTGACAGCCCATCATATAAGACCTTGCTCTTGCTTTCTCATTGGCTGTTTTCTTTCTGTTTCCACCTCCTCTGCTGACGGACATTGCCCCCAATGCTGTCTTTTTCAACAGCCATCATCATTATCAACAACATTTGCTCATTCTCCATTTAGGTTTCACGAGTTCATCCTGGTTCTCCATAGATCTGCCTGTATTCTTCCACATTGCTGTAACATTGCTGTAATACAGTGCCTTACACACACAACTTAACTACTTGCATACCAACATGAATATACATCATGCTCATGCAAAACATACGGAAAAGCAACTGCAATGTAGAACAGCAATTTCTAATGGATTGCCACAATGAATCTATGTCACTAAAGATATTTTAGTGTACCAAACACGAGGAAATCTACTTTGAAGTGAACATTACCTGATTGGAAAATGAATGTGCTTACACACTGCTCTGTATGATCCAACAACCAGTTGCAAATCAGTAATTAATAATTGCTATCAGCTCGGTTTGGGAACTGTCTGCTTCGGATCTTTTTACAACACTGGCATAGTGCATGTTTATGTGATGAAAAAATTTCTTGTTATTTGAATTTATTCATTAAGATTCATCCATGTTGACTAGGTTTAATCTGAACACACAAGAACGACTAAAGTAAGAATGTGGATGCAGATGGATTTGTAAAGGTCATAAATGGAGGACTTTTACTTGTAGCAGAATTTCTTCTGTGTGGTATTACTATTTTTACTTCAATTAAGAGGAGTATTTCTTCCACCATTGCTTGGAGGTCATCGGTTGCCAATGTATGCAGTCAAGAAACAAGGATTCCCAGAACCCCCCCAAGACAAGTGAAGAGATTGTCTTGTGCAATCCTGTGGGGGTAATGCTATATATCTCGCAGTGGCCAGTGGTGTGTGGTCAATGTTATCTTGGATTGACATTTGCTCCAAGGAGTCTGGAGGTCACAAACTCTCACAGGATTATATTGCTACAGCTGTGCGAGTGGCTTTATGCAAGTTCAACCTCATTCCCACGTGTCACCCTTTACATGATATATGTTTGTTCTGTGGTCAAATAGTTATGTTTAGATTCTCAAATTGCAGTGCCATATTTGACCAAAACTATTATCTGACTTATTTTATCTTATCTTATCTGTGAATACAGTTGGGGTGAGAAGTAGTGTACCTCACAGTTTGCTTACAATCAGTCTGTATTCTTAATACAATTTGAATTAATTCAGCCTTTAGGCCTTTTAATAATTCACTTGATTCTATGTTTTCAAATGGGTTCCCCCTTCATCCCGTCTGAGTTGTCGATATAATCACTCACGCCTAAACACAAAATAATTAGAGTGTGCCCTTCCCTTTTGCCTCACAATTAGATCGATGTCACAGATGGTTTAAAACAACCAGATTAGAGTTGGCAGCCTTGGCAAACTTTGCTCTGTTGTCAGATTGAGAGGGATTTGAGTGTGTTAAGTGGTTTAGCAAACCCACATTCGTAGCAATGTTCCTCCATCATCATTGAGAACATCTCGAAATGAAAGGGAACTTCTATTGGCCCATACCTCGGCACCTCTCCACGGACAGAGGCAGGAGCATGTCTCCCTGTAGTGAAGCCCCATTGTGTCATACTACACACAGCCTCCGTAACAGCTATCAAGTGCCCATGCTTGTGATTCCATGATTCCGTACTTGCAGGTGGGAAAATCTTAAATGCAAGGAATCTGCTCAGCTTAGGCATCTTGTAAGGTCATTGCTGGGATTTGGATGTTATGGAGTCACAGAAAATGACCCGCTTTGTGATTTCAGATAACACACGCTGTGTGATTATCCACAGTGGGATCGCAGCAGGACAATAGTACAGGAAATTAACACAGCAACGCGTATAGCAGTGGTTTTCTAACTTTTTGAGGTCAAGGCACACCGAAGAAGAAGCCAAAATCTCAAGGTATTTGTACCTGCATAAACTAGCCTCATTAAGACTCTGTAAACGTGTATTTTTATTTACGGGGCACCTGGACTTGCTGCACACTGCAGTTTGGGAACCACTGGTGTATAGGATGCACAGCACATTGATAGAATACAATAAAATTTGATTTTTACTTTTCTCCATGAGCAAAAGCCAACTATACTACTGTCCAACATTATGTTAATTCCAGGTTGCTGTCCCAATAGGACATTCCCACCGAGAGTACTTTATTATGTGATTTTATTTCTTTGGCATGGTAAAGAGTGCACCTTTTAAAAGCTTCAAACCTGGAGTAATCTATGGTGGGAATACTGACACTCTTAATTCAGGCATTATGCCTTGTCCAACACATCTCTCACAGTGGACACCCACTCCCCCTCCCCTTGGTTTAATATAGAAGAGTACTTCATAAGCCTATCGAACACTGCAGTAGCATAGTATCCAACAAGTAACGTACCTCCTCCAAAATAATAATAATACATCTTGTGTTCTTGTCTCTATACAACCAGGTGATGGCCACTTGTCTTGCGTTGGTTCCATTTCAGAGCAGGCTGTCAACACTGCAGTGAGTGCAGTACAGCGTCAGCAGCCCACGTGTTACCAGGCTTAAGGGGACAGGGACATACTGTATAGTCCCTCGGCTCCCTCCTTCATGGGCTGCAGGTCAGCAGACATGTTAATTCATGCGACTGCACGCCACATGCCATAGAGCTGCAAGCAAGGTAATAAGCATGAACGTAGCATGTCAGGCTAAATGGCATGAGTCAAAGGCCCGGAGAGGTGAGCTGGCTTTGCGATTTGTGATGCAGTAATTTGTTGGTTGATTCTGGTCACTGAGCGACTTCTGTGATGCTCTGCACTGGAAGGATTCTCGGAAGAAGGAGCGCAATGAAGTTTGTTGTTGTTGCTAGCAGGGTTGGTTTGGAGTCAGGAAGAGCAAAGTGGCTCTTCCTGGCTCCACATTGCTGGCTCTATATTTGGGCATTGTGGTGGGAAACAAATGGCTCTGACTGAGAGTTTAAAATAGTTTAGAAAATCAAACGGTATTGGAAAAAAAAACACGGAGAGAGAGAGAGAGAGAGACAGAGAGAGAGACAGGGAGAGAGAGAATGCATTGCCATTCAGGCTCTTGTCATTTTCAAATTCATGCTTGTGGAAATCCATGCTTCATATACGTGCATCATATATGATGCAAAATGTGGCAGCCAGAGTAGTTTTTATCCTGGTAGATCATACAATCATTCTCAATCGTTCTCCCCGAGTTACTTTCAGGAGCTTCACTATATCGGTTGTTTTGAAACATAGGCCTGCTGTAAAGGTGATAAGAGCAAAAAGGCAAGCTGACTTGCGGCAATAAAGTTGCGCATGAGTTCATAAAACAACTGAGTACACATTCTCAGTATTCAATTGAGGACGTATATTGCAATTTTCCATTAAATGTGTCAGTGGACTTGTCCTCTTAAGTGGCACAGAGGTTGAGTTGTGCACTTATGAGTTGATCAGCAATGACAAGCAGATGCCTTCATTCCCCCCCACCGGATTCAATGCACAGCACAACAGAAGTATTCTCGCAACATCCCAGCCTACTGAATAGAATAGAATAGAATAGAATAGAACTTTATTTATCCCGAAGGAAATTATTGTGCCAGGTTACATAGCGATACAGTATAAAAACAAAATGATGAAATATAAACTAGGAATAAACTAAGCGATACAGTATAAAACAATTATAGAAAATAAACTAAAGGATTTACAAATTTTATAGTTAAAATATACAAGTTTGAAGGCATGATAAGATATTTGACGGCAAAAACAATTTGACATGATTGAAGTGAAATATTGTACATGATGATGAGAGAAGAGAAGAGAAGAGAAGAGGAGATGAGAGGTAGTGAGAGGTGGTGCTATAGTGTTATAGATAATATTTAGACAGAAGGATGATAATAATATAGTACATGATAAAGTATTGCATATGACGTTATATTGCACGTAAAACTTGGGAAATTGCACATGATGGAGAGAGATAATAATATTGCACATTATATTGCTGTGTTCATTGTCTTGTAGGGGGAGTTATAGGGAGGAGTTATAAAGTTTGATGGCCACAGGCAGAACGCCACCTCCTGTGTCGTTCTGTGGTGCACCTCGGTAATCTCAGTCTACGGCTGAAGGTGCTCTGGTGTGCCAGCAGTGTGGCATGCAGGGGATGGGAGGCGTTGTCCATAATACTGAGGAGTTTACCCAGCATCCTCCGCTCCGAGACCTCCACCACCGGCTCCAATTCCACTCCCAGGACAGAAACCGCTTTCCTGATGAGCTTGTTGAGTCTGTTGGCGTCGGCTGCCCCAGCACACAACAGCGTAGAAGATGACGCTGGCCACCACAGAGTGATAGAACATCTGCAGCATGGTCCTGCAGATGTTGAAAGATCTGAGTTTCCGTAGGAAATTCAGGCGACTCTGGCCTTTCTTGTACAGGGCCTCTGTGTTTTTGTTCCAGTCCAATTTATTGTCTATGTGAACACCCAGGTACTTGTATTCCTCGACAATGTCCACCTCAGACCCCCTGATGCTGATCGGTTTCGGGTGAGTTGGTTGCTTCCGGAAATCCACCACCAACTCCTTCATCTTGGAGATGTTGAGTTGCAGGTGATTCAGTCCACACCACTCCACAAAACCGTCCACCACACTCCTGTACTCAGACTCCTGCCCCTTTCTGATACAGCCCACAATGGCAGAGTCGTCCGAAAACTTCTGCAGGTGGCAGGACTGTGAGCTGTATCTGAAGTCTGAGGTGTAGAGTGTGAACAGGAAGGGAGACAGGACTGTCCCTTGAGGTGCTCCCGTGTTGCTCACAATGGTGTCCGAAATGTTGCTCTGCAGCCTCACATACTGTGGCCGACCAGTGAGGTAGTTGGTAATCCAGGCCACTAGTGGAGCGTCCACCTGCATGTCCAGAAGCTTAGTCCCAAGCAGGGCAGGCCTAGTGGTGTTGAAAGCGCTTGAGAAGTCAAAGAATGTGACTCTCACAACGCTGCCTGCCTCCTCCAGGTGAGAATAAGTCCTGTGCAGCAGGTAGATGATGGCGTCTTCCACTCCAATACGGGGATGGTAGGCGAACTGCAGAGGGTCCAGTGATGATTCGGCTAGTGCACGGATGTGCTTCAGGACTAGCCTCTCCAGCGACTTCATCACATGTGAGGTCAAGGCCACCAGTCTCTAGTCACTGTGGCTGCTTGGGTGTCTCTTCTTGGGGACAGGAACTAGGCATGATGTTTTCCACATGACAGGGACGGTCGTCGTGCTCAGGCTCAGGTTGAAGATGTGCCGGAAGACGCCGCACAGCTGAGTCGCGCACACCTTGAGTACTCTGGGGCTGAGGCCGTCCGGCCCCGCGGCCTTGCCTGGGCGTAGTCTGCCGAGTTCACATCTCACCTCCTCTGCCGTGATGGTGATTGGCCTTGGAGAGAGGAGAGGGAGGAGAGGAGAGGAGCAAGGGGGAGAGAAGAGGGGAGGGGAGAGGGGAGAGATGGGTGGTGGGAGGGAGAGGGGAGGGGGAGGGGAGAGGGGGGGTGGAAGGGTGAGGTGGGGGGGAGGGGAGAGGGGAGAGGGTCACAGGAGGTGCTAGGGGGAGGGTGGAGAGGAGCCATATCGTCAAACCTGTTGAAGAACAGGTTTAACTCGTTGGCCTCATCCAGGTTTCCCTCCCTCTCCTGGGTGGTCTTATCTCCTTGGCCAGTGATTGTTCTATACACACACACACATACACACAAAACACACCATCCTGAAGAACATGGGAGTTCCCACCCGCGTCCACATCCCTCCTAAGTACACACTTAATTCACCATTCAGCAAGTCAGTAAGTTGGGCCCAAGTATATTTACTACAGTCTCAACGGGCTTCACAGGCCCACGTTCCCCCCCTTTACGCCAAGGTGGAAAAGGAGCAAATGCCCTCTACCCCTGTCGCCATGGATCCCCTTCTATAGAGGTTACAAGAAGGACAGGAGGGGTTGACAGATACAACAAAAAAAAGTATAAAGTATAAATTGTAGCTAATTGTCATAGCTAAGTAAGCAGTATGATGACACTGAGGGTCGATATGCTATCATTCCCTCCCTCTTTCTCTCTCTCCCTCAGCTATTCAATCTTTCTCTCCCTTTTCTCTCTCTCTCTCTCTCTCTCTCTCTGTCTCTCTCTCTCTTTCTCTTTGTGTGCTGCCTACTCTTCACCAAGTCCTACTGGCTGCTGGTGCAAATGGTTCCCATGAAATTTTTACTACACGCAGACTAGATCAATAATTGAATAATTACCTCTTAGCTGGACAGACAGTGTCAGCCTCTGGTGCCCAATCCATTTCAGCAAGCCTCTTCAAAGACATAAGTGTTCAAATGTGTGATGAGCACATATGGAAGCAGATGGTACATGAATAAGTGAAGTCAGTGGGCTGGTGGACATGTGTGTACTGTTTGTGCGCATGCCTCAGCATGGGCTAGGAATAATGCCTTCATAAATGCCGTGATTAAGTATTTGTTGTTACCCGGCATTTCTGATGGGAGGAAGTAAACACATAAAAGACTGGAAATGGATAAACGTGTCATTGGTCTCCTGTCTTAGATTTTTGTCCCGTGGCCGTTTTTCCATTTCCTCCTTGTGATAGAAAATACTGACAGATGAACTTCTGAGTCTAATACACACCCCCACCCCACCCACAACCATCTCCCCAAATACCTGGACAATGTTGTCGTTGTAATTATAATTATACTGGAAGTAGAGTCTTGTCAGAATGCGTGTCACAGCGGGTGGTGAATGGTGTTTGATGCACGGTGCTGCCGCTGATTGGGAGGCCGTGGCTGAACAAGTTGGGCCTCTGAGTAAATTAAAATGAATTTTCGGAAATAAAGTTTGACTAGATCAAAGGGCAGTTCAATTTACACTCCGTAAAGCTCCTTCTTAAGCGAGAGTAGTCTGCAATATATTCTCTCCTTTCATTGTTTTCCTCCTTCGCCCTTTCTCTCTCTATCTCTCTGTTTTTCCCTGTCTCTCGCTCACGGTTATTTCTTGCTACCTCTTGTATGCTTTCTCTAGCTCACACTCTTTCTAATTGTCTCTCTCGCTGTATCATTGTCTGTGCTTCTCACCCATCTTGTGGTGTTGTATCTGGGTTATGATGGCTCCAGGCTTCCTGTCTTAATTACTGATGAGATGTGCAAAGCCTAAACACCTGGCCGTGACTCTCAGCACATTTCATACTGCATTCATTACTCAACCGATGCCACGGATATGCTGAATAAAGCCTCCTACTGAGTATGTGTTTGTGTGTGTGTGTTTGTATATGAGCTTGTATATTGGAGTTGGTGTTGTGCGTGTGTGTGTGTGTGTGTGTGTGTGTGTGTGTGTGTTTTGTTGCCCAAACATTGGCCACTTATGTAAGTTTTTTTTTAACAAGGCTTATTGTCGTCTTCCTTTCCTCTATCCAGCGGTAATTATCCCCTTTGTACCAGCAACACCAGCTCCAGCAAATAGGCAGCAGCAGCAGCTGCAACATCTCTAATCCTCGTCAATAGACTCCACTCTGTTCTCAACGCTGCTTGAGCAAGCACATGGATAGTTAATTGATAGTTTGCTGATAGCTGGTCTAACAAATCACAGATGGCAGATGAGCTCAAATCTGTGTGAATGGGGCGTTTACCCTTTCTTTTGCTTCAAATTTGTTTGGACCAATCACTTTCCTAGGGGAGGAACCACAACAAACTTGATATGGCTGACCATTGATTGGACGGGAAACATTTTCTTTTGAACTTTATAACTTTCAAATTTAAATGTTTATAAATGATGATTATATTGTCATGGCTTTGCTCTTTCAAAAATCTAACAAATTACTACTAGCCAAAAACGAGACGTAAAACCAGATGACTTGCTCACTTTAGATGATGCCCTGCAGTGTGCATTGATTGCAAGACTCTTCTACAGAGCTATCACCGTAGTACTGCCTCAACTGATCGTATTAAAGGTCTAAAATAAACTACTAAAATATGACACCCGAAGCACACACAAGGTTTCAGGAGATTCGTACACAATGTCAATGTTCCCATTTGTGACATCACAGTGTCCCACATATGCAGCTAGTATGCCCTTGCCATTAAGGAATTATAGTCATTGTTCCATAATTTCTAAAAAAGGAACGCTAACTAAAGCGATATAATTGCCTTGCCACAAACAAAAATGTCCTACCTGGACATCAACATCCTCAGACAAACTGGCTATAAAGGTTTAAATTAAACTTTAGAATTGTATTCTGAAACCACGCCACTCTGTAATTTTTGAGAATATACAAAGAGCTGGACCACTGGTGGACCATGGCAGGTTTGCTCTCAGTCGGAAATAGAAAGGCTTAATGCTGCGTTTTCGCCGTGGCGACCAGATGGGCGATGAATGAGCGCCTCGGATCACAAACACAAACCACTCACGGCCGGCGCTACGCTGTCAGCACCCGCTCACTATGTGTGCACTGGGAATTCATGTTTTTCTCGAAAATGCTTTACTCTGGGACCAGAAGCACACTATTCTAGGAATCCCGGGAACTTCATTTGTTTTTAAGTAGAATGCTTGTTTGACGTTAACTGGCAACCCAAAACTGCCAGTAACAGGTCTCTCATTTAACTCAGTCCAAGTCTGACTCCCAGAGATGAGTTTTGATAAAGTGGATGGGTTAAACCGTAGTGTGCACCCTCTCACTGAGCATGCACCCCAATTCACTCTTCTTCCACTTGGTCGCTTTGTTTGCTCAGGCTTGGCAATTGTTCAGCTGCTATTCAGTTATGTATGTTTTATTTTTGGTTTTATTTTGAGTCTTTTTTTGGGGGGTATATGAACTACGAAAACGATATTAACAAACACCTAAAAAAAAAAAACCACACGCACAGATAATCAGTATTCTGCTCCCAGGAGTATCCTGCTTTGATGAATAGATTGCTCACCATACCTCCATTGAACAAAGGCATGTTAAGTGTACACGCCGGTGTGTATATACATATGTATGTTTGTATCTTGTGTGTGTTTCGGTGTGTTGCGGGTGCATGAGTGCAGCTGTGATGAATGCAGTCCTGTGTGCTTCACTGTGACCAACAGTCAGGAGGAGAGCCTGGGATGGCCACCTGGGAGCAATGCACCATAGAGAGGAGGGGTGGAGGTGGGGGTGTGTTGGGGGGTGGGGGTGAAGGCCAGGACATGCACCTCCGGAAAAGTGGTTTGTGTGTGTATGTTTGTGTGTGCGTTATGTTATTTATTTGGTTCATCTGTACTGATGGTACCCGGACGTGTGATTAGAATGAGCATTGGATGGAGAGCCCATTGCATACTGCATTTCAATGTTCTCTCTCTCTCTCTCTCTCTCTCTCTCTCTCTCTCTCTCTCTCTCTCTCTCTCTCTCTCTCTCTCTCTCTCTCTCTCTCTCTCTCTCTCTCTCTCTCTCTCTCTCTCTCTCTCTCTCTCTCTCTCTCTCTCTCTCTCTCTCTCTCTCTCTCTCTCTCTCTCTCTCTCTCTCTCTCTCTCTCTCTCTCTCTCTCTCTCTCTTTCTCTCCTCTCTCTGTGCAAATGCAGGAGTGAGTGAGCATTGTGGGTGAATGGTGGGTGTATGTGGTGAGTGTGTTCTATCTCTTTGTTATTTTCTGTTCGCTGGTAAAGTTTGGGTTTGTTTGGCACACCATTGTGTTGTTTTTTGGGGTAGCATTGGCAGTCGGACCAGCTGGGCGACGTGCCGGCCGATGTAGGCGGAAGTACGGGTTTGGAGAGGCTGACACACCGGCATGCGGTGAAGCTGTCACCAGCTGTCAGCTGCTCGGTGGAGGAATGTAGTTGGGCGGTAGGAGAGGTGGTGGGACACAGTAGCCTGAAATCTGTGTCACGGATGAACAACGGCGTTGTGATTTTTTTAGAATGTGTGGATAAAGTTAATCTGGTTGTGGAGAGGGGCATCTTCATTCAAGACTCCCGTTCACCCATTGATCAGCCCCGCTAAGAAAATCGTTCTGTGTAACGTCCCCTGTTATTTCGGAACAAAGTCTTGCTTGCAAGACATGGACAGATTGTCTCTCCAGTTAAAATTATCCCACTGGCCGGTAGTCTTCATGATTTCAAACGACAACACTGAGTTAAATTAGATTTTTTAATTCAAAACTTTGATTACACCATTTATCCCACTTCAGATACCGTGACAAATGTTGGGTGTGGGATGGATCATCTGATCAGATCATGCCCTGAGAGAAAAGAATCAGGGCCCACTGATCAAGCACCATCATCACCCAAGGCTAGTAGGCTACTTGAGTTAAACCACGGAAAGCCACTGCGGTGAAAGAGACAGGTAAGAACACTGTGGTGAAAAACAAAGAAGCAGGTACATTTTGTGTGGTGAAGGGCAAGGAAGAAGGTAAATATACTGTAGTGGAGGATAAGGAGACCGTTAAAATTGATATGGTTAGTTAAGCTAGCGTAGTTAGGGAAATAGATAACAACTTCATGGTGATGGATGGTGAGGAAACAGTGGTTAGGACAGAGTCTGAAGGGAACGAAGCAAGCCAGTGGGGATGCTGAGTTTGGACAGGGAGAACAGGCTGGACAGATGGCTACAAAGGTAACAGAGTCTGTCCTAGAAGAAGATGAAATGGTCATAGATAAGCTCCAGTGAGCCAACCTGAGCAGAGCATGGAGGATGTCACTGTAGACAGTGACAGCGATGAGCCGGAGTCTCAACCCTCCACCCAGCCTGACAGGAAGACTGGCTACTCGCTAACCCAAATCAGAAAGTGTCTGCAGGACACCAAGCTTACAAGGGCTGTTAAAGTAAAAAATGTCTTCCCTGATTTAAAACTTGTTGTGGAGTCTGCAACATTTTTGATGAGAAACCCTGCAAATCTGAGTGAACAGATCACAACACCAGTACTAGTGGTGAACTTAGGGTTTTTTTCCAGACAGTTCATGCTACTGTCTTATAAGGTTGAGGAGGTAGTAGAGGGCGCCTGTTGAAGGTGAGAGAGCTCTGGGAGAACGTGTCATCACAGAACATCATCACTCCAACTGTTGGCATGGAAAGAGTGTTTTTTTTAGACATTTTAGCTGATATCATTAAGAATTGCAACTGCAATGTGTTTTTATATCTGGGAGGGGATTTTAACTGCACAGTTGACAGGCTAGACAGGAACCAGCAGAAGCTCTGCTCTGTGTCTTGAAGGCGTCTCTCTAGTGTGATTGAGACTCATGAGCTGTGTGGAGACGATTTAATCAAAATCAGAGACAATACACGTGGGTTCATGCTAGAGATAATTTTTGGCCAGACTTGATCGGTTTTATTGTTTTAAACACCATTTTAGTGCTTTTAACAATTATTTTGTAAAATAAGATAATATAGAACTTTATTAATCCCGAAGGAATTTCTTGCGCCAGAGGTTCCTCAAAATACCAACAACATATGCATAGAAGCATGTTTTGTTTTTTTATCATTATCTTGTGCACTGCTCTGTTTTCATCCAGCATGTAAAGCCACACAGTGCCTACTGGCATTTTAACACAGCTCTTTACAAGATAAAAATGTTAGAGATGCTTTCACTTTTTTATGGAGTGAAGTGTCTCCCAGGGAGCTGTATGCTGCCCTGCAGAGCCTGGAAAACGGCAAAGCTCCAGGTATATATGGCCTACCTGTGGAGTTCTATAAGTCGTTGTCCTATAGTCCTATAAGTGGTACGGGGTGACCTGCTGGCTGTATTTAGTGACAGTCTGGCTGTAGGGCAGCTGCCACTGAGCTGCAGGAGGGCAGTCCTCACCCTGCTGCCAAAAAGGGTGACCTGCAAAAAATCTGACAAACATTTAAGGCAGCACGGCATCGATTTGAAAGAAAGTACCGTGTTTGATGTCTTGCGGTCTCTGAGCACAAATGTGTCAGCCAGTGCGAGCATCTCGCAAGCACCTGGAGTACCACTGCTGGAGATACTATTTGGGACTGTACGGCGGGACTCTGCACTGGGAGCGTTTGGCCGGGTGCTGTACTGGGAGAGTACGGCCGGGCGCTGTACTGGGACCGTACGGCCCGCACATATTATCCACAAATGGTTCAACAGTTTTCCACTGTGTTGTTGTTGGGTGGAATATGTGAGAGATTAGAACATGTCCTACTACTAATTATCCACACATATGACAGTATTCTTTGGTTAATTTAAACCAGTATTTTCCAGATAAAAATTTTAATGTTACCTCTATCTCAGGTACTACTAATTTACGTGGTTTAAGTCATTGAGCATGTCTGATAAGGCTCAGAGAGGAGTTGTGACTGTGAGTGTGGGTTTCCTTTTGTCTACCTGAGTTTAATTATCTAGATTCATCCTTATCTATTATTTATTGAAGATATTTTTTAATGCGCGTCTGTGGATCATACGTTTTCATTATATGTATTTTCTTTGTTAATCAGTAACGGTTAAAAGAATAAAGATATTTTTGTTGTCTCAACATTTAACCTCTTTCTTTTTACCATATTGGAACCGGAACAGGAATCGATAATATTCAAACGATACCCAACCCTAGGGCCCATCTTGGTTTAGCTGACAATGTGAAGCCAGAGCGGCAAGTGCTGTACAAACCATTGTTAAAAACCTGTGAAAAAGAGCTGGTGATCTGCAGTGGAGGGTTTTAAATGGAATTGTGGCTCTGCATCAATACTTTTATTTCTATTCTACCATCTTCCACTGTTTCCAAGAGTGTTCCAGAATGCACCTCTGTTTTCTCTGCTTGACAAACTCTTTAAGTCATTTGAAGAAGTTTTACACAACGCATGTTCATACTGGGCTATAGGTAATAGAAATAGGGCTATAGAAAAATAAGTGCCAACTTTTTAACTTAATTTTAGGCAGAGCAAAGATGTCTGTCTACCTCAGCAGGAGGAACCAGGTAGAACAGTCCTCAAACCATGATGTTGTGTCTGCTTGTCAAAATGTTGAAAGCCAGAATGAAAATGTATTTTAATTACTACAAAGTGATGAACAACGTGGACAGGCTATAGCACCAGACAGGTTCATGTCTGGCACTACAGAGGAGTGCTGTGCACTGTGTCAGAGGAGGTGCTGATATTTGGGGGTGAGTTGAGCTTAGAAACTTTGTGATTTGGTTTCTGTTCTGTTTTTTGTTCTTTTGTTTTTTGATCTTTTCTTTCAAATAATGATCAAGGTTGTATTGAAAAAGGACAAGTGACCTGAACAGATTGATCTGTAAAACGTACAATGCTTTATAAATAAAGTGCTGTTAAAATGCAATTCACTCTCTCTCTCCTTCTTGCTCTCCCGCTCTCTCTTTCTCTCTTTCTCTCTCTTTCTCTCTCTCTCTTTCAATCTCTATCGATCTCTCTCTCTTTTGCTGTCCCTCTCTGTCTCTGTCTCTATTTCTATCTATCTCTTTCTCTGTCTCTCTGCCCTGTGTTTCACTGTCCCTCTGCGAGCATGTCCATCCATCACCCACGCCCCCATTAGCAGACATCACACACATGACAGAGACAAACTGGAACAGAGACAACTCCCCAGGGTTGATGTTGCTCCTCTGGGTATTGTGTTTGCTTACACACACACACAGACACACAGACACAGACACAGACACAGACACAGACACAGACACACACACACACACACACACACACACACACACACACACACACACACACACACACACACACACACACACACACACACACACACACACTCAATCACAGACACAACCATGTGCTTTGAATTTTAAGTATATAACTATCCTGTACAAATAAGATGAATCTTATTGCATTCATATGCAATAAGATGCACACGTGTGCATCTTATTGCACACGTGTTTGTGTGTGTGTGTGTGTGTGTGTGTGTGTGTGTGTGTGTGTGTGTGTGTGTGTGTGTGCGTGTGCATGTGCTGGTGCGGCAGTGTGTGTGTATCAATGAGACATTATTGAATCGTGTATTCACACAAACAACTCCATTCTTACAAAAATTCATATATCATGGGAGGTGTGGCGGAATTCCCCACCCCAGGATGAAAACAAATTACCTTGTGCCAATAAGTCGACGTAGGCGCGATGGAGCACTTATAGTAGAAGCATATGCATCTCTGGGATTAGAGTACCCACAGGAGAGTTCAGGCTGAAATGTTGGAAATGCTAAGTGGTTGTTGGGGTAATCATACTTAGAGCATCATAGTGTGGGGGTATCACCCCGGACACTCACCAAGGGATTTGTTTGTACTCTCACAATGCAGTGCAGCAGCAGTGCTACACCGGCCTGCAGGGGTCACATACTTCATCTTGCCTCAGAAAATTACAAATAATACACAATATTATCACTGAGTAGAAATTAGCAGGTGAAGTGGGTGTGGTTGATGACTGGTTTAAGCAGCCTTACCTGGCCCAAGTGAGTGAGGCTGCACACCAGTGGCGCATTGGCTAATCAAGGCCCACACGTTAAACCAGGCAATGCTAGCATTGTTCAACGTGCTCTGTCCCAAAACAACGACAAAGTCTGCAATGTCCCGGTTTTATTGTTAATCAGCCTGACTCACATACTGTATATTCCACAATGATGGATATCCGTTTCGATTCAAGATTCCATAACTTTGTCACATACACATGCACATGCAAAATATTTACAATATTTTCAATAAAAAAAAACGCAGGAATGATAAATATAAAACATATATAAAAGGCAGTATGAAATATGTAAAAAGTATGAAGAAATATAGAATGAAAAATATAGAATAAGGTGAGTACAGACCATGCATGTCTGCATGTATGTATGTCATAAGTCATAAGCATGTGTCTTATGTCATAAGCATATGTGCATATGTGCCCTGGTGAAGTCAGAGTTCACAGTCCTGATGCCCTGCGGATAGAAACTAAATTTTAGTCTATCTTTTCTAGCAACGTGACTGCGGAGGCGCTTCCTTGACAGCAGCAGTTGGAACAGTTTGTTGTTGGGGTGGTGAGGATCCTTCATGATCCTGCAGGCTCTGGTTCGACACCTCCTGGAGTACAAGTCCTGCAGGGTGGGGAGTGTAGTGCCAATAGTGTGTTCAGCCATGCACTACCCTCTGCAGAGCCTTCCTGTCCTGAGATGACCTGTTGCCGAACTAGGCAGTGATGCTTCCTGTCAGGATGCTCTCCACTAGTGTAGAATGTCTGAAGGATCCTCCGGGAGACTCAGAACTTCCTCAGCTGCCTGAGGTGGTAGAGGTGCTGCCTCGCCTTCCTCACCAGAGTGTCAATGTGTCCAAGTCCACGTCAGAACCTCTGCGATGTGGACTCCCAGGTACCTGAATCTGCTCATTCTCAGTCCCATTAATCCCCAGTGTTGTGTAAATCCTCTGATGTTGTTGTGTCCTCAACAATCAGCTCCTTAGTTTTGGAGACATTCAGCATGAGGCTGTTGTCTTAGCACCAGAGTGAGAGGTTATCAACTTCCTCTAGGTAGGCCTTCTCATCGTTACCAGAGATCAGGCCCACCACCACTGTGTCATCCACAAACTTGACAATGATGTTGGAGCTGAACCTGGCCACACAGTCATGTGTGTACAGGGAGTACAGTAGGGGGCTGAGGACGCAACCCTGGGGGGATTGTGTGTTCAGGGTGAGGGGTCTGGAGGTGTGTCTACCCACCCTGACTACCAGGGGCCTGGCGGTCAGGAAGTTCAGGATCCAGACCCAGCTCAATCAGCTTGCCAGCCAGTCTGCTGGGAACTATGGTGTTGAAAGCAGAGATACAGTCAATAGAGAACATTCTCACATAGCCCCCTTTCTGACTGTCAAGATGAGAGAGGGAGCTGTGTATTACCTGGGAGACAGCATCGTCTGTGGATCTGTTTGGCCGGTAGGTGAACTGCAGCGGGTCCATGGAGGGAGGCAAGGCGGTGCAGATGTAGTCCTTGATCAAAGGGATGTGTCAGCACTCACAGGTAGTCCGTGATAGTCCGTAGCCCCTGCCATAAGCGTCTGGTGTCGCGCTGCTCCAACTGCGACTCCACTCTGTCCCTGTACCACCTCTCACCGGAGTCCGTTGGACGCCTCTT
>PIJE02000005.1:451208-608708 GCA_002895965.2 Coryphaenoides rupestris
ACGGACAAACATTTAAACGCCGCAAACATACATGTATGCTTGTAAACACACATACACACACACACCCCACACATGCACACTCACGTATGCTGCCAAACACTATTTATATAAGAGATATGTGTAACTGCAGGCGATTACTCCTGCAGAGACAGAGCAGCTGCACCGGAGCCTAATGGATAGAACCATTACAGCCCAGGAGAACCAATGTTTCACCATTAGATAAGAAATCAATTATATGTTTATGTGCCGCTCTATTTCTCTGCCTCCACCCCTTCACTCCACCCACTGCTGCTGCCTGTAAGACCATTATAATCCCAGCTGAAGCCACAGTCCAACTCCCAGACTAACTCAGAGGACCCTCCATCCACCCAGACACTCATTTTCTCTGTGTTCAATTGATCTCATGTCTTTTCTACAAGCTATTAGACAATGTTGACTTAGTGTAACCATATTAATCTTCCATTTCCACACAATATAATATTGTTGTTGCTGTGACACAGTACAGATGAAGGCAACACGCATCTCAACAGTCAAGTGTGGTCTGAGATGACACTGGCAACTAACGCCAGTGGTTATCACTGCTTCCTCACAGCTAGAAGGTGGGGTGTGGAGTTTGTATTTTGTACACACATGGGTTTCCTCCATCACCACAAAAAATATGCAAGTTAACAATCCTGCCCTGCCCATAAGCAAGGCAAGGGCCCTGCATCTGTAGTTGGTTCCCGGGCGTTACCCTGTGGCAACCCACCATTTCGCAGCTCATTTTAATTTATTAAGATACGGAAATGTTATAATATCGTAAGAACGTCACACACTTTGGCCTAAGCTCAGTGACGAGTGCTTCATGTCGACCTTTCAGTGAGTGATGGAGGGAGGGAGGGAGGAAGTGATGGAGGTAGGGAGGCATGGAGCTTAGCAGTGACAAGTCACACGCAGGCAGACCTGTGCAGCTGGTATATTGGCACAGATGGAGAATGAAGATTGTTGCAGAGACAGCAGGAGAGAGAGAGAGAGAGAGAGAGAGAGAGAGAGAGAGAGAGAGAGAGAGAGAGAGAGAGAGAGAGAGAGAGAGAGAGGAGATCTTCTGTGTCTAAAAGAAACACACTCATCTCTCATGCTTTTTTAAAACTTTTGCTCCAGCCGATCTACTCCCACTCACTCCTGTCTCGGCTGGCCCCCCATTTCCAGGGTGCCAGAGGGCCAAGCTGAGAATAAAATATTGAAAATAACGATCAAAACAAAGTAGGCCTAATGACAATGAAGAAGAAAGAAGCGGGAGTCTCTGGGGCCGGGGCCAGGAGCTGAACCAGTGCTTAAATAACCATTCTAATGCTGCCATTGCAGACAAGATGGCAGTGGACAATGCAGGATATGCTCATTAGAGTACCCTTCCTCCTGTCCATGTTGCTGACAAACAATGTTGTGTCCGAATGGCACTCTGTGTCTGAAAAATGAAGCCAATGCGGAAGTGCCTTCAATCTGCATTCTTTCTAATGGCTGACACCACTTGGAAATAGAAGACTGATAATATGGAAGCTGATGAGAAAATGACCTGACTTGATTTAATGTTTCCTGAGTGATTTATTCACTCAGGAAACATTTTCCTTATGACTTTATGGTCTCAATCGCTTGTTGCAAGTCTTCTTCAATGTAGCATGATGTTCATTTTGTAAATTATTGTACAGACAATTAATCGGGGTCTGCATTAGGGCATAGCTAGTGACCTGTCAATCAATACAGAATGAGTATCCATGGCACTGTGTACAATTAAATAGCCATGAACATGTTTTGGGACATTGTCCGTGTTTAGAACTTTGACCATGTGTATTTTCAGTTCACTGAAGATAATTGTATTTGTGGTTGTTTTGTTCTTGTTAGGTTGTACTAAAAGACACTACACACTCTCATCCACATATGGTCACTTCTGTCCACTGGCTGCAACAAAAAAAAAGATGGCGGCGGCCAAATACAACTCAAGGCTTGAAAACAGTAGTCCACAAAGCAATGGGTAATGTCACAGTGACTATACATCCATTTCTTATATACAGTGTATGGTTGTTTCCTGTAGCCTGTGTTGGGTATTGTAATATTATGTGAGACAGTATGATTGCAGTACCCTCCAGGTCCCACACAGCAACACTATCATCACAGTAGCATTCCGGCCTGGCAGCCTTGACTGTGTTTTATAGGGTTTTTTCGTTTTGTTTTTCCTGAAAGCACTGTCAGAGCAAAAAGAAAAAAAGTTGTCTAAAAGGTGAGAGAAGTGGCTAATGCAGCAATTGCCTTCTGCTAACGTGAAACCCGACCGCTGCATATCCTTTTACCAGATGTAGCGGTGGCACAAGGTCGTTTGAAGGCTCTGTTGTCGCGCAGAATTGATTCTCGCTGGGGGCGGAGAGATCATCGAATTACCCACTCAAACACACTTACACATGGGCACACTCGCACACACATGCACATGCATGCAAACACACACACACACACACACACACACACACATTCAGACACATTCACACATAGACAAACACACATATTGTAAGGTGTGCAAACTAGCGCAAACCCACCCACACACACACACACACACACACACACACATTCGAACACACGTGCTCTAGCATTCACACAAAGACGGACACATACTCAAAAAACTGCATCTGCATGCATGCATATATGCAATGTTTGTGTGTGTGTATATATATATATAATGTGACGGCGTGATCCCTGATCCATGCCCCACATGGCTGCAGAGGCATGGGGTGGTACTGTAAGCGTGGTAGTATCAAGGAAACTTCGCCCCCAACCAGGGCCTCTTTTGAGTGCCTTTTTCCCCCCTCCCCTTTCCCTGTGCGGGAATAAAGATTTGAGTTTGTTATGCCGTAACCCTGGTTCTGTCTGCTTTTATTCCAACTGGTCCACCCTCTACATTGTCTCACAAGGCGGGCTGCCACATATGGTGGAGAATGAGGGTTAGGATTAGAACGGAGTACGACGCAGCCCCAGGACAGTAAGGAGGATGACAAATCGGGTTCGGAGAGCGCAAGGAACAGGCTGCAGGTGCTACTGGTGTGTCCGGTGCTGCCGGTGTTTCAGGTGTGTCCGGTGCTGCAGGTGCTTCCGGTGTGTCCGGTGCTGAATGTGTGTCCGGTGCTGCAGAGGTATCCGGTTTGTCCGGTGCTGCATGTGCGACCCCGAGGAGACCTCAGGAGGCAACCCAGTGAAGACCTCGGAAGCTGCGACCCAGAGGACACCTCAGAAGGTGTGACCGAGAGGAGACATCGGAAGGTGCGACCCAGAGGAGACCTCGGGAAGTGACCCAGAGGAGACCTCAGGAAGGGACTACAGGTGCCAGGTCCAGAAGAGAGGACTGCTGGTGGTCTGGTTTGGAGCCGAGGAGTGGGGTATGTGATGGCCTGATCCCCGATCCATGCCCCACATGGCAGCAGAGGCATGGGGTGGTCCGGGAGCCTGGTAGTATCAAGGAAACTCCGCCCCAACTGGGGCCTCTCATTGCCTCTACTCAGGTGTGGCCAATAAGGGCCAATTAAGAGGCAATAAAGCCGTAGTTAAAAGCCACCAAGAACAAAGGCCACGAGGCTGGGGCGAGAGGACAGTGGAGACTAGGACGGTCCACTGGGCCAATCTCAGGGTAAGCGGCCAAATGGACCATCCTGTGTGCTTTATTTTGAACGTTTTGGGGAAAACAATGCATTTTCATTTGGACAGTATTGGGAGTGGGTAACCATGAACTTTATTATGGACTAGTAGAGGTTTTGAGTGCCTTTTGTTCCCCTCCCCTTTCCCTGTGTGTATATGCTATATGTATATATATATAGATAGATAGATAGATAGATAGATAGATAGATAGATAGATAGATATACACACCTAAATGCACACACACTCATACATCTCTTTCTCTCTCTCTCTGTGTGGGTGCGATGACACAGAGGCGATTGCATTAAGCGGATCAACCACCAAACAAAGCATCCTGTTGAATATTGTACACTTCCTGAAAGGAAGTGTACAATATTATAATATACAGTAAAAAAAAGTCTTATTTAATCATCTCCCTGGAAGTGGTGCTGGGTCATGTTTCTGTGCACTGGACTGGAAAACCTCTCTCTCTCTCTCTCTCTCTCTCTCTCTCTCTCTCTCTCTCTCTCTCTCTCTCTCTCTCTCTCTCTCTCTCTCTCTCTCTCTCTCTCTCTCTCTCTCTCTCTCTCTCTCTCTCTCTCTCTCTCTCTCTCTCTCTCTCTCTCTCTCTCTCTCTCTCTCTCTCTCTCTCTCTCTCTCTCTCTCTCTCTCTCTCTCTCTCTCTCTCCCTCCATCTCTCTTTCTCTCTTCCTCTGATCCCTGTAGGGGGTAGTAGGGCAGAGGGCAGCAGCAGCGCTAGTCCACTAATGTGTCTTGAGGGAACTCACATTAATCACAGTAAAGGCAACCATGCTGAAAAAAATGCTGACCCAACCTAAACTTGGACTCAATGTAAATGTTTTGGTTTTGTTATTTTGCTCTTTGGTTGCACCAACTCATCCAGTGGCCATTTTCACTAGGACATACATGGGCAGTTGGCTTGTTCAACCTTGCACAGTGAAAAGTAATCACTAAAAACGTACCACAACACCCACATTGATTTCCAAGTAGTCCGCCAAAAAAGAAAACAAATCACATTGTGAATATGACTTTGTCATATTTAACTCCAGGTGATGTTCGAAGGCGATTGCCATGGACAGAGTTAACTTTTTCCACTTCAGCTAAAGGACCTTTTTTATGTGCTTGCTGCTGTAAATGGTGCGCTTCCCATGGAAGAGAGAGGATGGGTGTGTCTTGACCTGCTTATGACGGTACAGAGGAGAGGAGCCTCGTTTTCTATTACCTTGGTGGTTTCATGGCATACTTACTATTATGTTTTGTCATGTAAATAAAGGTAAATATAGCAACGTAATTAAGGAGGACAAAGGGAATCTGGGTTGCTTTGTTATGTTGATTATGCCTTGTGTACGACTTATGTATGCCTTGTTCATGCCTTGTGAACACATTGTGTACACATTGTGTACGCCTTGTGTACACCTTGTGTACGCCTTGTGTACACCTTGTGTACGCCTTGTGTACGCCTTGTGTACACCTTGTGTACGCTGCGTGTACGCTGCGTGTACGCTGTGTGTACGCTGCATGTACAACTTGTGTACACCTTGTGTACGCTACGCGTGCGCCTTGTATACGCTGCATGTATGCTGAGTGTACACAGCCTCTATGCCACCCTTGTACACTGCCGGTACACCGCCTGTATACTGCCTGCAAGCCGTCTGTATGCTGCGTGTTCATCACCTGCAAGCCTGGTGTACATTGTATGTTTCATGTGGAAAAGGACTTGGACTTGCGATCGTGGAAACATTCAGGAATATAGTGTTACCAGATTTCCCATCTGGAAATGACATTGATGCATAACTGCAAGTAGCAACCAAAATTACCTCAAAAAGACTACGACTCAATGCTATATTTTGGATGCCACCTGAAGTTTCGCCCTATCAAGGCATATCCAAATGTGGATTTTCGTCACAAACGTGTCCTTTGTCACTTTATCTGCTAACCGCTTGTCACATTATTGACTTATTACCAACCGGATGACACAGGGGTGCCTACGTGTTGTGTCACTTCACATTCTGAATGAGCAAATCACATGGAGATGGAGGAAATCACATTGCCCAGAGCCATGCTGATTCCAGTTTTACTTGGAAATGTGTCACATCATGGAATGAAAGATGCTCCGAATGCCATTTTAAATCACCATGGCGAGGAGTGTGGTGTGTTTAATAGGGTGAACTGTCCCCTCAATGCTAATTAAGAGCAGTCAGCTTGCAGGTTGTCTCCTGCTCTCAGGAACCTGGCTTCCCCTCCCCTGTTAAATGAACCAAAAACAAGCAGAACATATTTGTTTGCTCACTAATGAACACAAGTGCCTTGTCCGAAAATGTGTTTATGTTGTTATTCACTTTTGTGTGTGTGTGTGTGTACATACACACAAAACCACAAGGAACAGCTAATTCTTTTTGGAAATGCTTTTTGTAAATGATAGTGTTATTTCCACCACCTTGTTATCAGGGAGATGCTGGCTACACACCTGATTCCATAGGAGGGCTGTGTGTGTCATCTCTCCCAATGAAGACCAAAGAGCAAATTAATCATTGCACTGGTGTCATCAATTCACCCTCCTGCTCCTATCTGGTGGTTTGCCAGTTGAATTTTGCAGAATTTAGGTGGCATTTAGGACCCATTATGTCTCAGTGGTACACACACACACACACACACACACACACACACACACACACACACACACACACACACACACACACACACACACACACACACACACACACACACACACACACACACACACACACACACACACACACACACACACACACACACACACACACACACACACACACACACAGAGAGGATTAAGATTACCTCCCCCGCACGTCTCTCTTACACACACACACACACACACCCAAGGCCAGTTATGGCCAGACACACCAACCAAAACATAAAGGAGACGGAGACAAGGTTTAACTCAACAATTTATTAAACAACTGAGAAACACTCAAACACAGTCAACTAGCGCAACCTGACTCGACGGTATAGTTGCCAGTGGAACACTCCACACTCCAGTCAGGCCGAGCTACCTTTATAGCAAGGCAGGCCTCAGCTGTGCCACTCCAAAGCCAATCTGCAGAAAAGGTGAAACTGAAGGACAAATTAACAGAGCTACCAACTGGGGTAGCCAAGTAAATGTTGCTGTGACACCTTCAGGGGTTGAGTAACATAACACCCTCACCCCAAAATGGTGACTCCAGTCTCCATAATAAACATTATTGAATGAAGAAAGTTGTTCAAACAAAGAACAATCAGCTTGCACCAAATGGCTTGCTGTAAGTGGTAAGCTATGAAAGAGAGGTCAGCCAAACAAACAAAATCTGCAATTCTCAATCTACTTTTGTGCAACCCTCTCACTGCTCCGAGAGAACACAGACATGTTGGAATATAATAGTTTTAGGTGAGTACAGTAGATATATACAGATAGATCTATCTATGTATATATTATATATATACATATATATACTGTATATATAGAAATTGTATTTCCTTGATTAGGCTACCTTTGTTTTAAAATATGTTATCTTAATTTCACATGTATGAAATGGCCCAAAAGTATCAATTTAAACAGAGGCTACTTGATTAAACCTAACCAAATTACAGCTTGAAATTGAAATTCCATCCCACTCATTTTAAGATGATCATTATGAAACGTCTGTTCATGGTTATTATAGGATATGCGGGTTTGGGTCGGGCTGCAGTTCTTGTACCTTTGGGTCCGGTTATATGTGCGGATGGTGGTTTCGGTATTGCATGACGCGGGTGTGAGGCGGGAGAGGGTCTGGAAAATCAAGAGTGCAGGAGTACATTTTCTGTAAAATGTATGTTACAATAAAAAAGGATGCTCTCTTATAATTTTGTTGTGCCGGCGTGGATTGCACATGCTTGAGTTGTAAGCCTATGCCAAACAAATGTATTCCTGTGCATTTTCTCCCCATATAGTTGCAGACACCGAATCAGACATTTTAAATGTTGGAATATATTTTTTCGTTACATAATATGATAAGACGTTACTTTATTTTTTTGGACAGCCCTTCTGTCTCTGCGCGTGTGTGTGTGTGTGTGTGTGTGTGTGTGTGTGTGTGTGTGTGTGTGTGTGTGTGATGACGTCATTGACTAGTTGATGTTATTTCGACTTCATTGATAAAAAGGTTGACTGTTCCACATCTTCAGCACCACACGGAAGAAGGACAGTGACAGCCCCAGCATCACTTGCATCAACAGCAAGGTGGAAAGATCTCGAAATGTCTGGAGCAGCCAGTACGGGAGCGTTAACTTGCAGGCCCTTAACATTCTGGAATGCCTGCTGACATGACTCAGACCAACAAAAATCATGTTTAGGACTAAGTATGTCAGTTAGCAGGGCAACAACGGATGAGAAGTTTGTACAAAAGTTCCTAAAATAACAGGCCATTCCTAGGAATAGACACAATTATCGGCGGTCTTTCGGAACCGGGAAGCCTGCAATCACAGTTACCTTTGCCTCTATAGGGCGCACTTGCCCTCTTCCTACTGTCTTATACTGTATGTCTGATATGTTGTGCACACTTTGCCGAATTCGCACTTTGCCAGATTGATCATTAACCTGGCCTTCGACAAACGCTGAATGACATCAGAAATCTAGCCCAAGTGCTCAAAGCAAGGCAAACTACAAATCACAACATCATCAATGTAAGATTCACATCAAGCGAGTCCTGATGACACCACATTGACAAGTCGCTAGACTGTAGCTGGTGCCGAGATTTCCTTAGCCCGAGGGGAGAGAAGGACCTGCCAATACCCTTTCAGCAGCACATTTGCTAACGAAGTTGGCAGAACCAACATGGTGCACACAGTCATCCGTCCGAGGCAAAGGGAAGTTATATGGCTTTGTAATCATGTTGACCTTTCGGTAGTCAGTGCAAAAATGGTAGTTGCAATCCAGTTTCTTTACTAAAATTGTGGGACGCAAACAGCCATGGGATTCCCTCATCCCATTTCTGTCCCAGCTCGAGACAGTACGAGCTGTGACAGGTCTGATGGTATCTCGCCTGTGCCGCCTGGCTTTCAGGGTGGTAGGCATTGGAGAGATTATGCTTGATCAGGTGCTGTTTTAGCTGATTTGGGAGAATCATGACGTACAGTTGGTCCACTTCCTCATAAGAATTCCGGAATATGTGGAGAAGTATGGAGACTCATTTCCAATATCTTAACCAGAACGAACCAGACTAAGCAGAGGAAGAGCACTAGCATCAGCAGCTTCATCTGCTAGCCTCATCTGCTATAATGTACATTATAGCAGTTCCAGATATGTTTACCAGCCAGATAAATGCCCAAGATGATTTCAACACCAGGTACTGGTAATACCAGTTTTACCTCAAGCTTCTGCTCTCTAGAGTCACACTTCAGTTTCTCCCACTGTAAATCAAGCTCCTTTTCCCTCAAATCGAGCTCCCTCAGTCACAGCCCAGAAAGCTCTGGTGGAGTGGAAACGTTTTCCTCCTAAGCAGGAAGAATTTCAAGTGACAAGCAAATTTTCACTTTAAGTGGGTCTTTATGGTGTTTATCAACTGCTGATGGCTCAATGGCATAAGTCTCTGCCAACTGAATAAGCTGGTCTCTAGTCAGTTTGTCTAACCGTTCCATGGAGGGATCATCAACAAAGTCGTCCACCCGGGACATGTTAATAAAACAAAAACTATTTAATAAACATCAAACAAAAATTACGAACCAGACTACGCACCTACATGAATGCAGTACTTACCTAATAACTATGAAGTGGCCAAAATGTATTACCCCAAATGCAACATGAAATGACCACGAACACCAGCTCACCATATTGTGTTGAAATGAAGCACCAGCTCATCAAATAGAGTGAAATGAATATGGTCCTAACGAGTAAAGGGCAACACACTGGATCACAATCTTGTGCAACACGCCCAACTCCTAAACTTAAATTATTCTTCCCTCGTCTTCAGTGGGGCTCCTTTAAACGTTCGTAAGCGGACAGTAGACCCGAAACTAAGCCCACTGCCACACCTCAAAATGTACCTACCTCCAGCTATACCACCCAAAATAAAAAAGGAAAATAAAATAATAAAATGTGGTGAGACTTTGTCCACCCGACAACGAACTAAGCAGGGGTGCAAGCAAAGAAACAGCTACCCGGTAGATTGCACTTACCTTTTTAAAAGAAAGTCACATTTCAAGAAGGCACGCTGAAGACGAACAAGCCATGCAGATTGCACATACTCAAACACACTTGAGGAACGGTGGGAAAATTAAAACATACCAAGAAATATAGTGCTGAATTTGCAATGGTAATTCCTGCAAGATTATGGTCTCCCACACAGATTATCTCACTCCTTCTCTCTCCCCCCTCCATTTCTCTCTCTCTCTCTCTCTCTCTCTCTCTCCTACATTTGAAGGCTCCATCATCCATGCATCTCATGCTTGATGAGAGGATATCAACACAAGCACTGTGCTGTTCCCAGATTCTCGTCCGCTATCCACCATCCATTAACACTTATGTATGAATTAACCTCATCATGGCCAATAGGATGGCTCCAAATGGGTCTTTGTAACACTCCAGTGATACTTGCTTAAGTAATGTGTTAACTGTGGTCACGCTTGTGAAAGTGCATACAATATGGATGCAATATACAATAGTTCATGCATTATCAATGTTCAGTAAGACAGATGTTGTGGTGGGTGTTATGATGGCATTTAGGTAGAACCTGGCATGTAGTGTCATAATCATAACATGAAATGACGCGACCATGTTTTTCGATGCAGATTTTCAAGCAAGGTTTGGGAAACAGGAACACTTTTGATTGTTGGTTCTTGAACCATGAAAGTAACTGTAGGTGGAGGAGGAATTCAGCCCCCTGGCAATGTCAACTGCAAAATCCGTTAAATTAATATTAAATGATGAGATAAGGTATCTATGTGTATCTTTATCAATATCTATATAGTTTTCACATGAAAAAGAAAATAAATCTGTGGTACTTTTCGTACATACTGCACCACAAATAATGAAACCATATAATTGTTTGCAGAGCAGATAGGCCAATTGAGAGTCGGCAGGATTCACAGTACGTAAGCTCTAAAAGATGATGCGCACCAAAACTTCATATCGAGAACGGAAAGAGTTTGCGGAATGTGCCAAGGCTTCTCTGGAAAGCAGACCCCCAAAACGACAGTGCAGCGATGCATGGAATAACAGCCACTTAAATAATCAACCGCACAGATGCAAATTAGCAATCGAATTAGAATTTAATCAGGGTCTGCTTGATCTATCCCCTGCCCCCAGTCTGTGGCTGTCTTGATGTCGGCAGAACAACTCCCTCGCCCAACCAAATGAGTTGGCCTCGCTAAATGTGATTTGACGTTTCTGATGGCTGAGAAGCTATTTTGAGAAAATGTTGACGTATTGGTAGTGGTTATCATCAACATAACAATCAAGCAAAATGAAATACTTTTGATTACATTATTTTGTAAAGTATATATATTATACAATGATATTATACACTGCAATGATTCAATAATCAAAATGAATTCTAAATTCCACCTGCAATGAGTTGTGATGGTTCCCAAATAATCTGGAAGGCTTCCCCCACCCAATTAACCAATATGGCCACCAGGTGAACGAGGTCTAATGATGACATGGTGTTGTGGGCTGTGATGTGGTACCCCGCTCATCCAGAAGCTTCTTGTCACAGGCTTTCTACGTTATTTCCACATCAATTTCACAGTCCATCAGAGAAATTATTGAGCATATTAACACAATGGCTGCTATATGGCTCACTTACAAGACATGACTGCCGACATTGCCAACAGTCCTTTCACAAAATGCTGTGTGCCCAACTGCATGATACAGAGCACAGTCATGTCTTCCGAGGGATTTCAATTTGTGGTACGAGTAACTCTACTCACTAATTAGCTTTCTCTCCAAAATAAATCCATATATAGTCTGCTCCCAAAAATAAATCATTATTTTTGGGGGTATTTAAGGTTAATAAGTAATAAATAAGGTTGAATTGCTTTGCAAACCCCAGTGTGTTCTCTCAATCGCACGCAAGACAGCTCTGGCTCTGTAATGGACATCTAGAATTTTATGTTTGTTAGCACCTAATTGAAATGGTCTGGTGTATTAGAATATTGTCTGGGATACGTCGCCTCAGAGATGGGGGGGAAACATTAGTGGTTTATTTGCTTTGGTTCAGCCTCTGGTCTCTTCACGTCAGACAGGGGATTTCAATCAACAACTTGGTGGTCATATACATACGTATCTCAATTCGGAGGCTTTATTGAGGCTAAATATCCCATGTTCATTTGAGCTTATACTGGCTAGAAAGCACACACACACACACACGCACACGCACATGTACATGCACACACATTAGGTCCATACCTTGCTGCATCTTATGTAAGAGGACAAGAAATGCAGGAAAGTGCAGGTGGGCGGGAGGAAGAGAGGAATGGAGAAGTACAAGCAGAAGGAGAGACGCTGCTGAGTTGAAGGGAGGACCATGTGGGCTGATGGAGAGGGAGCTGAGACTCCATAGACTAAAAGACCTGAAACCTGCTTTAAGAAAGCCCCCAGAGCTGTAAGAGGAGAGAGAGAGAGAGAGAGAGAGAGAGAGAGAGAGAGAGAGAGAGAGAGAGAGAGAGAGAGAGAGAGAGAGAGAGAGCAGAAAATAATGAAAGAGAGCACGATTTTGAAGCAACCAAAATAAACCCTCCCTTCTCCCTCCCTCCCTACGCTTCTCTGCCATTGAATCGTGTTGACAGGCAAGATGGATTCCCCGAACCAATCAGGAAAGACATGCACTGAAATAAGCTGGGAGCGGGCAAAAATCAGGCTCATACAGAGGCAATCAAACTCAAAATGACCTTCTCACTGCGCATTTCACACACTAATAGTTGACGGGTGGCTACGACATTTTAAACTAATTACACTCAAATAATAATAGCCTACAACCTAACCTACAACAAACCACAATGTCCTTCGGTGAATGTGCAACACTTGTTACATCCTCTGCATCGTCCAATGATGAGCTGCAGTATTTGCCTGTGAGCAAGATTCTTCCACATGGCTCACTCAGGTCTCGCTCACAGGAATAGGCCTATTATTATTCGGTGTAATAGCATCTTAGAAACCAATATTACTGTGGAAACATTGAAGAGGGGAAAAAAGACAAGAAACCATGGACCCATCTCTGCTAATAATTGTTTCTCAATCAAGACTGCTCTTAATGTTGTGGAAATTGAATTGCCATAGAAACCAGAAGGGTGATAACACATATTGCAGAGGAGCTTAAATAACATGCTTCATGGCTATACCATGCTTCACCTGCATTGCCTCGAGATAGAGATGTCCTAGGTCTTCAGTGGATTCCATTTGTTCATCTTTTCACCGCTTTGCGATCCACACACTCTCGATAGCGAGGGCAGCGTTGAGATTCGGACGTAAGGAGCTGAAGGGGGAAAGGCGTTATTGTGATAAAACCGGACATTATGGCGGCGTTAAATTCAATCATGGTTAGGACCAGGTTGTATGGGAGGGCATCCAGTATCCAGAGGAGATGGTGACCCCACATACGCTCATGAGGTTGAATTACAAACCAGTTGGAATTTACACTTCCTGCTGTCGGGAACTTGTTTCTGACATAGCTCATCAGATCAAGAAGCAAGCAGATCATCATGCATTCAGCAGGACAGATAGCATTGCATAATATGTATGTATGTCGTTATTATTTCAAATATTCCAAATATTCCAAAAAGCATATAGCACCGATGCCTGAAAAAAAAATATATAGCAAACTCGAATAAGAGCCAGGACTAAAACATGCAAGCACATGTAAAAACAAATAGATTTGCACTGCTATTAATATCAATAACAACAAAAGGACTGTACGAATTCTGTACATCATTCTAATCATCCGAAAGACAAGACAGATATTCTGATAGACAATAAAGAAATCTGTATCTGAAACCAGTAGCTCATATGCAAAAACACCCGTCTCAATGGTTTAGCTGCATGTCACAGAGAGAGAGAGAGAGAGAGAGAGAGAGAGAGAGAGAGAGAGAGAGAGAGAGAGAGAGAGAGAGAGAGAGAGAGAGAGAGAGAGAGAGAGAGAGAGAGAGAGAGAGAGAGAGAGAGAGAGAGGGAGAGAGTGAGCACAGAGCACAGCGAGCGAGCCCTGGTGTTATGCTGCTCAGCAGAGTGTGACTGTCACTGAGACTTGTCCCCGTCAGAGAGATAAATGACATTCAGCCTCCCGGCTATCTCCCTGCATGATACCTAGGAGACACACACACTGCTAATACCCTTCAAATAATTTAAGTGTTTTTGTTTACTTGTTTGTGTGTGTTTTTTGTTGTGTGCAACTATGGATACATGTATATGTGTGTGTGTGTGTGTGTGTGCATGTGTGTGTTTGTCCGTGTGTATATGTGCAATCTTAGTCTATTCGTACCTTGTGTACTGTGTATATTTGTGTGTCTACTGGTGTCCGTGTGATTGAAAGACTATCTCTTTGATTGTACGCATGTACCCATGTGCAGCTTTTGATTTGTTTCATGTACACACATGCATTTGGTTGCATGACTGCTGCATCATAATCCACCCATAATCCTAGATTAGATCAGTGGTAGTGTAATACCATGAACCGTGAATTGTGACCTCCAAACCCTGAAATAATGACATCCTCTGGATAATACATTTATAAAATAGAATAAATAAAAAAATAAAAAGCAAACAAATGTATGTGTGGCATGGTCAGCCGTCTGTGCCATACTCACACTCACAAACCTGTCAACCAGACAGAAGCCATCACTCTGCAACAGGAAATGCGTGTGTCCGTTCCATCAATGACAACAACCACAACATTTACAGCTCCTTTTTCCTTCCTCATGGGGTGGCCATGTGACATTGTTTTAAGACCTTTAAATTGTCATCGCCATTTAGAGCTAAAAATAACAGGTGTTAGAGAGGTTATAGTGGAGAGGTTGCTCCCAGTGGTGTAGTCTAGATTTTTTTAGTGGGTATACTGTGATTTATAAACAAGATTAAGAGCCAATACATTCCTGAGGACATCACAGATTTTCTGTGTAGTATTAATCACAATCCGATTCAACTAAGTCAAGTCAAATGTGTTCAAATAAGAAAGAACAAGAAAACATAAACAAGAAGCAAGTCAATAAACAATATGCTTCAGCTCATTAAATTAAGGTTGAAAAGGCCCTACTTTCTACCTGGTTTGCTGGCAGTGTCCTTGGGTGGGGTGAGGAGGGGAAGAGTGTCACTTAAGTCACTATGGGGGAGGGTGGCTTGGCAGTCTACAGGGCTTTCCAAATCTGTTTGTATGCAGGTGTCTGAGGTGTGCATTGCCTCCTTGCTTGTGTGGCAGAGCGATTGCTTCTCAACCAAGTTTGACGTACTTCCTCGGCTCAAAAAGACTTAAAGGGGGGCCATTGATGCTGATCATCATCAAATTGCTTAGGTTGGACAGCAACAGTGTAGACCTCTTGTCCGTGCATATATTGTTCATGAGGCTGAAGCCCCTTTCACACTCTGCAGTGCTGCAAGGGATGGTCTGCATGCACCGTATGAGTGGTTTCAGGCTTTCAGGCTCATTTTCCCGGTGCTCAAGGAGATCTCTCATGCCATTACCTGCTTCCTCTTCGCAAAGATTGAACCGCCTGCACAGTCTTTTCACGTGTGCCTCAGCATGTCGTATGCCTGGTGTTGATGGCCAGTTGGCTGTATCCAGGATGCTGTCCCCTCATCTGAAACAAGGATATAAACAGGAAACAATTTATTCTGTTCACTAACGTTACTGCTGCACACAGACTCTCGCCTTCTGCTGCCTGCATTCATTGCTCCACGACACTTAGCTAGCGCCACGGTTTGTAGGCTTTTCTGGCCAAATGACCGTCGTTTTTTGGATAGACTGCAGTGACAGCAAAAACATTAGCGAGTTACTCTGAACTCTGCAAAAACACCACAGTTAAGTCCACACTCATTGCTTTGCTAACGTAGACGTGAACATTGGTAGCTAGTAGGGTTGCTCGCCGGGATCCCGGGATTCCGGGATCCCTTTAGTACCGGGAATTAGCAACGGGTCCCGGTATTTTTTATACATTTCTTTTGGAGGGGGTATTTGTTAACTTTTTATAACTATGTTGGATTAATAGTAGCCTAAACTAATAAAACATACTCAATATATTGTGCAAATATGATTATTTTCTTGTTTAGATAGGCAGGCATACGAACTACCTGTAGAAGGTCTAAAAATAATCACTTGCACGGATGTAACGAATTGTCGCGAACGCCACGGAGGAGCTGAAGAGACGAGATGCGGAGTGTAGTTGCATTGTTGCTCTGTGGCCCAGACACCACTCAGAGTCTACCTTTTATTGTGCTTTCACAAGGACTGATTGTTATTTTGGACATTAATCCGTTAATTCGCGGTTCTGATGAGGGGGGGGGGGGCGGTGGATATCGCTGGATATTGGTCCCCACTACATTCTACGCCCATGTGCTTTCCCATAATACATTTCCCATACATAGCATTCCTCATAATCCCTCCGGCCCCCCACGTCATCTGCCCCCCTGGCCGCTACACAATGTAACGAAGATAGTTTTGTTTTTTTTCTTCATGAGAATTTCAACAGAATTGCTGCATGTTCTTCATAGAAACAAAACATTTGTATTCGATAAAATAGCGTTGTTCTGTTGCATTTATTTATATAGGCCTAGCATTAAATTTGTATTAAAAGGCACTTCCGGTTTCTACGGGAATCCCGGGATTTCCCGGGAAGGGGCTCTATAGGCTCTAGTTGCTAAAGACGTTGCTAGCCAAGCTTTTCACAGTGCATTCTAAGCAGCTCATGTTAGTCAATGTTAAATTCGCTAATAACATACATACAGCTCGTTGGTGACAGCTCTAAATTAGCTTTTAACTTTCACTTACCAGGTGGCGTTATAGTAGCACCGTCAGGGACAGGGTGTTCTGTGATGTTAACGTTAGCACTAACGTTGCTGGAAGTGGAGGCTGAGGCTCCGTCTGGCTCTCTGTCTGCAGCTGCTGTGTTACCTGAAGCTGAAGGTCTAGCTTCAGGGGCAGCCGCAGGCATACGAAAACACTGTAAAAGTGTAGCTTGCCTGCTGCTTCGTTTCATTTGTGTCACTTAGTTGGGCTTTACTCAAACTATTATTGTCATCCACAGTGGATGACAATAATAGTTTGAGTAGAGTGGATGTTCCACTCTTCCCTCAAACTTTTCGCGCTCCTCCACACACAGCTTCTGCTCTCAGGCTACGGAAACCCAGGCTACGGAAACCCCAATGGTCCAAAATGGTTGTGGGTGTGCTCGATTACAACCGTAGTAACAGCGCGCACACGACAGCTGAGCCTGACAGGCGGACTCTGCACACATTTGTGCGCTCACCTATATGCATGCTATATGAAAAGGAGCGTAGCCAGTGATTTCCAACACAGACAAAACAATGTTGTTACGTATCCTCGTGCATTTTTAAGTGGGTATACGCAAATCCTCGACTTTTCCTAGTGGGTATACGGCGTATACCTGCGTATCACGTAGACTACACCACTGGTTGCTCCACTAGAGGTTGCTGGCCTTGCTGGGGTTCCAGCTCTCGTATCCCCGGTGGTCAGCTCTTTTTCACCTCCCCCCTCCACCGGCTTTCACGCTCATGTATTTCTTCCTGTCTGTTTTCAATAGTTCCCAAGATGGTTATGTTGACTTCAATATCTTGTATTGTGTTCCACAATCTCAATGGTCCTCCTTACGATTACTCTTGGATCAAAGTGTCAAAGTCTTTTATTGTCACATTCTGGAACCAAAATCCTTGAGA
Source organism: Coryphaenoides rupestris (assembly GCA_002895965.2). Lineage (NCBI taxonomy): Eukaryota > Metazoa > Chordata > Actinopteri > Gadiformes > Macrouridae > Coryphaenoides > Coryphaenoides rupestris. The sequence goes on from PIJE02000005.1 coordinate 468,728, forward strand.
GGGGCTGGACCCTCTCCTTTTCCGGAGTTGCCCAGGGTGTGAGGCGCCAGGCGGGTGTGGGGATACTCACAAGTCCCCGACTGAGCTCCGCTGTGTTGGAGTTCTCTCCGGTGAATGAGAGGGTCGCCTCCATACTACTGCCTGTCGCTGGGTGGAAGGCTCTGACTGTTGGTGTGTGCCTACGCACCAAACAGCAGTTCAGACTATCCGGCCTTCTTGGAGTCCTTGGGTGGCATCCTGGAAAGGGTTCCATCCATAGTTCTACTAGGGGACTTCAAGGCACACATGGGCAATGATGGAGAAACTTGGAGGGGAGTGATTGGGATGAATGTCCTACCCGATCTGAACCAGAGTGGTGTTTTTGTTATTGACTTTGTAACCGTATCAGCAGATCTGCGGCCCTATGTTTTGGACATTCGGATGAAGAGAGGAGCAGAGCTGTCAACTGATCACCACCTGGTGGTGAGTTGGATCAGATGGGCACCTGTTGGTGCACCTGTCGGTGCCTGTCATGGCGGCAACCCAAGAACCCGTTGGTGGACACCAGCAGTGAAGGAAGCCGTCAGGCTGAAGAAGGAGGCCTTTCGGGCCTGGTTGGCCCAGGGGTCTCCTGAAACAGCAGACGGGTACCGGGAGGCCAAAAGGGCCGTGGCTTCAGCAACCGCTCCATTCCTTTGGACTCAGGAAGGGAACTCAGGACGGGAACTCAGGACGGGAACTCAGGAAGGGAAAGCAGGGCTTGGCTCAGGCTGTGCTCAGTCGGGGAGGAGAACTGCTGACCCAGACTGAGGATATTGTTGGGCGGTGAAAAGAACACTTTGAGGAACTCCTGAACCTGACCAGTATGTCCTCTGTGGAAGAGGCGGAGTCTGAAGACTCAGGGGAAGCCTCACCCATATCCTTGGTAGAGGTCACTGAAGTAGTCAAAAAGCTCTTCAGTGGCAAGGCGCCAGGTGTGGATGAGATTCGCCCTGAGATGCTGAAGGTTCTGGACATTGTCGGGCTGTCGTGGCTGACATGCCTAGTCAATAGCGTGGAGGTCGGGGACAGTACCTGTGGAATGGCAGACAGGCGATTTTCCAAAAAAGGGGACCGGAGGGTGTGCTCCAATTATCGGGGTATCACACTGCACAGCCTCCCCGTGAAACTTTATTCCAGGGTGCTGGAAAAGAGGCTCCAGCCGATTGTCGAACCTCAGCTTCAGGAGGAACAATGCGGATACCGGTGGCCGTGGAACAGTGGACCAGCTCTGTACCTGCTTAGGGTTGTTGGGGGGGGCATGAGAGTTTGCCCATCGAGTCTACATGTGCTTTGTGGACTTGGAGAAGGCTTATGACCGTGTCCCCCAGGGAATCCTATGGGAGTATGGGGTACCGGGGCCGTTGGTATGTGCCATTCAGTCCTGAGCTGTGTCCGTATTCTCGGCACAAAGTCAAGCATGTTCTCAGTGAGTGTTGGACTCTGCCAAGGTTGTCCCTCATCACTGATTCTGTTCATGATATTCATGGACAGAATCTCAAGGCGCAGCCGATGTGAGGAGAGTGTCCGGTTTGGGGACCTCAGAATTGCTTCTCTGCTCTTTGCAGATGATGTGGTTCTGTTGGCTACATCAGACCTTGACCTCCAGCATGCACTGGGGCGGTTTGCAGCCGAGTGTGAAGCGGTCGGGATGAGAGTCAGCACCTCCAAGTCTGAGGCCATGGTTCTCTGCCGGAAAATGATGGAGTGTTCCCTACGGGTTGGGAATGAGTTGCTGCCTCAAGTGAAGGAGTTCAAGTATCTCTGGGTCTTGTTCACGAGTGAGGGCAAAATGGAGTGGGAGATGGACAGACGGATTGGTGAAGCGTCTGCAGTAATGCGGTCGCTGTACCGATCGGTTGTGGTGAAGAGGGAGCTGAGCCGGAAGGCGAAGCTCTCGATTTACAGGTCCATCTACGTTCCAACCCTCACCTATGGTCACGAGCTTTGGGTAGTGACCGAAAGAATGAGATCGCGGATACAAGCAGCCGAAATGAGTTTCCTCCGCAGGGTGGCTGGGCTTAGCCTTAGATATAGGGTGAGGAGCTCAGACATCCGGAGGGAGCTCGGAGTACAGCCGCTGCTCCTCCGCATCAAAAGGAGTCAGCTGAGATTAGGATGCCCCCCAGGCGCCTCCCTTTCGAGGTTTTCCGGGTCCATCCAACTGGGAGGAGACCCCGGGGCAGACCCAGAACCTGCTGGAGAGATTATATATCTCGTTTGGCCTTGGAATGCCTCAGGATCCCCCAGGAGGAACTAGAGAGTGTGGCTGGGGAGAAGGAAGCCTGGGGGGCCCTGCTTAGCTGGCTGCCACCGCGACCCAGCCCCGGATAAGCGGACAAGAATGGATGGACAGTCCGTTTCACATTCTGTTTCACATTTCACATTACTGATAAATAACATTACATTACTTGAATAACATTTATACATTAACATCCCTTGAAACAGTTTGAACTTGTGTGACATGACTCCAGTCAACCTAAAGTATACTCTTCTTTTAACCAGTTGGTCAGGCAGACTAGCTTGTTGATATTTTCAGATGACAGAGCTGACCTCTTCAGTCTGTGGAAGCAGACACTGTTGAAGCAGGTGTCGCTAAGTACCTTTGTGCAATATGGGCCAGCTTAGCATGGGGACCTTTCTGTGCCGACCACCATTGTAGTGGACATGCCTCTATGCTGACACTGGGCTCTGCCCTATACCTGTCTTGAGTTTTGTCTGCGGACGGTGCCTCATCATCAGACTCTGACTCCATCAGTAGGAGGGCCATCTTCTTCTTTGGTGGCTCAGATTCCATTTCCTATATGGAGGGCTGTGGTGCAGGTTCCCTGTCCTTAAGCATCTCAGTCAGCTTTTGCCACACCTCTTCCCTCTCTGCTCTGGGATCTAGAGCTGTTGCTACCTTAAGCCATGACATGTTTGTGTTCTCCGTTCGTCTGATTAGGTCCTCTGTGAATGCAGCATTGAAGCGCACTACATAGGCAGGGTTAACATCTGAGGCCTCCATTGTACACAAGAGGTGGCAGAGTGCAGGCAGCACCACAGAGCAGGACACATAGTTGTCACCACCCAGGAGCTCAGTGACAGACCTACAAACCAACAGAATTAATGACGACAATTTTCATTCAGATAACACCCATTTAGAGGACAGGCCTAAAATTATTTCTAAAATAAATCACCTTACCTGCATGGCTCCAGCAATGTTTCGAACTTTCTCAGCCTGTCATATTCAGCTGAGGTTAGCATGGTTAACTTGTGCTTCTGTTGTGCCAGTGTTGCCTTCAGTGGGTCTTTGTTGTGTTGGACCCGCTTTATCATCTCGAGAGTTGAATCCAGCGCGTTGGTACATCCTGGACGAGTGACTATAAGTTATGGCAGATCCACAAGTCAGGGCAGCAGTAGCAGAAATATGGCATATGGCATGTCATAGCAGGAATATACAAAAGATAAGAGAATCAGAAGCATATGTATCCACAGCATTTAAATATAGGGATATGGCATATGAATCCAGAGATGTTGAATCATCTACATGCTCCGGTAACTTCTACCATACAGCAGCAGCATGAACAGTCCACAGTCTTGGTGGCTGTAGTCCATAATGATTGTCTGTGCTTTCCTAAGGCATCGTGTGTGGTAGATACAAGCAGTAATGCAGCCAGAGAGGATACTATCAATGGTGCACCTGTAAAAGTTAATGAGGGTTTTTGCAGACATGCCAAACTTCTCGAGTCTCCTCAGTAAGTAAAGGCGCTTTTGGGCATTTTTTACAGCCGAGTCCTTGCCTGGACCAGGTGAGGTCATCTATGATGAACATAACGAGGAGCTTGAAGCAAGAGACTTTCTCCACTTCAGCTCCGTCGATGTGTAGAGGGTGTTAGATCCGTCGGTTAGCCTCCTCTAATGGAGGTGATGCAAAACCTATATCTAGTAACGGTTGTTAACAGGTCGTGGGGGAGACTTGTTAACTAACTACCTTATCGTCCGAATGTCTACCCCGCTTGCTTCAGTGTGGCGGCCCAAGGCATAACCTTGGCTCTGAGCCACGGCTCTGATCATGTTCGTTATGGCAGCTCTCCCCTGGGATCTGGGCTCTTGTTGGTTTGCTAGGAAATATTTAAAGGCTTGGATAGATCTAGCCCTAGGGATATTTTATATAAGGGGACCAAAGTGACCTCTTAGAACCATGTGTTATCATAAACACTATTGAATTCTTTCACATTCGGCAATGATCAAATGTCCACTTGAATCTATTAATCAATTACTTGATAATTTTTATTGCAGGGCTTTAGCAGGGGAACAGCGCAATGCATAGCAAACAGTTAGCAAAACATGTCATAATAATACTAATTAGGATTAAATGTATGATAAATGTAATAGTCCAAAGCAATGCCCTCAACCTTCTCTCCCTAGGGCATTTAGGACATTTCATGAGGAATGGTTATGGAGTAACAGGGGAACAGGGGAAGGGAGAAATAAATATTAAAAATAAAAAATGATAATTAGACTTAGCCTAAGCATTGAGGGGACAGCATTTCCCCATTGTTGCTTTGTTTTGATGACGCATGCGGCAGTGCGACACTGGTGGCTGGTGTTGCCAGATTGGGTGTTTTTTCCCCTACATATTAAGGCCTGTTTACGGTGTGTTTTAGCCGGGTTTTCGCCTGGAAGGCTCTATAGAAATCTGGCACCCTATTGAACGAAGTTAAACTGAGAGAGCGTGCGTTCACAGACACCACAATGAACACGTTCACAGTAACGTTCATCAGGCAGTAATACAGTACGTTCAGTTCACGTTCGCCCAAAATATGAACGAGTTCATAAACTATCATTCAATGAACGCGTTCAGGCACAACACTGGTGTTTGCGCGCGCGTGTGTGTGTGCCCGGAGAGTTGCCTCCCTGTGACGCAGTTCTTATCACCAGACAATAGCGGATTTATAAGAAAAGGCGTACCCTAGTTGACAAAAATGCCATACTAATATTAAACATTATTAAATTGATACTGTAATTAATAAAAACAAGGACAAACTGAATTAAAACGTTTTTAGGTTATTCAGGCTGTGTGGGTGGAACTAGGCCCCGAGAGTCGCACCTGTGACGCAGTTTTTAACGCCGGACGATATCGGATTCATAAGAAATGGCGTACAAAAATTAGATATGATTAAATTGATACCCGGCATAATGGAAAAGGAAAAAACAAAAACAAATAAAACGACCGGGACGGGTCTCTATCGTATCGCCGTCTCGGTCTATTCGGCCAGTGGTGGGGGGGGGGGGGATAGTACGCAGGTTTAGATAAGGCTCTCTACTCACCCGGGGTCTCTACCCCCTTCGCCGGAAGCACAAACAAACTCCTCTAATCTAATTCGATAATATTATTAAAATAAAGCTGGGAAGCTTCACGGTCCCGTTGGACTGCGGAGGCATCTTCCCCTCAATGGACCGTCGAAAACAACGCCTAAAACTAAACTGGAGAGATAGCCTAAAACTAAATTGGAGAAATAGCCGAATACCAAACTGGAGAGATAGCCTAAGTGTTCACTCGCCGCAAACCACTAAGTTCTATCTTGCCGAGTCCTAAGACATAACAAGAAAGAAATGTCAGCGGATTTCTTGCGCTTCTTTTTCTTCATCTTGAGGGCGTCCTTCTCCTGGCCTCTGGGGGACTCTGACGACTCTGAATGCACATTCACTTGTCACACTGTCACACTGTCCTCAGATGCCCTAGCCCTTTGGCTTAGTTACCATGGTGCATGCGCCAATTTCTCCTAAACTTAGAGCCTCCCTGGTGGTTTCAGGGGAGAACTACAACCTTTGAGACTGAGTGCTTATCCAGGCAGATGATATATTTATTATATACTCAATGACTAATACACTAGACATGGTAATACACACATAATGAACACCAAATGTTTCTCAATAATTGAATCATAACATATCATTACCTGGATATGGTCGATAATAATTGAACCATAACATATCATTACCTGGATATGGTCGATAATAATTGAACCATAACATATCATTAACTGGATATGATAAATTTACTATCATGCAACATCATGATAATTCTGAACGTTTACAATAACCCCACATCACCCTTCATTCTCCTACTATCACATGGCTTTTCGGACACCGGTGAATCAACCCTACTTGACAAGGGGCATGCCCCCCCATCGCTTCCTGAAGTCTAAGATCCTGAGTCTTGCAGACGTGGAGAGAGAGGTTGTTTGCCTGCCACCGTGTTACCAAGTCCCTGACCTCTTTTCTCTCGGCCGTCTCATCATTGTTGGTGATGAGACCCAAGATGGTTGTGTCCGCAAACTTAAGGATGGTGTTGGAGCTGTGTGTGGCTCCACAGTCAGGGCTGCAGACTGATACAGGGAGAGGTTGAATATAGGAGGTGAATATTTCCACTCGCTGTTTGGCTCACTTTCTGAGGACACGGCCTGGAATGCCGTCTGGCCCTGAAGACTTCTGTGGGTTTATTCTGTTAAGAGCTCTCCTCACGTTAGCCGTGGTTAGGGACAGAGTGCAGTCCTCCCGGTCCTCAGCTAGCCTCACTGTCGGAGTGGTGTTGCTCACCTCAAATTGTGCGTAGAAGGTGTTGTGCTCATCGGTGAGGGAGGCGACAGGTTGGGCATCACTGCCATTTCTCCCTTTATAGTCTGTGATGGTTCCACACTACATGCATCTGGGGTCAGAGCTATGGTAGTTAGACTCCAACTTGTCCCTGTAGGCTCTGTTGACATCTCTGATGGCCCTCTGCAGATCATATCTGGACCTCCTCAAGGCCTCCGGGTCCCCGGAGCTAGAGGCAGAGGACTGTGCTTTTTGTTTAGCACAGACACAACGATTAACCCAGGGCTTTTTGTTGGGAAAAGTCCTAACATTGACCCTCGGGACAACATCATCAACGCACTTGGAGCTGTAGGCTGTGACAGAGCCTGCGTATTCATCAATGTCCCCATTCGCTGCAACACAGAACATCTGCCAGTCTGTGTTGTCAAAACAGTTCTGTAGAGAGGGATTGTGTTCCTCCATGCCCGATAGTATGTATGGAGATGTCATCCGCCTTACCAAAATCATGGCGGGGGAGGGGTTTGTAGCTGTCCGGTTTTCTGAATAACAATGGTCTGATCACCACGGGTAGGAAAGTTAATGTGCTGGTGATATTTAGGCAAAACTTTCCTCATATTAGCCATATTGAAGTTGGCAACAACAATAGATGGTGCCTCAGGGTGAGCGTTCTCTAGTCCATTAATTATTCCATACAGCTCATCAAGCCCGTGCTTTTTATCTATTTGAAACACAGATATTAACAGTATGGTCATTCACACTTTTTTCTACATAGGCCTCACCTTGTTAACCTGATGTTCCAGATGACTTCCATCTGGGAAGTTGTCCTTTGAAACTGTTTGGAAAAAGGCAGACACTTGGTTGGTTGAACCATTTGTCTATCATCATGGCCGTACCTGCCAGTAGTTCCTCATCGAACACTGAGTGGTCCAAGCCATTGTAGTTTGTCATAAACCTGGCGTGAAGCCTGGCAAGACAGATTCTTCACCTGAATGTGATCGCTCAAATTGAGCAGCCTCGCAACCTTGGTCCAGATTGGGCATGTCCTTGCATATTACTCGTTTATGGGGATATAGAGAGTGTTGCCATACAGTTTAGTTTACCCACTTGTACTCTTCATCTGAGAGGAAGCCTCTAAGCTTAGCTGCCTGTGGGCTAAACAAACAGAGAGACAGAGATTGAGAATGAGCCTTAGAGAGAGAGAGAGAGAGAGAGAGAGAGAGAGAGAGAGAGAGAGAGAGAGAGAGAGAGAGAGAGAGAGAGGCAAAACAAATTAGCACATTCTCATGCCGAGGGAGAAAACTTGACTAATCTCCCCCTAAATAAGTCATGTCTCTCTATTAGACATTGGAAAATATTCATGAATATATAAGGAAAATATATGCATTAATCAAATCCCCCCATTCTAGCCGCACAAACCTCAGAGAGTGATTGAGAAGGGGTTGAGAGACAGTGAAAAGAGAATGAGCAATGAATTGGGATTGAGAGGGATAGAAAGAGAGATAGAGAGGTATAGGGCATGATATGAGTTAAATCCATCATATGATATCCACTGTGAAACCCTTTCACTGGAATACAGCATTACAATTTGGACATGCAATTAATAAAGATAATGTAACATACGAAAATAGTAATACGAAAAAATAACTGCAATCAAAATAAATGGCATGAGCTGTAGTCGCTAGTCTGCTGCTTGTTCTGACAAAGAAAAAATGAGTGAGTGTGAAAATGAGAATTTGAATTTGTGTGTGTGTGTGTGTGTGTGTGTGTGTGTGTGTGTGTGTGTGTGTGTGTGTGTGTGTGTGTGTGTGTGTGTGTGTGTGTGTGTGTGTGTGTGTGTGTGTGTGTGTGTGTGTGTGTGTGTGTGTGTGTGTGTGTGTGTGTGTGTGTGTAAGGGAAGAATGAGTTCACAGGAGTGAGAACATTCAAGAGGGAAGGACGGAAGGGTGAAATGGTAATGAAAGCTTTTGGTACGTGACCTTTCATGACTGCTGCTGCTGCTACTACTGGTGTTGCTAAATGCCACGGGCATGGTGCACATTCCTGTTCTGTAAATCTGCTCACAGGACAGCTTGGCTCCACCTGGAAAACCAGGTTAGGAGAAAGTAAGATGAAAGGGTGAAAGCTTGTTTTTGTATTGATTGAAGCACAACATGTTTTAAAGGGCTGTGTGCGCGAGGGGGAATAGGTAGCCGTGAAAAGGAAAACATCGCCTCGCTGAGGAAGAGGGAGGCTTGTTATAATATTACTCCTGTGCTGCTTTAGCAGCAGGAGATTCTCATACATATTGTATGACTCAAGATATTAGTTTTTTCCAGTTCAAAGGTACAGTTGATGATAATGGCTATAGGACTGCTATGCTCTTCATAATGACATGACTCACATGCCTAACATGCAAAAACTTAGTAATACATAGTAAAACACACACATTAAGGCAGGGTAAAGACTGCCCTCAGATGGACCTACTGGTCACGATTAAGGACATCAAAGTCTCCTCTTCACCGACTGCAAGGAACCTTGGCGTGGTACTGGATGACCAGCCAGTAGAATGTAGAATTGCTCTCTACAATATCTGCAGGATCAAGCCCTTCCTCACACATGAAGCAACAGACATCTTGGTCCAAGCGCACTCAGAATGGCACTTCTGCTCTTATCCCAGCTATTATGCAGGCAACCTAGCAATTATGAAACTCGTTCTATTAACCTTGCAATTACGAATGCTTGAAACCTGCTCTATTCTTATCTTTATGTACCACAGCGATACATTGCCTCTTTCATGAATGTTCCCCTCATGCAGCATCTCCCTGGGAGCCCTACCACTGTTTGGGGGCCGGATTGACAACTGCAGGGATTCAACACTGACAGATGTGTTCTTATTTGTGAACATGTACAGTATGTGTCTGTATGCACATGCTTGTGTGTGTGTGTGAGTGTCTGTGCATGTCTGTGTGAGAGAGCGAGATCTCATGCAGTCGCCGTTCTGATGGCACTCCATCTGTACATCTTAATTTAGCAGTAAACAGCACTTAAACAGACATAGACTATTAAAATAGTCAGTGCACAGATAGTATGGATGACAAACAACAGACGTGACATTCAGCCCATCAACACACACTCCATCGTCGCTGTGGTGGTATGTTTGTCTTTATGCAACGATCACAACATTGTCCAATGCGATCATGCTAATCAAAATGTACGGGAGATAAGGATTCACATGAGGCAACTCCAAGGGCTGTGTCGCATCTCATTTGAACATTCTTCAAAAAGAAATGGAAGGTCAAAAGGACAACAGCACGCTGCAGAGATGTAATTTCAGCTTCCTTTGAATGCTGCCAATTGTGCATTATTGGGAGACGGTATAGCTCCAAATGTAGACTATAGCGACCCCAGTGTTGATTAGCCAAGGGTTCGATCCTTGGGCAAGACACCTGACCCTAATCTCTCCTGACAGGATGACAAGTAAGCATCACCAGCCTCGATGTTATGATATGAATGGGTGAATACGTCAAGTGATTAGTTGTGAAGTGCATTGAGGGGCTACAGTGATGAGAAAACCAATATATGAATGCAATCAACTTACCACTCCCATTAAACAGATCAATCACCATCAATTTGAGCTTTGTATATGATTGAAGCTGCATTACGCACCTTGCGATAGCATGGCCACACACTTGGTTTTATCACCTCCTTTTGCACGACTAAGCAGTGTCTTGCCACCCATTTGGTTGACATCACAGTTGTGGTGCTAAGTAGCAAGCGGCTGCACAGGTATCATGACTTCAGGAGGACGTTTAATGACATCCTCCCGAATCGAGTCCGTGGCCTTTTCAAGATTCAAGATTTCTTTATTGCCATATGTAACAATGGAATGCTTACTCGCCATTCACTCCTGCAGTATTCTTCTAAACATATATTCAAAACAACTCTGAACAATTTGTAATATAGTACCTAATAAGTATGGTAAAAAGTAGCTCAGTACAGTAAAAAGTTCACCTCATCCACTGTGGAATTCTATTCCCTTTATCCCCAAACCCTCCATCATACATAGAGAGCCAGCCAGCCAACCGGGTTGAACCACCTTACCCAAGCCCGGTTTTACCTGACACACTCACAAGATTCACTGTCACTTAGATTTCAAACCGTCTCCCATTTTTTGTTTTGAAATCCGATGTGAAAGGCTTCACTAAATCTACCTGCAACCCCTGCAAGATGGTATTCCAGAGATTGTTCTGAAACTGTATCTTGTGTCTGTGTCGATCCATCCCTCTGCCTGATGTGTGCTACAATATCACATGCTGTGTATACATTATTGAGGGGTAGGAGATGAGGTCCTACCATCAGACAGCACAAGATAGAGTGCACCACTAACCGTGGCAGTCAGCAAGTTAACTCCTTCCAAAAAGAATTGAGAAGTGAGATGTATCATACATGGTGTTTATAATATATGTGTGTATAATATAGGGTGCTTGTCAATGTGTGCTTTGGGAATGGTGGACCATAACCAAATGATAATTTACATTTTACATTTACATTTAGGGCATTTGGCAGACGCTTTTATCCAAAGCGACTTACAAAGAGTACATTTGTTGAAGGAGAGGCAGCAATATATCACTGTGGTACCTGAAGATAAGAATAGAGCTGTTTTCGAGCATTCATATTTACGAGACTAATAGAACGAGTTTCATAATTGCCAAGTTGCCTGCATAAGTAGCTGGGCAGGCGTGCAATTCTAAGCTTGATACAACATCTGAGAACGAACAACAATGCTAAGTGCCATTAATAGGTGTTAAGACATATAAACATGCAGGTTAGTGCTGGGGGGGGTTATGTAGAGTCCAGGTGAACTCTGAACAGGTGGGTCTTGAGTCTCTTGCGGAAGCTGGCGAGCGACTCGGCCGTCCTGACATGAGCCGGGAGCTCATTCCACCACTGCAGAGCCAGAACCGTGAAGAGTTGGGACTTGGAAGAGCGATGTTGGAAGAGGGACTTGGAAGGCGGTACCAGTCGTTTGGCAGAAGTTGCCGAGCGGAGTGCTCGGGCTGGGGCGTAGGGTCGAACACATTTTTGGAGGTAGGTAGGGGCGGTTCCGTTGACAGCCATGAAAGTCAGTACCAGTGTCTTGAATCGAATGCGAGCGATTACCGGGAGCCAGTGGAGGTTGCGGAAGAGGGGGGTTACATGGGAGAATCTAGGTAGGTTGAACACGAGGCGTGCTGCTGCGTTCTGGATGCGTTGTAAGGGCTTGATTGTTGAGGCGGGGAGTCCAGCCAGGAGAGAGTTGCAGTAGTCGAGACGAGTGATAACGAGCGCTTGGACCAGGATCTGCGCTGCTTCACGTGTGAGGAAGGGCCGGATCTTGCGGATGTTGTAGAGAGCAATTCTACAAGATCGGACCACAGAGGTAATGTTGGCGTTGCAGGACAGCTGGTCATCCAGTACCACGCCAAGGTTCCTTGCCGTGGGCGCAGGGGAGACTTTGATGTCCTCGATGGTGACAAGTAGGTCCATCTGAGGGCAGTCTTTACCCGGTATGAAGAGAAGCTCAGTCTTGTCGAGGTTGAGCTTCAGGTGGTTGGCGGTCGTCCATCTGCTGATGTCGGCCAGGCATTTTGAGATGCGTGTTGCGATGTGGGTGCCTGAGGGGGGGAAGGAAAGAAACAGTTGGGTGTCATCAGCATAGCAGTGGTAGGAGAAGCCGTGGGATGTGATTACAGAGCCGAGAGATCTAATGTATAAAGAAAACAGAAGGGGTCCCAGTACTGAGCCTTGGGGTACTCCGGTGTCAAGGGTGCAGGGTCGGGACAGGGAGCCATTCCATGTGACCTGATAAGTGCGATCTGTCAGGTAGGAAGTGAACCAGGATAACGCAGTTCCAGTGATGCCAAGCTCTGCCAGGGTGGAGAGGAGAATCTGGTGGTTCACTGTGTCGAAAGCGGCGGACAGGTCAAGGAGGATGAGCACGGATGAGAGGGAAGAGCTTCTGGCGTCGCGAAGGGACTCTGATACTGCAAGCAGGGCTGTCTCCGTGGAGTGTGCCGCTTTGAAGCCTGACTGATGAGGGTCGAGCAGGTTGTTCTCGAAGAGATAGGATGATAGTTGGGTGGAGACAGCACGTTCTATGGTTTTGGAGAGGAATGATAGGAGAGACACAGGTCTGTAGTGTCGGACGACGGTGGTGTCCAGGGTGGATTTCTTAAGGAGTGGCTTGATTCTGGCGGTCTTGAAGGCAGTCGGAAACCAGCCTGAAGTGAGGGAGGTGTTAGTTAGGGTGGTGAGGAAGGGAAGGATGTCGCCCGAGATGTCTTGGAGAAGAGAGGATGGGATTGGGTCAAGGGGGCAGGTGGTGGCATGGTTGGATGTCACAAGCCTGTTGACTTCTTCAGAGGAGAGGGGGTTAAAGCAGGTAAGGCTGGTAGGGGTGGGTGAAGGGGGAGTGAGGGGAAGAAGCAGGGGTGAAAGAGGAGTAATGTCCCTCACCTTCTTTGTAAAGTAGGGTGGGAAAGTCATCAGCCGAGAGGGAGGAGGGAGGAGGGAGGAGGAGGGAGGGACGGTTGAGGAGGGAGGAGAACATGGAAAAAAGTTTCCTGGGGTTCAAGGCGGAAGAGTTGATCTTTGTAAGATAGAAGGCAGATTTGGCTGCTGACACAGTAGAGGTGAAACATGAGAGGAGGGTGGAGGTAGTGAGAGAGATCATCAGCAGAGTCAGATTTTTCTCCATTTTCTCTCAGCTGCCCGCAACTTTGTTCTATGAGCCCACAGAGTTTCGGACAGCCAGGGAGGTGGAGGAGAGGCTCGTGCTGGTCTGGAGATAAGTGGACAGAGTGAGTCGAAGGATGAGGAGAGAGAAGAAGTCAGAGTGGAGGACGCTTCCTCTACTGACAAGAGGGAGAATTGTTGGGGGGGAGGTAGTGAGGAGAGGACAGTTGCAGAGAGAGTAGAGGGAGAGAGAGTTTTCAGGTTCCTACGGGAGGTGACGATGTGAGGCGTAGTAGGTAGGGAGGTGGGAGATTTTAGGGGGAGGGAGAAAGCAACAAAATTGTGATCAAACACAGGGAGGGGGGTAACAGAGAGTGCCGAAGTGGCGCAGGACCTTGGTCAAGTTGGTTCCCGGTTCTGTGGGTGGAAGGAGAAGGAGTGAGCGCCATACCGAATGTGGCAAAGAAGTTGATGAATTCAGGTGATTGTAACTTCTCTGGCTGGATGTTGAAGTCACCCAGAACGACAAGTGGGGTGCCTCTTCCAGGAAAAAAGCTGAGGAGGGCTCGTCGAAGAAGTCGCCAAGAGGACCCGGTGGTAGGTAGGATCACGGCAATGTTTGAGCTTGATCGGAAGGGTAACAGCATACAACATTGGAGTTGCAAGTGCAGATCTGGGTCAAGGTGTTCCAGGGGAGAGGACCTGGTATTGACCACTTTGGAGAGATTTGAGGGAGGTCCTGTTACCCCACCTCGCCCAGAGGGGTCGGGGAGTGTGGTTGTGAAAGAGTAGGTCGTGGAAAGGGGCGGCAGGGGTTGGCGGTAATTTTCCTGGGGGATCCAGGTCTTCTGTGAGAGCGAGGAAGTGGAGAATGACTGGAGGGCGGCGTAGGCCAGAATTGGTCTCAGTTTTCTTGGACCGACGATTGGGCAATTCCAGAAGCCCCCCTCGTTACATCAAGGGCCTTGTGTAGGTGAGATCGTAGGGTAGAGGAGATTGGAGGGGTAGCGGCAGCGAGTAGAGGGTCTTCGGTGACACCTGCCCGCGGTTACGATTGTCCAGACTTGTAATCGACTGTAGGCACCATGGCTAGCACAGGAGGAGGGAAGGTTGTAAGGACTACCTGTGCTAGACATGTGCCGACAGTCCATTACAGTCTGGACATCCTACCGCGGCAGGTGTCACCGAAGACCCTCCACTCGCTGCGCGAGCGGCCGCCGCGGTGTGCGGCGGGGGCCGGGTGTTGTGCGCGCGGGCGGGTGCGCTCGTCCGTTACGCGCCTCCAATCGTCCGCGTATCCCGTACGATCTCACGCTAGCACAGGCCGCTTTGATGTTAAGAGCTGAGAGTGCCAGCGTCGGGCCAAGAGAGGAGAACAGAGAGCCATGCGCCTACCCGCCCCCGAGGGCTCCCGACCCGGGCGCGGGCAGCAAGAGCCGGCACCCCGGGAAGAGCCCCGCCCGCCGCGCTCGGACACGGCCCGAGCCCGCCGCCAACGCCGCAGGGCGGCGCGCGGCCGCCAGCCCCACCCCCGGCCCGCACCAAGGCCACGACGCGGGGGGGGGGGGGGGGGGGGGGGGGGGGTGGGGGGGGGGGGCGGGGGGGGTGTTGGGGGGGGGGGGGGCGGGTGGGGTGGGGGGGGGGTGGGGTTGGGGGGTGAGGGGTCGGGTTAGGTTGAGATCGTAGGGTAGAGGAGATTGGAGGGGTGGCGGCAGTGAGTGGAGGGTCTTCGGTGACACCTGCCGCGGTAGGATGTCCAGACTGTAATGGACTGTCGGCACATGTCTAGCACAGGAGGAGGGAAGGTGTAGGACTACCTGGACGGACTCCCACAGAATGACTCCCCTGTCTTTGTTCTGGGTCTTCGTTCGCAGGGCCTGACGCTACAGCTGACGCTAAGATACTAGCTCTGTATTAGTAGCGAAGTGCACAAGGGGGCTCATGCAGGGTTAAGCTCCTCCTTGTCGCAGGGCCTGACGCTAACAGCTGACGCTAAGATACTAGCTCTGTATTAGTAGCGAAGTGCACAAGGGGGGCTCATGCAGGGTTAAGCTCCTCCTTGTCGTTACCTCAATTGACTACAGCTGAATGCCCGAAACTGGGTGATTATCCCTGGGCGTGTCCACCTCTTAATATGCTAATGATCCCTGTCAAGTTTGCAACAACAGCTCTGTAATAAGTGAATTTGACCAATATCTCTGCCAACAATACTGCAACAAGATTCCTTTTTAGAAAGTACCAACACTACCCCAACAAACCAACACTGTTATCCAAGTTACTTTACGATAGATACCTCTACCAACACTACTACAAGATTAGTTTCAAGTAAAACCAACACTGCAATAGGTTAGTTTACAATGTTAGTTTAAGTAAAATACCAACACTGCTACAGGTAGTTTAAGATCAATACCTCTACTAGTCCTGCTACAGGATTAGCTTTTAAGAAAATGGCTCTACCAGTTCATCTACAAGAATAGCTCAGAAATACAACACTGATTCTGTTTCTCCACTTTCTCCACAACAGCAGAATACTATGCAGCCTTCTTCTACAACAGATTGTACTAAGATAATGGATAACTAAGATAATAGATAATAGTGCTAAGAATCTGCTTCAGGTATAGTGATACGCATAGGGCTAAAGACCGCAGCATGATCCATTAACATGCAGCCACTGCTCAATTTTAAACCATGCATGACTGTCTTTGCTAATTCCAGACCAAGCGAAGCACTGTAACATTGTATTCCTTTGTGTGTCCAATAAATATAACAGTGAAGACTGTAAATCAGTTTATTTGTCTGCACCCGGGGCCTCTCAAATTGTTTGTGGATAAAAACATTGTTTATGCGGAGCGAGCGTTTAAACACACTCAGAGAATCCGAGTGAAACAAATCACCATTGAACTTGGTTCACTGAATCCAAGATGAAATGACAATGAGGAGGGCAGGGGTGGGAAGAGAGTTTATTTCTGTTGAACCGGCGGAGAAAGACATGGTGCAGATGGTGACTACATTCCCCTCCACTCCTGCCCTGAAGGCTTTTTTTAGGGATCCTGGTCAGAGCCAGAACAGGCACAAGCAGAACAACAACAAGCTAACTGGGGGGAAATAACAAGCAAACAGAAATCTCTCTCTCACTCTCTCTCTCTCTATTTGTGCAGTATTTTAGATATAGCTGGAGGCTGTTTGTTGGTGACATTTAGTGAGTGTGCGTTCTTGCATATGCGTGTGTGTCCGTGTGTGCATGTGTGCATGCGTTCAGGTGTGTGTGTGTGTGTGTGTGTGTGTGTGTGTGTGTGTGTGTGTGTGTGTGTGTGTGTGTGTGTGTGTGTGTGTGTGTGTGTGTGTGTGTGTGTGTGGCGATCAAACAGACAGAACAGTTTTTAGTTGACAGACTGGATGCCAACAGGATGCTGTCAGGGAGTAGGTTCTACACACACAATGCTCTCCTATACCTTCCCCTGAATGTGTGAAGCAATACCCTGCTACCACATATTGACATATTCTGGGGGCTCCTACACACATACTTTAAAATACATATATATTTAGTCTATATTATGAAGTCTTGTAGTAGATACTTTTTTATAAATGCAGTACCTGTATGATCAGGTTAAATTGGCAGCTTTGGCTTTGATATGTAAATGTACAATACAATATATTAACTTTGTCAATAGAAAGGGGACTGGGGAAAAAAAGAAAACCTTTTGTAGAATTGCAAGATCCCACGATACCACATGAGGGTGGAAGGACTGCTTTGTTCTCCCAGCAAGATGCTCTGTGTGGCAGTGGAAGGTCTACGACTAAAACCCACAATGTTTTTCCCCCATTACTTGGCAGAGAGACAATGTTACATGTGATGATCTGGCCAGACCCACCACAAAGATGTGATGCTGAGGCAGAATGATCTCTCATTGACTTTGATTTTGTAGTTGCACACCGTTTTTTGTGTGCTTCAAGGTGCTTTTAAAAGCACAGAGTTTTCAGACCATACATTCCAACCAGCAGGCCCACCGCTGCCAGCTTAAGAACATGGCGACGACAAGAGAGTCTCTTTTTCCAAAATGTGCAACTTTTTGCTTAAATTTGAGTGATTTTTGAGGTGTCTGGCACAGTGCGCTTCTACAGAATATTCCTTCTTTGTCCACGGGACAGCGATTACACAGCTGAACTAAGTCAACAGATATGAACTCATCTCTGCAAAGAGAAGCACGGTGATACAAGATGGGTGGGGTCTGTAAAGAGCGCCTTCTAGATTATGTTTCTGTTCATATGTTGGCTTTAGAATTGCACACAAACTTAAAATAACTACATTTTAACCATGAATCACAGAGCCATGTTTTTTTTTCTGTTTTTACAGACATAGTGTTATTCTATACTTTTATTGTGTGTGTCTGTGCACGCGCACCTGTGTGTATAATCGACATTGGGACCAAAAACATGAAATTAAGGTCTCAATGCTCTGCTCAGATGCAAAAACAGGAACTTTGATTGTTCGAAGTTCCAGAGTGCGCTGTTATTTATTTGAGGATGAGCTGTGAACAGCATATAGGTCTTCAATCTACACTACAGTGAGCTGTGTCTGGCGGCTTGCATGTTGTCAAGTAGGGTTGATTCACCGGTGTCCAAAAAACCATGTGATGTTGGAAGATGGCGCCGTACGTGATGGCTGCTGTGTTGCGAGCTCTCGTATGCCGACGAGGTTTTTTGTTATTTATTCTTTTAATTCTTTTATTTATTCTTTTTAATTGTGACTATCTTTGCACAAGAAGTTAGCAGCAAGTTCACTTACGACAGTTGTACACTTCTGGAGATTAGAACGACAGTCGCTCACCGCCTACCGGAGTTTTTCAAGTCTTTCGACTCGGACGTCCCGCCCGGAGTCGCGGCTGGATTATCTCCGTCCATTTTAGGCGCGATCAGCCGCAGGCGTCGCCGACGGAGAGGGAAGCGAGTCGGCGTGCTGGTCAGGCTAAGACGTCGTGCCAATCGTCCTCCACTACCCACCATTCTGCTGGCTAATGGACAATAAGTTATGCGAGCTACAGGCTCGTATCCAATTCCACCGGGAAACTAAGGAGAACTGCATCATCTGCCTGACGGAGACATGGATGTCGGAGGGGGTTGCCGACTCAGCCATCGAGCCGACAGGATTTTCGGTCCACCGCGCGGACAGAACAAAGGCTCTCTCCGGTAAAGATCGTGGAGGGGGGGTATGTCTCATGATAAATAGATCTTGGTGCAACCAAAGTCATGTGCAGACCCTCAAGTCTTTCTGTTCCCCGGACCTGGAGTACCTGATGCTTATGTGCCGACCATTCTGGCTACCGCGGGAGTTTACAGCAGTAACCGTGACTGCTGTGTACATTCCCCCTCAAGCCAACACGGACATAGCGCTGAAGGAGCTTTATGGGGCTATCAGCGAACAGGAGTCGGCTCACCCGGAGGCTGCTTTCATCGTGGCGGGGGACTTCAATAAGGCGAACCTGAAGAAAGTTCTCCCGAAGTTCTACCAACACATCACAAGCAACACACGGGGCGAACAAATCCTGGATCACTGCTACACGCCCTTCCGGGACGGCTACAAGTCCCTCCTCCGCCAACCGTTCGGCAAATCAGATCACCGTTCGATCCAACTACTCCCCGCCTACAGGCAGAGACTGAAGCAGCAACCAATCGCTGTGAAGGAGGTCCAATGCTGGTCGGACCAATCGGAGTCTATGCTGCAGGATTGCTTCGGTGACGCGGATTGGAATATGTTCCGGGTCGCGTCGGACAATAACATCAGTGAGTACGCGTCCTCAGTCACCGGGTTCATCAAGAAATGCATAGATGATTTTGTTCCTACTAAGTCGGTTCGGATTTATCCCAACCAGAAACCATGGATTAATGGCGATGTTCGCGCCGCACTCCGCACGCGTAACACCGCCTTTGACTCCGGGAATATGGTGGAATATACGAGAGCCCGCTACAACCTCCGCAAGACCATCGGCTCTGCCAAGCGGGAGTATAAGAACAGGGTGGAGGACAAATTCAAGAGCCACGATGTGAGGGGTGTGTGGAAGGGGCTACAGACAATCACAGACTTCAGAGGGAGAACCAGCGGTGTAGAGAACTCCTCTACCTCCCTCCCTGGCGAGCTAAACACCTTCTTCGCCCGGTTCGACGTGAACGGCAGCCCGCCGAAGTCAGCGCTGCCTGAGGAGGCCAGCCTGCTGAACATCTCAGAGGCTGACGTGCGCAGAGCCTTCAAGCGGGTGGACATCCGGAAGGCGGCGGGCCCAGACCACATCCCGGGGCGCGTCCTCAGAGCATGCGCAGACCAGCTGGCAGGAGTCTTCGCAGACATCTTCAACCTGTCCCTGTCCCAGGCTGTTGTTCCCGAGGTCTTCAAGATGTCCATCATCGTGCCTGTCCCTAAACACCCCAAGGTAACCTGCCCGAATGACTGGAGACCTGTAGCCCTCACCTCGATTGCCAGCAAATGCTTCGAGAGGCTGGTCAAGGACTTCATTTGTTCCATGTTGCCTGCCACGCTGGACCCATGGCAATTTGCTTACCATCAAAACAGATCCACCGACGACGCCATTGCCATGGCACTTCACACCGCCCTCTCTCACCTGGAGGGGAAGAACTGTTGTGTGAGAATGCTGTTTGTGGACTTCAACTCAGCGTTCAACACCATAGTTCCTGCCAAGCTCGACACCAAGCTCAGGAGTCTAGGCCTGCACCCGACCATGTGCAGCTGGATACTGGACTTCCTGTCGGGCCGCCGCCAGGTGGTGAGGATGGGCAGCACCACCTCAGAGCCGCTGACCCTCAACACTGGAGCCCCTCAGGGATGCGTGTTGAGCCCTCTCCTCTACTCCCTGTACACCCACGACTGCATGGCTATGCACAGCTCCAACGTCTTCATCAAGTTTGCTGACGACACGACAGTGTTGGGTCTGATCGCCGACGACGACGAGACAGCCTACAGGGAGGAGGTTGGATCACTTGCACAGTGGTGCCAAGAAAACAACCTCGCCCTCAACGTCAAAAAGACCAAGGAGCTGATCGTGGACTACAGGAAGCGGAGAGGAGAGCACGCCCCCATCTCCATCGACGGTGCTGCAGTAGAGAGGGTCAGCAGCTTCAAGTTCCTCGGCGTGCACATCTCCGAGGACCTCACATGGACCACGCACACCACACACGTGGTGAAAAAGGCCCAACAACGCCTGTATTTCCTCAGGCGACTGAGGAAATTCAACATGTGCCCCCGCATCCTGAGAACATTCTACTCCTGTACCATCGAGAGTGTTCTTACAGGATGCATCACCGTCTGGTACGGGAACTGCACCGCACTGGAGCGTAAAACACTACAGAGGGTGGTGCGGACGGCCCAGTACATCGTTGGAGGTGAGCTTCCCTCCCTCCTGGATATATACACCAGGCGGTGCGTGGCCAAGGCCAAACGGATTATTAAAGACAATAACCACCCCAGCCACGAACTGTACACACTCCTACCGTCAGGCAGGCGATACCGCAGTATCAAATGCCACACGAGCAGATTCAGAGACAGCTTCCACAGTCAGGCCATCAGGCTGCTGAACAAGTTCGGCATCAATGTCTAAATGCTAGTGCTAAGTGTTGGTGCTAGTGCTGTGCTGGTGTTACTGCTAGTGCTGGTCCTGGTGCTAGTGTTACTGCTAGTGCTGGTGCTGGTGTTAGTGCTAGTCCTGGTGCCAACTGCTGGTGCTAGTGTTGTGTCGACTGTCTGGGAAGGTATCCCGTGACATTCTGTGAATGTCAGCATACAGCATATAACAATGTATATTTTAGTACATCGATTTATATGTGTATGGATATTTTACTGTATATTCCATTTCATTTTAGATTTAATTTACGTATTTTATATAGAATTCTATTTATAGTTCTATTTTGTAGTTTTACTCTTTTTTGTATTCTTTATAATTACTGTCGGCTGTCGGGCGTTTTGCACAAAACGTTTTTAACTCACTGTTTATACTCACGTGTAAATTGTGAAGTTACAATAAAAAAAAATACTTGAACTTGAAGAATGAAGGGTGAAGTGGGATTATTATAATCTATGCGTATAATCATGATGTTGTTTCATGTTGTTTATTATAGTCAAGTAAGTGATGTGTTATGGTTTGATTGTTAGCGATCATATCTATGTCATGATGTGTTATGATTCATTTAGTAATAGTGAGTTTATCATGTCCAAGTAATAATATGTTATGATATTTTATGGGTGGTTATAAATCGACCATATCTATGCAATAATGTTATGATTCATTGATTGAGAAACATTATATGTATAACCATGTGTATCACCATTGGGTGTATATTGCCAAGTGTATCGTATGTCTAGATAAGCACTAAGTTTAGTAGGGGTGTTGTTCTTCCAAGAAAAAACTAGATCTTGGCACCAAGTCTTAAAGATCGGTTAGAGCATGCGCTAAGATAAGGAGGCCAGGTGGCTCTTCTCAAGGCCAGGGGCCCCAAGTAGATACAACCCTTGTAACATGTCCAGGGCAACGTGACCTGTCTGCCACGCGCATGTAGTTCTCCCCTGTAACCACCAGGTGGAGGCTCTACGTTTAGGGGTTGTGGCGCAGTTACTTTTGAACGTAGTCTCAAAGGTTGTAGTTCTCCTCTGTAACCGCCAGGTGGAGGCTCTACGTTTAGGGGTTGTGGCGCAGTTACTATTGAACGTTGAGGTCATCGGAGGGTATAAAAGGGCCAACAAGTGAATGTGCAAAGAAAGAGTCTTCGGAGCTCCCGAGGGGCGGACAGAACGACGCCATCAGGATGAGGAAAAAGAAGCGCAAGAAATCTCCGGAATTTTTTTATTTTTTATTTCCGAGACTCGGATTACTCTTGTTTAGTTTCTGGGTTTTTTGACGGTCCATCGAGGGGAGGATGTCTTCTGCAGTCCAACACGACTGTGAAGTTTACCAGCGTTTGTTTTGACATATTCTCGGATATTCTCATTTATATTTTTGTGAAGTTGCCTGCATAATTAGCTGGGGTAAGAGCAGACGTGCAATTCTGAGCATGTTACCAACATGTAAGAACATACAACATGCCAATCAATGCTAAGTGCTATTAATAAATGCCAAGACGTACAAGGATTTCACAGAGGAAGGCTGGGGGGGGGGGGGGGGGGGGGGGGGGTTGTTATGCAGAGTACAGGTGAACTCTGAAAAGGTGGGTCTTGAGTCTCTTGTGGAAGCTGGTGAGCGACTCGGCCATCCTGACATGGGCCGGGAGCTCATTCCACCACTGCGGTGCCAGAACAGTGAAGAGTTGAGACGTGGAAGAGCGATGTTTGCCTGTTTTTAGTGAAGGTGGTACCAGTCATCTCGTGGAAGTTGTAGAGCAGAGCCCTCGGGCTGGGGCGTAGGGTCTGACTAATGTTTGGAGGTAGATAGGGGCGGTTCCATTGACCGGGAGCCAGTGGAGGTCGCGGAAGTGGGGGGTTACATGGGAGAATTTTGGTAAGTTGAACACGAGGCGTGCTGCTGCATTCTAAATGTGTTGTAAGGGCTTGATAGCGGAGGCGGGGAGTCCAGCAAGGAGCAAGTTGCAGTAGTCGAGACGAGTGATGACGAGCGCTTGGACCAGGATCTGTGATGCTTCACGTGTGAGGAAGGTCCGGATCTTGCGGATGTTGTTGAGAGCAATTCTACAAGATCAGGCCACAGGGGTAATATTAGCGTTGCAGGACAGCTGGTCATCCAGTACCATGCCAAGATTCCTTGCAGTGTGTGCAGGAGAGACTTTGATGTCCTCGATGGTGACAAGTTGGTCCATCTGAGGGCAATCTTTTCATGGTATGAAGAGAAGCTCAGTCTTGTCAAGGTTGAGCTTCACGTGATGGGCGGTCGTCCATCTGCTGATGTCGGCCAGGCATTTAGAGATGAATGTTGCGATTTGGGGGTCAGAGGGGGGGAAGGAAAGAAACAGTTGGGTGTCATCTAGTGTATAAAGAGAACAGAAGTGGAGTGCCTTGGGGCACTCCAGTGTCAAGGGTGCAGGGTCTGGAAAGAGAGCCAGTCCATGTGACCTGATAGGTGAAATCTGTCAAGATAGGAAGTGAACCAGGATAATGCAGTTTCAGAAATTGCAAGCTCTGCCAGGGTCGAGAGAAGAATCTGGTGGTTCACTGCGTTGAATGCAGCAGACAAGTCAAGAAAGTTGAGCACAGATGAGATGAACGAGCTTCTGACATTGCGAAGGCCCTCTGTTACCGCAAGCAGTGCCATCTCCATAGAGTGCGTGGCCTTGAAGCCTGACTGATGAGGGTCGAGCAGGTGGTTCTGGGAGAGATAGGACGATAGTTGGGTGGAGACAGCACATTCTAGGGTTTTGGAATGATAGGAGAGATAAAGTTTCGGTAGTTTCGGACGTCGGTGGTTTCCAGGGTGGTTTTCTTGAGGAGACGCTTGATTCTGGCTGTCTTGAAGGCAGTCGGAAACAGGCCTGAATCGAGGGAGGTGTGGTGGGGTGGTTGGATGTCACAAGCCTGTTGACTTCAGACGAGAGGAGCGTGAAGTAGGTATGGCTGGCAGGGGTGGGGGAAGGGGGAGGGAGTATAGTGGCAGGGGTGAAAGAGGAGGTAATGTCCTTCACTTTCTTTGAAAAGTAGGTGACAAAGTCATCAGCTGAGAGGAAGGAGGGAAGAGGAGGGGAGGGAGGTTTTTGGAGGGAAGAGAATATGGAGAAAAGTTTCCTGGGGTTGGAGGCGGAAGAGTTGATGTTGAAGTCACCCAGAATGACAAGTGAGGTGCCATCTTCAGGAAAGCAGCTGAGGAGGGCATCCATCTCTTCCAAGAATTCACCAAGATGGCCTGGTGGCCTGGAGTTCAAGTGCAGATCTGGTCAGGTTTTCCAGGAGAAGGGCCTGGTATGACCACTTTGGAGAGACAAGGAGTCCCGTTCCCCCCACCTCGCCTAGAGGGTCGAGGGGTGTGGGTGAAGGAGTAGGTTGTGGAGAGGGTGGCTGGGGTGGCAGTGTTTTCCGGGGTGATCCAGGTCTCTGTGAGAGCCAGGAAGTGGAGAGAGTGGAGGGCGGCGTAGGCCAGAATGGTCATAGTTTTCTTGACTGACGATTGGCAATTCCAGAGTCCCCCTCTCTCATCAAGGCCTTTGTAGGTTGAGATTAGGGATGCACCGATACCACTTTTATTCAGACCGAGTACAAGTACAAGTACTTACATTTGGGTACTTGCCGATACCGAATACCGATACGAGTACTCAATAAAACCATTAGGCCTACAGTTCTAATGACTTTGAAAACATGTTATTTTTTGTCTGAGGGGTGCTCCGTTAATTTGCGGTTCTGATGGGGGGGGGGGTGCTCCATTAATTCGTGGTTCTGATGGGGGGGGGGTGCTCCGTTAATTTGCGGTTCTGATGGGGGGGGGTGCTCCGTTAATTCGCGGTTCTGATGTGGGGGGGTGCTCCGTTAATTTGCGGTTCTGATGGGGGGGGGGGGTGCTCTCTTATTTCAATATTCCTTGGCTAAGAATATTACAAGGTTAACGTTGCGTTGCCAAAGTGGTATCAGTGCGGTTGTATCGGAGTAGTTTAACGAGTACGAGTACATGAGCACAGTATCGGACCGATACCGAATACTGGTATCGGTATCGGTGCATCCCTAGTTGAGATCATTGGGCAGAGGAGATCAGAGGGGTTGCGGCAACGAGTGGAGGGCATTCGGCAACATCAGCTGTAATGGAGTCACTGCACATGGCTAGCACAGGAGGAAGGAAGGACGGGGTGTAGGACTAACCTGTAGCTGTAGGACTCCCTGGACAGACTCCCACAGAAAGACTCCCTTGTCTTTGTTCTGGGTCTTCCCGCAGAAAGATTCCCTTGTCTTTGTTCTGGGTCTTCCCGCAGAAACACTCCCTGGTCTTTGTTCTACCGGGAGGCTCATGCAGGGTTAAGCTCCTCCTCGCCGTTAACTTAATTGACTACAGCTGAATGCCCGAAACTGGGTGATTATCCCAGCACAACAATAGGGAGGTGGGCGTGTACACCTCCCTTAATATGCAATTAGCTAATTAGCCCTATCAACTCTGGAACAACAGCAACTCTGCAATAGCTGAGTTTGAGAAATATCTCTGCCAACACTCCTACAACAAAACTAGTACAAGATTACTTTTTAGTATCAACACTATGGCAACAGCAAAAAAGCTCCGTTAATTCGGAGCAATAACGCTACCGTGAGGCGCGCGATGGGCACCGAGTCACTGTCTCGGGGGGGGGGGTGCTCCGTTAATTAGGAGCAGCGCCCGAATTGACTAGATAAGACTAAGAAATATTATTGGTGTGTGTGAGAGGAAGAGATGTTCATGTGTGTATGATGTGGCTCTTTGCAGTAGCACAGTAAAAAAATTGGCTCTTCGTCTCTGACTGGTTGGCCACCCCTGTGCTACAGGATTAGCTTTTAGAAAATGGCTCTCCCAACTCATCAACAACAATAGCTAAAAACACAGCAATGATTCTGTTTCTCCATTTACCAACAGCAGAATACTATGCAGCCTTCTTCTAGAACAATTGTACATTACTATCAGTTTTCCTCGTCCTGTCAAAATAAAAGATTGCTTCAAGAATGCGCGCACACACACACACACACACACACAAAAAGCACCAGATGGATGAACGTACGTTGATCATGTGACCCCACCCTTGCCACCTGAGCTCCGGAAGGTCCCAGCATGCACTCCACACACACACGTCGTGTCGTGTCACACACACACACACACACACACACACACACACACACACACACACACACAAGCCCTAAGACCCGATACCGATACCCAACACACATGCGGGGGGGGGGGGGTGCACTGAGACCCCAGGGTTGTTGCTCGGCCACCAGCCTGCCATCCTCATGATGCTCTGGGCACCCAGGGGTGAGCTCTGGGAGAACAGATGCTGGGGTCAGAGTTCTATGGAGGAGGAGGAGGTGTCACGCCCCCAACAGCTGATTTGCATGCATGATGTCATCCCTGCACTGATGCAATGCACACACAGTCATGTCAGTACGTATGTGTGTGTGTGAGTTTGTGTGTGTGTGTGTGCGTGCTCAAGCCAACAAAAAGTAGGAACAGATAACTGATAACAGAGAGAGAGAGAGAGAGAGAGAGAGAGGGGTGGGGGGGATATCAGATATGATGCCAGGAAGTAGAAAATAACGTGGATCAAGAATAGCCTTTATTTTGAAAGTTATACATTTTTCTGATGATTAGGTTGACCCTAATATAAGTAAAAACAACATTGTCTGGAGGGGTTACTTTTTAGATTTGTTGTAGATGCTATGAAATTGCGCCGGGAATGAAGACTGGGGACACAAGCTTGTCTATGAGTACAGAGCAGGGATTACGCTGGGACGAGGGATTTCACTGCTGTAGAAGCGCCCTGCTCATACAGTGAGTGCATTTTGTGAACATGAAGAGAAAAGAAAAAGCTGATCTTGCGATGTGTTTCCAGAACAACATTGATCAGTTTGATAAAATGGCTGCTCTGTGGTTGTAATTGTGTTACTTTTTACTTTAGTTCCTGATATTCACTCACGAGTAAAACTACCATTTCCACCAATAGAGAGAACAGTAGCAGGAAGGCTATCGAGGATTGGTCAGCTGTTAAAAAACTGTTGGTTTTTTTTCAACTCGTTGTATCAGTGGTGTCCATTGTTACAGCATGTTCAATGTCGATCCAATTGTCCTTGTCCTCCTCCTCATCACCAGAACACGAACTCTTGTTCAAGTCTAGATCAGATAAGTTGTCATCGTCGTCAGTTTCAGAATCAGAACACTTTTTAACATCCCAAAAGTCCTCCATAAGCGAGTTCATGATGGAATTATGTTCTGCATCGTCAATGCCCCTACGCCTACGATCTCAGAAAGTTTGTTAATAGCAAGGGCAACTTGAGAATACGAAGCGTCCGTCATAGTACCGTGGTCACACTAGTAAACAAAGACGCTGTGGCCACGCTGGTTTATTTATGGCCGGTGGCTCGACCGAAATTAGCCAACGAAACTGAAGATGTTAATTAAACGCCACCCCTATCACGCCCCCAAACCCAGACCTGAAATGAACATAAACTTGCCTACTTTGACTACAAAGTATGACTATTTAGTGATCTTAAAACTGTTGTTTGTTATATTGAGTGGTTACTTCGCAACTTCAATTTTCGTGATATTGAAAAAAAAGGAAAACAGTAAAAAAAAAAAAAAAAAGTATTTTGCCCCCTAGCGCATTTTGAGAACTGCCGACAAACTATTCTCAAATTTGCTCCACTGGGCCAAACACGTTTTTTCGCTGAGGGTTTAATGTAAACAGACGTGCCTAGTTTTTTTAAAAGACGGACAGTAGGAACATACCATGTTTGTGATCTCATTCGGCAGCCAATCATTGATGTGTCCGGTGTAAAACAAAGCGTAGTACATCAATGCTTCATATGTCCCATGACATAGCATGTTTCACTGCCAATGCGGCTTCATATGTGGAATCTTCTCCCATTGATTATTCATGCCTCATCTGGGTGAAAAAAAGCCCCTATTACAGAAGTTTCATCCATTGTTTATAAGGGGCACTTTGTGTGTAGCCCATAGAATCTCCAGGGGAGGTGTTCTGCAAGCACACTTAATGTGGGAATATGCACTGCGCAGACCTAGGGCATCACGCTGAAAGAGTGAGAGAGAAACACACAGACAGACAGACAGGGAGACAGAGGGAGAGAGAGACAGAGAGGAGAGGAATCACAAGGAGAAGTAGGTCTCCTGAATCATAAAATTGGAAACACAAACAGCTTAACCGCACACTCATGCTAACAGGCAGACCCGCTTAGCACTCAGGACAATTCATTAATTTTGTGTTTCAGGCTAATTGTAATTATTATATTAAATCTGCACCATCCAGACAGGCAGACGGAAAGATAAACTCACAAGGTTTAAGTCCCCCTCGGACTCCCACGCATACACAAACAGACATAAATATATTAATACTTTTATGCGTGTTCTCTGTATTGTATGCATTTTATATGAGGGAGTGGGTTTGCACATATTTCGACAATAGAGTTTATGTGTCTGTTTGTATTGACTGAGCGCATGCATACATGCAGTTGTATATATTTATTTATGGATTATAGGCTTGCAGAGCCTCAAATGCTCTGTTTCTGCATCTTGCTTTAGAGTGAACATGTAAATAGCATGTAAATAACACCCTAACCCAACACAGCTGCTCCCTGCACATGTATGTGAACCAAGAAGTCAACACAATAACTTGTTCACGGTGTTCACACCACAAACATACATGTAAATGGATACATGCATACAGTACGTACATACATGTGTGCTATACCCATACTGTACACACAGTGGGCACACACACACACACAGACACACACACACACACACACACACACACAAAGACAGGGCAGCTAATAATAGATAAGAGAGGAATCTCAGCAAGGTACATTTGGTCGATACTGTTATGGGCTTATAGAAAAGAAAGTTCTCACACTATTGTCTATTCTGTCGACAATTTCATTTTCTCAGCTCTTACCTTCTTGTTTGCCCTGTCTCCTTCTCTCTCTCAAGCTCACCAAGTGCATTTCTATGAAGACGTCGGATTTGACATTATCTTAGAGATAGTGGATGGTCAAACAGCTTTTTGACATCCATGGACCTTGGGAAAAAGGGGCTATCAAAGAATAAAGACATCGTATGTTGGGGTTTCAAACACTTAAGTTGTCTCTGATAAAGGGATGTAAAGAGTTTATGTGCGGAAACGTCCAAATATCTGTGAGGCGTGTAGCAGTGGAGGAAATGTTGAAATGCATATCTCATCCGTCCTAGTTTGGTGGGTCAGAGTGCAGAGAGCCTCCTCCTCACTCGTGATTCCAGACAGCACACTGGTGTTTTCCGTATCCAGGCCAATCACGGCTAATTTACTTCTTATTCATCAGAGGTGTTCTAGTTAGCAGAGGCGCTAATGTGTAAGTCGACTAGTGATGTGAAGCTTTTGTATGCGATAGGATGTTGATTCACTGTTGACAGAGGCGTTGCGACACTCAGGGGGGCTTGGGGCTGCAAAGAGAGAAAGAATTAAAAGCCTGCATTAGGCAGCCCTCATTCTTAAAATCATCATTGGAGTGTTGTGCCATCTTCCATTGTGATCTGCTCATTGCTTGTTAGACAGAAAGCAGGGAGAGACAAATGGAGAGGCAAGAAAAAAGTATACAGCCTGGTGGTGGGTGGAGGAGGACTCGTGTGGGTGGGTGGTGTTTGTGAGAGAAATAGAAAGTGAGAGAGAGTGAGAGAGACAGCAAGGGGGGGGGGAGGGGGTTGTAGAACAAGATCAAAATAAAAGCCCCATCTCTCTCCGAAAGCAAATTCTGCTCCACTACTTTTCATGTTGATTCCTGCGAATTCCATTTCCATATCTGCTGACTGAGAATGCAGCGCCGGCAGACAGAGTGCTGACTGAAAAATATACAAATAAAAACAAGACACAGAAACAAGCAGCAGCTGACAGCCCGAGCAGCCAAGGACGTCACAAAGTGCAACTTTGTGAGGAAAACCAACTGCTGTCCTGCTGCCAGGCAACTGTTTTCCTCTCCTCTGTAATTCTTATTTGTTAGAAAGGTCCAGCGTGTGATTGCAGCACAGGCCTAGCCGGTTAAAGGCTGGATGGGGATTTCAGGCAATGCTTGTAGTGAGCAGTGAGACTATACACACATACACACACTGTGCAGGATGAACATGTGTGGTGGATGATTATCTTGTGTGTGTATATACGTATATATAGGTGTTTGTGTGTGTGTGTGTGTGTGTGTGTGTGTGTGTTTATGTGCATGGCTTGTTGACATTACTGAGAGCTTTGTAGGCGGAACAGCAGTACTACATCACTGCCATAGCTTGGAATTAAAAGTAAACGATCCAACAACCAGATATGACATCATGTCCTTTTATGTCCAATCAGCAGACAATGTTGATGTCTATGCATGTCTCTCTCGTGTGTGTGTGTGTGTGTGTGTGTGTGTGTGTTTGTGCACATGTGTGTTTGTTGGTGTGGATGCACAGATATGTGTGTGTGTGTGTGTGTGTGGGTGTGTGTAGTCAGCTTGTAGAGGAATACATCAGGTGTCTCGGTCCTTCAGCAACTTACACGATTTCCTTTTCCTTGCCATCTTCATACCCATCTAGTCACTCACACTCGCCGAGCAATTCCCCATGCAGTGACATTAAAAGTTCCTGTGAAAACCTTTTTATGTTTAGACTTTTTAACAGGGCTGGGATTATCCTGCTACCACCCACACGGCCCAGAGTTCGAGGCGTGCGATAGCGCCTCACGTCTACAGAAGCTTTGCATAGGATTAAGAGAGCGGGGCAGAATGGCCCACAGACATTATATGTTCACTGATCTCTGGCAGGTGACGCTTGTCTAGTGAAGAGGAGCTTTCAACACAAAATGGATGTCTCACTAGGACTCACTTGGACTGCCTGGAGAGCAGTTAAGAGGCTAGCGTTTTTGTTTAAATGTGTTTCCCTGTATTCATATTTTAGGTTTTAGCAATTTAGCATTTTCTCAGTGCCCCCCACTACCAAATTTTTGTATCTGTCTACAGATACTACAGTGGTAGGCTGCAAATACAGCACCACCAATGGTGGTGAGGTGACCCAAATCTAAAATAAATATAAAGTAACAGCACAGACAACAATAACACAGCACTTTCCTGGGAGGGTTAAGAACAACGCGGTACCCAGGAACATTGGAGGTCACATTTCATCTTCTTGACAAATTAGTCTGACAATGTGCAATGTTTTTATTTTTAGATTGTATTCCTTGGTTTGGTTATCCATATAGCTGCATCAACCATAAAGTAAAAGAGCCAAGAAGGCAGCAACTATAGACTGTCAGAGAACAAAGCCAATGAGTCTGCTTTAATCTAATGTGTGTAAAAGCGCTCCAAGTGAAAACACTATATATAAATGTATATTACATTATATATTATATTATTATATATTGTAGCAGGCTCAAGGGTGTGGGGTTTCCACGCCACCAAGTTGAACACCAAAACCCATTCAAAACACAATTGAAAATAATTAGGAAATGTATTTGGGGGGTATTTACAATCAGAAGAGGGGAGGAAGGGAATAGTTCATACCAAAGTCCGCTATATTTACTGTACAAGTCCTTCTTGGTTTCCAAGGGTTCCATGTGTCCTCAGCCCACGCCGTGCGATCCAACTGTCAAAGTCTCCACCTGGAGCACACAGCACTTTCTCCTTCTCTCCCCTTCTGACAGCCTGCCTTTCCCTTTGTAGGCGAAGCCCTCGTGGCTTAACGAGCCACAGCTTTTCCTCATTAAGCCCTGGTGGCTTAAGGAGCCACAACTTTTCCTCATTAAGCCCTCGTGGCTTAACGAGCCACAACTTTTCCTCATTAAGCCCTCATGGCTTAATGAGCCACAGCTTTTCCTCATTAAGCACTGGTGGCTTAACGAGCCACAGCTTTTCCTCATTAAGCCCTGGTGGCTTAACGAGCCACTTTTCCTGTTCATGGCCAGAAAGTCCTTATAAGGATCGGGGGTGGAGCCAGCAGACTGAAAGATATCGCCCTTCAATTGCAATGCCTCTCCTGCCTCCCTGCCGTTTGCCACAATGTTTACATAATTTCCAGTCTGTCTACCTTGGGGGGATGGAACATGGGACTTCCTTGGAACATAGGCAGTGACCTATGGCAGTGAACATATGGGACAAGGCGTCAGACCTGCGGGACTGAGTCTAAGGTACAGATGGTACAGATGTCACACACAATTCAATAGCCCCTTTTACAGTATTGTTGTTGTGGGAATGTTGCAGCTTTATTCCGACTCGTCGTGTAAATGCTACAAACACGGAATGGGGGTATCGCCAGATCAATGTCTGTGTAAAAGTGGTAAGCTGGCATGCTGGGAAAGGGGTGTGGATGTTTTGATGCGGATTGATTCAATCTCTTCAATTCCTCCTCCAACCTATTTCTGATCGTACAAATCCGTCGTTAGTTACAATGTCAACATGATAAATGTAATATAAATGTGCAGGGCTAACAAAAGCACCACCATTATTGTTTAAAAAGCAATGCCACTGCCCAGCGCGTATGCTATTCATCACACTAGACGCTGATGCTGTTGTGTTACACGCCATGCCTCCGATTCTAGAAGAAGTGGACATTTTAAAGATTATTTATGTCCATACATTACATTAGTTGTGTGTCTTGCATGTCTTGATTTTTTTTATTTCGTCAAGTGATTTGGAGTGACACACCTGCATCTTGATTGTATTGATTGCTGTGACACAATATCTGATGGCCGCCACAACTGAGAAGGGTGGGTGGTGAGCTGCAAGAAGAGAAAGGACTGACATGTTATGTTGTGGACCAAAAGGGAAGTGACCCTCTATGTTATTGTGACCTCTTACTCCTTACTGATTTTATCTTATTTTAAGAAAACAATAATTATGTTTGCTGCCTGGACCTGCCCGTAACATGTATCTATAGCTGTCAGCTGACATACCGCTGAAAAATGGTTGTTTTTAAAAAGATTACTCGTCTATGTGAGGTTCAGAAATGGTTTGGTCTGGGACCTATTTTATGTTTTTATTGTGGAGACAATTAAGCCTGACAAAAGCACATACTGTTCTGGCATTTTGCCAGCTTTTTTGATTCTGTGTAAAAAAGCAAAAACAAGCAGAATGACACATTTTCTTTACATTTCAGGATTCTGTATAAAAGGGGCTTGTAAATATACATGCATAAACACATGCATCTGGCAGTGGCCATATACAAAATGTGGCATAGGCAACCTCATGCGAAGGCCATATGATCACTTGGGGGAGACGCATATGCATGAGAACATACACACACGATACACACCCATACACACCTCACACAGATATACACATACACCAGGGCCAATTTTTGATGGTGCGGCATTGTATTGTCTCAGATTAATTGGTCTCACTTTGTTCTAAATTGCATTGCTACAAACAGTTTTTACTGCTATAAAAACATGTTATGTAATGTCTTCATTTTCCATTCTAGGCTATCAATATATTGATATTCACATGGTCTTTGTTGAAAATATTGCTTGTGTAAGTCGCTTTGGATAAAAGCATCTGCCAAATGCCCTAAATGTAAATGCTTGGTCTTGACCCAGACTGTCTTGATCTTGAATCAGACTCGATTCCACCATCCCTGGAAGGAGGGATCCCCCACTCTGAGGTTCCTCCTCGAGATTTCTTCCTTGTTAATTAAGGGAGTCGTTTCTTGCCCTTAGGGGGGCGGGGCTAGGGGGGTGTCATAAATCACATTTGGCCCATAACAATCTGGCCTGTAAAGCCCTTTGAGACTGTCTTGTGATTCAGGGCTATACAAATAACATTTTATTGAATTGAAATTGATTCACCAATGACTGGATCTGGACATGGATTTGGTCTACACACGGGTCACACACACAGACACACATTTACACACACACAAACACATACGCAAACACACAAACAAACACCTAAAACTATTTCTTATGAACATGTTTTCTGGCTCCCAGCTTTGATGCAAGGTGATCAACACCTCAGCCATGGTGGTTTATATTGCTATGTAACCTGGCACAATAATTTTCTTCGGGATTAATAAAGTCCTATTCTATTTAAACCAGTAGACCCCGTGTGTGTGTTTGTTTGTGTGTGTGTGTATAATTTAACAAACCAGTGATTGTCACCACCAGGGGGCAGAAGGAAGCAGCAGCAGTGCCCCCCCCCCCCCCCTCTGAATTTGGGCTGAAGCGATTCATGCATTTTACAGAACACACATTCGTCCATCCATAGCCCCTGCTGCTGCTGGTAGGACAGCATGGAGCGATTTACTGTAGAGAGAGCGAGCAAGACTTTAAAATGGCAAGCTCCATATGGCAGGGTGCCACAACAGCCACCATTCATCCATTCTACTAAAACGTCCATGACAGTTGTCGGGAAAAGCCCTGCAAGAGCTCCGGGGTTCCTGTTCTGTTGATAACTCACCATGACAAGAGGGACAGAAATATAAAGTACTTCTCCTTCCTATATATATTGTGACACACTCAGTGGGGTGAAGTGTTCACAAGACTGAAAATAATTAATTCAAGGTCCACACAAAAATTCAAGTTAAACAGCAAGTTTAATGCTGTTTGGGGGGAGTAAGAGGTTAGTTATTAGCAGTGCCATGTCCGTAATACAGTAGAATCGTTGTAGTCCATAAACAGGGTCTAGCACACCGGGACAAGGGACAGGCAGGAGGGTAGTCAGGCAGGCGAGGGTCGTACACGAAAACCGGTTCTCCGACGTGCAAAGGCACACAACCTATCACCTCCACTCCACACCACACCACTACTTCCCAGGTCCTCTCCTATTTATGTCCTGAAAGCAGGGCGTTGATTGGCTGCCGCGGAGTTCCTCTAACCAGGTGCAGGCTTTTCCAATTCGGATGATTGCCGGTCTAGGCGGCCGTGTCTCAGGGGCTCCCTCTATGGGCCGAAGTATGAATGCCGGGCACGGCCCATACTCCTTCCATAGCTCTCCTCTTATGCTCCTCGATGGCCGGCTGCCACAATATATACAGTATATATATATATATATATATAGAGAGAGAGAGAGAGAGAGAGAGAGAGAGAGAGAGAGAGAGAGAGAGAGGCATGAAACCACAAACTGGGGGTTCCCCCCCCCCCCCCCCCCCCAAAAAAAAAAACAAAGCCTAATTATCTGGAAGCTCTGAAAGGCAACATGAGAAAGGAGAAAAAAGTTGGCCAACATAAAAGAAAAGGCCCTGGACGGCAGCATTATAAAAAGCAAAAAAAAAGTAATGTTCTAAGCCAGCCTTCATGGTGAATTGATTCCAAAACATGAATTGGTCGAATTAGTTTTCAAAAATGTTAATCAATTAATGAAGGAATTTATTATGGTGAAACAGTACAATTCCTTAAATTTTCCCTATTTTTCCAACATGTTTTTTAAGTTTTAGAGTCACTGTATCAGCGCAAATGCCCCTATATTGCGATGCTTACCGGTAAAAGACTCATCAATCATTCCTGTCCACTCTAAGCATTACAGTAAAATTCCCACAGCCACACCACTGTGCTCGACAGCACTATAGTTCTGTATAGAGTAAGTAATTTTACGTAGTATACCCCTTACCGCAAATTAAATGTTTTGAAAATAAATGGCATTATTCAGATTTTTTGAGTTGATATTCTCTTATCTTATTCTCTCTCCTGAATCCCTATACCTTGAACAGTGGCCAGAATTCAGATGACAAGAGATTACTATAACATGCTGATTTACTGACAACAGTGACAACATGCTGATCAATTGACAACAGTGAAACAACTT
The DNA here is from genome assembly GCA_002895965.2 of Coryphaenoides rupestris. Lineage (NCBI taxonomy): Eukaryota > Metazoa > Chordata > Actinopteri > Gadiformes > Macrouridae > Coryphaenoides > Coryphaenoides rupestris. Next base: position 504,438 of record PIJE02000005.1, read on the forward strand.
CATATACCTAGCTAAGAATCCAAAACACTTGTATTGCACTTTCCATAGTCATGTATGAAGATTAAAGCAGGACATGACTTCTCCTGCACACTAGGCATGCAAGAAATACAGAAACAATGATCATCAACATACATGACCCAAACATCAGCGAGTACTCATTTTGTAAGGTACTTGTTTAAATGTATGCAATAATTTCCACTAATTTAAAAAATATCGAAAGTCAGCTTGAATCTACTTTATGCTGTCATGTTTATATATTGACTAAACGATAGCTCTTTAGAGAGGAGTGCTGCTCCCTAAGGGCTTTGCATGGAAGCCGAGTCTCCTGGGCAGGTATACACCGCTAGACACAAGAAACTCATACAGGAATACACTTCTAGACACACAGGATTCATATCATCTCCTGGGCAGGAATGCACCACTAGACACTGATACCATGATGGTGTCTTCACCATCATACTTCAACTGCATCATTGCTAATTCAGAGCATTTCACTTTCATTTCTTATGTCAGGATGTTCTCAGCGGTCATTTTTGTAAAACTTGTATGTGGGGAACTCCGCCAACGCAGACCAGCTACTAAACGTTGGAGAACAAACATATTGTATACAGTCTCAACAACAATGCATGACAATGCACTCCGGCAAAGGGTTTTTTTGTCCTCATCTGATTCAGATGACAACATATTGAGAAAATGTGGAGAGATCATCTTGAATTGTAGGTGATTATTATTTACGTTTTTTTCCTAATATGAAGAACATTGTGTGACACTCTGGGAAATATGTTTAAAAAGTAGTGGTGTCAATCGATAAAAAAAATGAGTTAATCTCAAGAATAATCTGTGATTAATCATGATTAATCACATGTTTAAAATACTAGTATTTACTTTTATTTTGTATTTTGGGGGGGAGATATAACAGATACATGTGTGGTGTCAAAATAAATGCATCACAAACTGGGAAGAGAGGCCACTTTTCCACCAACGTGAACCGAGAGCTTGTTCTGGGCTGGTACTAGTGCCAGTTCGGAGCTGGTTCAACTTAAGAACCGGTTTGCTTTTCCACCGGCTAGAGAGCCTCGAGAGCCAACCCGCCCCCATGTCATTACGTCACTGTACGTCTGTAGAAGTCTCCGCCTTCCCAGCAACGCGAGCACAACAAGACAATGGCGGACTACATCGCGATACGGAGTGATCTTGTTTTTGTAATTGTATATTTTGTTACTACCTGTTTCTGTCATAACTCAAATAAAAACCGAATCTTATTTGTTTCTCTGTTCTTTAAGTATACTGAAGCGGACATGTTAACAAAATGTTTATTTAGAAAAACAATGCTGCTCCGTTAATTCGCGGTTCTGATGGGGGGTGCTCCGTTAATTGGTGGGGACATGTCCCCAGCGTCCCCACTAAATTCTACGCCCATGTATACCAGTGAGGCAGAGTACCCAGGTTACAGCTGGTATCTGGTTGAGGGAATCCGGCTCGGGAGGCAATATCCCCAGTGAGCTCGGGAATCAATGTGACACAAGGCAGTATCACTCGGAATGATTCAGTTTTATACAGATAAGAGTGAAGCTAACTGTGGGCAGGTGGATGGGTAGTGGTGCGGGGAAGTGCGGTGCGCGGGGGGATGTTTGGGTTGACTGATCGGACAGTAGGTAGCGTAAGCGGGATGCCGCGCTATACTTGGTGCAGGCTGGATGGAGCTGGTGAATAGGAATATGTAGGACGCTGTATGGGTTGAGAATCGGGAATGGCGGATAAGGAATGTGTGGAATAGCTCACTGTGATGAGGTGATGCGGAACAAGTATAGATGTAGTCGGGTGCAGACAGGCTTCGTTTCGGAGGTAGATGGTGTGGATAGACGTGAGCGCAGTGATGCGAGTACGACGTACGGGTAAGGGTCTGCTGTAGTGCCGAAGTCGGATAATCAGGTATTGGTTAAGCGTGTAGAAGAGGAATAACGAAATACTGGATCTATGATATATACGAAAGCTCTGCATTTTGATGTGATAAGAGTAGTCGTCAAGCTAGCGCGAGGATGGAAGTAGCATTGGATCGCAGCCTGCGACGAGATACGGGGATTGTGAGCCTAGGCCTGCTGTTCGTCCACGGAGTTTACGTCGTATGTATTGGCGGGAGGTGTCCGAGGTTACGGCTCGTATACGGACTGTTCGACGCCTGGCCTAGTAAAATGAGATGCTGAGCTCGTTGGGGACGCACTATGCTCAGAGACATCTCGTTGAGGTCGTATGTAGGTAGCGTCTGGGCCGCTGGTGTCGATGCGATGCGGTGTTGAAATCTGTGGAGGTTCGGGTACCGAAGATCCATGTTTGGGACCAGGTGGGAATGTCGTACACCATTTGAGCGTTGAGAGGTTCGGATTGAGACTGCTCGACGCGTGAGGGGTAACAGTTGGGACTGATTTGAGCGAAGTGTGGTTGAATGGTGTACTAATGAGTTGCCTATTGAGAGGCAGCGATGATCAGTGTTATTAATTCGGTGTGTAAGATATGCGCGATGCTGGGGTCTCTGATGTTTCGCGTTGTGGAGTGTTTTAATACTTTTGCGTTACAATGGGTTCGAAGGATGGTTCACAGCAGAACGGTGCGAGAGCGAGTGAGTGGGGGGGCATCATAGTTTTGCGAGCAATGGTGGATTGGGTCGGTTCTGACAAGCAGGAGTCTGGGTTATGCGTCACGTTGGAGTGGATGGTGGTTAATAATTCGCATCTTATGAGAGTAATGGGTACGAAGCACAGGTCAGTTGCAGGGGGAAGGGATGCGTGGAGCCGGATGATGAGTTACGATGGATCGTATATGAGCCCGGGAGCCGCCTCATAGGGGTAGCGGTAACATACGGTCTATATATTATTGCGACGACGAAGGGTGGGCTGGTATTGGTATAACGGGATCAAGCTAGTCGGGTGAATGTCGCTGCAGGTAAGTGGGGGAGGGTGGCGGGGATGGCGCATGTTAATTTCGCTGTGGTTCTGCATGGGGGGCGCGCGTGCTCGCGTCGATTAATATCGCAGTTGCTGAGTAGCTGGCGGGAGGAAGTGCGGACTGTGTTTATATTGTCGTCGGTTCTCGGAGTTGGGTGGGAGGTGGCTTTGTGATGGAACATTAGTTCGATCGCGAGAAGATCGAGTGTTCTGATGGAGGTGGGGGCTGCAGTCTGGTGTGGATAATACTGCGTCAAGCAGTGTGTGACGTTGAGGAGGGGGATTGCAGAGATAACAATGTCGGTCGAAGGGTGCGTATATCCTGTTCTGATGGGGGGGGTGCGCTGTTAATTCGCGGTTCTGATGGGGGGGTGCGCTGTTAATTCGCCGTTCTGATGGGGGGGGGCGCTGTTAATTTGCCGGTTCTGATGGGGGGGGTGGGCTGTTAATGTATTTCGCCGTTCTTGATGGGGGGTCGGTTTGTCTGGGGGGGCTCTGTTAATTCGCGGTCATGATGGGGGGGTGCGGCTGTTAATTTGCGGTTCTGATGGGGGGGGGTGCGCTGTTAATTCGCCGTTCTGATGGGGGGGGTGCGCTGTTAATTTGCGGTTCTGATGGGGGGGGGGGGGTGTGCTGTTAATTCGCGGTTCTGATGGGGGGGGGGTGCGCTGTTAATTCGCGGTTCTGATGGGGGGGGTGCGCTGTTAATTTGCGGTTCTGATGGGGGGGTGCTCCGTTAATTGCTGGGGACATGTCCCCAGCGTCCCCACTAAATTCTACGCCCATGCTCGGTACCATGCGCAGTTTCTATTAAACATCCATAAACGCCAACTCGGTTGCATCTCTTTATTTCAATATTCCTTGGCTAAGAATATTACAAGGTTAACGTTGCGTTGCCAAAGTGGTATCGGTGCGGTTGTATCGGAGTAGTCACTTCCATTGTCGGGGTTTGTTGTGAAATGGAGCTCAGAAAGTTTTTGGCGGACTTGCTAATCCCGCCCCCAGCCTCTGACGTAGTCGGTGCTTTGTTGGTTCAACTCTGGCCCCCCAAAGTTGGGGGGCCAGAGTTGAACCAGTTTTTCGGGCCGGGAGCCAGTTCTTTGTCTGTGGAAACAGGAAGAACTGGTTCGTTTTAGGCTCTGGCTCCGAACCGGCCCTGAAAACGCCTTGGTGGAAAAGCCCCCAGAGAGGGTTTTTTTACTTTCTTATAACATCTCATGACATGACTCCGGTCAACCTAAAGTCTACTCTTATTTTAACCAGGTGCTCAGTTAGACTAACTTGTTGATATTTTCAGATGACAGAGCTGACCTCTTCTTCTGCACAATGTGGCCTGACAGAGAAAACAGTCTCTCACATGGCACTGTTGAAGCAGGTGTAGCTCAGTACCTTTGTGCAATATGGGTCAGCTTGGTATGGGCCAATTACAACTGTAGTGGACATGCCTCTATACTGACACTGGGCTCTGCCCTATACCTGTCTAGAGTTTTGTCTGTAGACAGTGCCTCATCATCAGACTCTGACTCCATCAGTAGGAGGGCCATCTTATTCTTTGGTGGCTCAGATTCCATTTCCACTGTGGAGGGCTGTGGTGCAGGTTCGCTGTCCTTAAGCATCTCAGTCAACTTTCGCCACACCTCTTCCCTCTCTGCTCTGGGCAGCCATCTGAGGTCCTTGAATCTGGGATCTAGAGTTGTTGTTACCTTAAGCCATGACATGTTTGTGTTGTCCTTTTGTCTGTTTAGGTCCTCTGCGAATGCAGCCTTGAAGCATACTACATAGGCAGGGTCAATATCTCAGGCCTCCATTGTATGCAAGAGGTGGCAGAGTGCAGGCAGCACCACATATTTGTCACCATCCAGGAAATCAGTGACATACCTACAAACACACAAGGCCAACTGAATTAATGACTACATTGTTCATTCAGATAACATTAGGCCTGTCCCCATAAACAATTTCTGAAATACAGAAATATATTATACGAATTGGATTTGTCGTAAATTCAAATTGAAGAGGATAGGGAAATCACCTTACCTGCATGGCTCCAGCAGTGTTTCCAACGTTGCCAGCCTGTCATGTTCAGCTGAGGTTAGCATGGTTAATTTGTGCTTCTGCTGCACCAGCGTTGCCTTCAGTGGGTCTTTGTTGTGTTGGACCCACTTTATCATCTCTTCTCCCTGTACCCCAAATGGTTTACTGCCCCATCAATGTAAACATTTGTATCCTGGAGAAAGAGCAGATCTTCCTTGTGGGGGGGGGGTTAAAACTGTGTTAAAAGGCTCTGTTAGATTATGCTATGCTCAGTCTCTTGACGCAGTCTCTACAGGAGGCCTAAGCCTCTACTTGGGCACACTCTCTACTAAGGGCTCCTGACGGCCGATGTCGACGGACCGTTCTTTCACCATGAGTGAAATGCCACAAACGACACAAGCAACCCGCTGCCGAGCCCCAGACCTCAGGACATCAGACCTCACCAGACCTCACGGACACTTCAGGTTGTGCATTGCTTATTGTATTTGAGGAATACTTTATGCCATTTGCCAACTTAAACTTAAAGGTACTGTAAGAATCAGTGCATTCTGAGCTCCGTGTATTGAGACAATAATAATCAGAAACTAATGTTAGTTCGAGCAGGTTGTAGTAGTAGGTTGTGGTTGAAGTTAAAACATGAGAGCTTCCCCGACTCTCTCTCCTGCGTAGAACAGCTTTTGGGTTGATTTCTCTTGTATTTGAATTGGGTCGGATTCCGCGGGAAAAATTAACCAAGTTACATATAAGCGTGGATAATTAAAATATATATATTTCATAGCTTTTTAAAATGTGTACAAGGTACAAATTTGAAAGTTTAGTATATTTTATTAGACTTAATCCACTGTACGGTTATTGATCCCTGATTTCAGGGTGGTGCCCCGTTATTATTAATTCTGATGAATACCCTTTTTTATTTTAATAATTAATAAAGTTCTTTGATAATTATTAATTATTAGCTAATAACCGACCGTAGCACTTCACAGGGCATATGCTCATATGGTAGTGTTCCTGCTGCCGCTATCATACTGCGAGCACTATCTGTTCCTACAGTCGCGATCTTGTCTGCAATCTCCCACTCCTGTGCAATTTCAATGAACTGGCTAGCGCATGTTTCGGCAAAATGCCTTTCTTCGGTTTTCATCACACCTAAAGTGAACGAGTACAGTTGTCATTTGTAATCGATTAGGTGTGCCCTTACACCGGGTAGTTATGGTTGCTTACTGATGTCCAGTGGTCTCCGGTCAGTACAATACATGTAGCTTGTGTCAATTCCTTTCTTTTCTTTGCCTTTTCACTGTCATGCAATTTGACAATTCCTGCGACAATAGTTCCCCTCAATAGTGGCTTGTATGATTGGTCAGCTGAGGTGATCTGGACAATGCCTTATAGCCACTCATCAACAATCCTGATGGGCCAACAGTCCATGGCAATCCATTTAGTAATTGCATTGGTTGTCACTTTGTTGAGAGACTTGCCCTGGATGCACTCTGCTAGCGTAGTCTGAAGATGAACAGGGCTTGATCCTGACTGAGTGGCAGCGCTAGTGCTAGCGGTAACACTAGCAAACACGTGCTTTGCCGGAAGATGGTACTTCAGACTTGTTGTGCTTCGGTGGAAAGACAGCTCTTCACTACAATATGTGCACACAACTTTCGTTTTTTATCTGAAAGCTTTTTAAATCGGTATTTTCCATTCAACATGCCGAGGGATATCTCTTCAGTCATCATGTTAGCTGTGTTTTCCATGTAATCACACACGTGGAAATACGGGAGGAAGTTTGGGCCAAACTTTTTGTCTTCTTTTAAAAATAACATTTGATATTTGTTCAGTTCAGCAAATTCGGAACTCAATGAAGGATCTATAAAAGACTGAGCAATAGGAGACATACAACCTTAAAGTCCCCGCATACTGTCTATGGGCCTCACTGACAACCGACACGCCCATAGGCCATGGCATACGGTTTGATCCAGACCATATGATTTCTATAATCCAGAGGTTTTCACCATAGCTTATTGCCTCAGGGTGGCTTCCGTATGTCCTCCTGAATCTCACAGAACCCAAATGACGTGTGTATCCTTACGGTTTGATGTCCAATACATAGCAAATGGGAGGCATTGCGATTACAAGGCATCACATCTGGTCGGGCTGGGCCGTGAGACAAAGAGAGCGCTACAGGGGAGCTACAGTCGAGATAGCAGCAGAGCAGAGCCAGAGAGACAGAGAATTGGGAAGATAAGATCTGTGAGGAGCACAGCTGCTGTAACAGGCACTGCTGTGCTGAGTGGAAAACAAAGTAGTGCTGGGGAGGGAGAGAAATATGGGGAGACATAAAGAAAAAAAAGAGAGAGAGAGAGAGAGAGAGAGAGAGAGAGAGAGAGATAAAGAGAGAGAGAGGATTAGAACCATCTTTCATCCTGAGTATCCTTAATAGAGGTCTATAGGTGACAGCACCTGTCAGCAAACTTAAACTGTATGACACATGGAAGAAATAAACAAAGAGCACACACGCACACACACACACACGCACACACACACACACACATACACACACACACACACACACACACACACACACACACACACACACACACACACACACACACACACGCATGTGCGCGCAGACACACACACACACAGGCAAAAAACATATTCAAATGTAGCCAGTATATTGCTAACACTGATGAAATATTATCCATGAAAGTGCTGACAGCTGCAGGGTCACCAGATGGGTTACGTCAGGTAGAATGCTTACTATGGAATCTCATCACAACAGGCCTGCTCCCACAATGCCTGATATGAGTTCAGTGTTGGCAGAAACACACACACACACACACACACACACACACACACACACACACACACACACACACACACACACACACACACACACACTCATGCATATACACATGTAAACACTCACGCTCATGCTTTGCACACACAAGCAAATATACAGGCACAAACATTCACAAACAATTATTATTCAAGCTCGGATATCATAATGTTAAGACTATTAGAATTACTATATCTTAGTAATATTTAACTATCCTTTCACTCTTACTGTCGAATCAGTCAGTGATATCATATACATATACAGTATAACATGCTACCTGGGCAGCTTGGCCTGTTTTAGGCTCCACACGAGCATACTGCGTAATAGTATGTAGTATGTCCAAAATCATATTTCCACGTAGCATGCAAAAAACTATGAACGATATCACCAGCTTGGATACTGTCACACCATGAGTATGTCCAAAAACATGCATACCTTTGACTCACATACTAATAGCATGCCATAAAACAGTACACACTGTAGTATGCAGTGTATGGATGCAGCCTTAGTCTCCGTGCATCACATGATGTTGTTTGGCCGACTGTATCCCAGAAGCCAATGCATGACATAATGAAGAACCGCCCTGCGCTACATGTTCCGACCTCCCACCATGACATTAATGCACACCACAGCAGAGCTGCGAAAGGACCACCGGGAAAACAACAAAACGTCACTGACCGAGGAGTCCCTTACCGGCCCTTGGGCTATGTAGGCTATGGCTTTTGCATAAGGTTTGTCTATAAATCGGCATCTATGCTACGCGGCAAGAGAGAAAGATAAAATGACCTGACCACATCACCACTGCTGTGAAATAAATGTTTGATTGTTGTCTTGTGTTGTTGTTATTTAGTCAAAAAGCCATTGTACTGCCATTGAGGTTAGATCCTGCACAGCAGGATCTAACCTACTGTTTTACTATCTTAAAAAAATAGCTCCCTCACAATTTTTAACTGCCCCCTCAGTCACTTCACACCAGAGTGTTTAACACAGCCGAAGCAGGAAGATACTCACAGGCACACCAACACATTACATTTATAGATTAGTGTGAGACTGCACAATATGTCTTGGGATCACACCAGCATAATCCCCTGACAGAATTCTTTAAAGTGAGGATTCTTCATGATGCTATTGATCTGTATTATCATGCCACCTCTCGACGTACATGTCCCCCCTCTCATATACAAATATTCGTATTCACGCACGCACGCACGCACACACACACACACACACACACACTCTCTCTCACACACACAGCTATGCAACTGCTGATTATAATGATACCTTATCTAACTGCTACATCCCTATACTGAAGAGGACTCAGGTTCTGTGTATTTTATATCATGTATATCCCAGCCTTCTACTCTAAGCGTATCATACATATATCCATCCATCCATCCATCCATTCTTGTCCGCTTATCCGGGGCCAGGTCGCGGTAGCAGCCGGCTAAGCAGGGCCATCCAGGCTTCCTTCTCCCCAGCCACGCTCTCTAGTTCCTCCTGGGGGATCCCGAGGCGTTCCCAGGCCAGACGAGATATATAATCTCTCCAGCGGGTTCTGGGTCTGCCCCGGGGTCTCCTCCCAGTTGGACGTGCCCGGAAAACCTCCAAAGGGAGGCGCCCGGGGGGCATCCTAATCAGATGCCCGAACCACCTCAGCTGACTCCTTTCGATGCGGAGGAGCAGCGGCTCTACTCCGAGCTCCCTCCGGATGTCTGAGCTCCTCACCCTATCTCTAAGGCTGAGCCCAGCCACCCTGCGGAGGAAACTCATTTCGGCCGCTTGTATCCGCGATCTCATTCTTTCGGTCACTACCCAAAGCTCGTGACCATAGGTGAGGGTTGGAACGTAGATGGACCTGTAAATCGAAAGCTTCCCCTTCCGGCTCAGCTCCCTCTTCACCACAACGGACCGGTACAGCGCCCGCATCACTGCAGACGCTGCACCAATCCGTCTGTCCATCTCCCGCTCCATTTTGCCCTCACTCGTGAACAAGACCCCGAGATACTTCGCTTGAGGCAGCAACTCACTCCCAACCCGGAGGGAACACTCCACCGTTTTCCGGCAGAGAACCATGGCCTCAGACTTGGAGGGCTGACTCTCATCCCGACCGCTTCACACTCGGCTGCAAACCGCCCCAGTGCATGCTGGAGGTCACGGTCTGATGTAGCCAACAGAACCACATCATCTGCAAAGAGCAGAGATGCAATTCTGAGGTCCCCAAACCGGACACTCTCCTCACCTCGGCTGCGCCTTGAGATTCTGTCCATGAAGATCACGAACAGAACCGGTGACAAGGGACAACCTTGGCGAAGTCCAACACCCACTGAGAACGTGCTTGACTTTGTGCCGAGAATACGGACACAGCTCGCACTTTGTTCGTACAGGGACCGAATGGCACGTACCAACGGCCCCGGTACCCCATACTCCTGTAGTACCCCCCACAGGATTCCCCCGGGGACACGGTCATAGGCCTTTTCCAAGTCCACAAAGCACATGTAGACTGGATGGGCAAACTCCCATGCCCCCTCCCAACAACCCTGCGAGGGTAAAGAGCTGGTCCACTGTTCCACGGCCGGGACGGAATCCGCATTGTTCCTCCTGGAACTGAGGTTCGACAATCGGCCGGAACCTCCTCTCCAGCACCCTGGAATAAACTTTCCCGGGGAGGCTGAGCAGTGTGATACCCCGATAGTTGGAGCACACCCTCCGGTCCCCTTTTTTGAAAATGGGGACCACCACCCCGGTCTGCCATTCCACAGGTACTGTCCCCGACCTCCACGCTACATTAACTAGGCGTGTCAGCCACGACAGCCCGACAATGTCCAGAGCCTTAAGCATCTCAGGGCGAATCTCATCCACACCTGGCGCCTTGCCACTGAAGAGCTTTTTGACTACTTCAGTGACCTCTACCAAGGATATGGGTGAGACTTCCCTCGAGTCTTCAGACTCTGCCTCTTCCACAGAGGATGTACTGGTCGGATTCAGGAGCTCCTCAAAGTGTTCTTTCCACCGCCCGACAATAGCCTCAGTCTGGGTCAGCAGTTCTCCTCCCCGACTGAGCACAGCCTGAGCCAAGCCCTGCTTTCCCTTCCTGAGTCGCCGGACAGTTTGCCAGAACTTCCTTGAGGCCAGCCGAAGGTCCTGCTCCATGGCCTCCCCGAACTCCTCCCACACCCGGGTTTTTGCTTCAGCGAACCGCTGAAGCTGCGGTCCTTTTGGCCTCCCGGTACCTGTCTGCTGTTTCAGGAGACCCCTGGGCCAACCAGGCCCGAAAGGCCTCCTTCTTCAGCCTGACGGCTTCCTTCACCGCTGGTGTCCACCAACGGGTTCTTGGGTTGCCGCCACGACAGGCACCGACAGCCTTTTGACCACAGCTCCGAGCTGCAGCCTCTACAATGGAGGCTCTGAACATGGCCCACTCAGGTTCCATTGTCCCCAACCTCCCCCGGGATGCACGAGAAGTTCTTCCGGAGGTGGGAGTTAAAGACCCTACGGACAGGGGCTTCCACCAGACGTTCCCAGTTCACCCTCACTACACGTTTGGGTTTACCAGGTCTGTCTGGCAGCCTCCCGCGCCATCTGATCCAACTCACCACCAGGTGGTGATCAGTTGACAGCTCTGCTCCTCTCTTCACCCGAGTGTCCAAAACATGCGGCCGCAGATCTGCTGATACGATTACAAAGTCGATCAGCGACCTTTGGCCTAAGGTGGTCCGGACCAGGTACACTTGTGGACCACCCTATGTTCGAACATGGTGTTTGTTATGGCCAGTCCATGGCTAGCACAGAAGTCCAATAACAAAACACCACTCTGGTTCAGATCGGGCAGGCCGTTCATCCCAATCACTCCCCTCCAGGTTTCTCCATCATTGCCCACGTGTGCGTTGAAGTCCCCCAGTAGAACTATGGAGTCCCCGGACGGAACCCTTTCCAGGATGCCACCCAAGGACTCCAAGAAGCCGGATACTCTGAGCTGCTGTTTGGTGCGTAGGCACACACAACAGTCAGAGCCTTCCCCCCAGTGACTTGTAGTCGCATGGAGGCGACCCTCTCGTCCACCGGAGAGAACTCCAACACAGCGGCGCTCAGCCGGGGACTTGCGGGTATCCCCACACCCGCCTGGCGCCTCTTTGCACAGTTCTATTTCTATTTTGTAGTTCTATTCTATTTTATATTTACTGTCTTTTATAATTACTGTCGGTTGTCGGGCGTTTTGCACAAAAAGTTTTTCACTCACTGCTTATTCACGTGTAAATTGTGAAGTGACAATAAAATACTTGAAACTTGAAAAACTTGAAACTTGAAACACCCTGGGCAACTCCGGAGAAGTAGAGGGTCCAGCCCCTCTCCAGGAGTTTGGTTCCAGACCCGGTGCTGTGCGTGGAGGTGAGCCCAACCATATCTAGTTGGTACTGCTCCACCTCCCGCACCAGCTCAGGCTCCTTCCCCGCCAGTGAGGTGACGTTCCACATCCCTAGAACCAGTCGGCGATGACGGGGATCCGCACGCCCAGGACCCCGCTTTTGCCTACCGCCCAGTATACAACGCACCCGACACCAATGACTCTCCCTGCAGGTGGTGAGCCCACAGGGAGGTGACTCCACGTAGTCTTTTCGGGCTTGGCCCGGCCGGGCCCCGTGGATCCAGGCCCGGCCACCAGACGCTCGCCGACGAGCTCCCCTCCCAGGTCTAGCTCCAGAAGGGTGCCCCGGTTTCCCTTGTCCGGGCGAGGTGACTGTGTTTTTTTATATTATAGACAAAGGGATAGTGATAAGAAATGCAGATATAGTATTAGTAGCATGATAGTCAATACACCCCATGCCTGCGCATGCCTCTTGCTTCATATCATCAGCATGTGCTTCAAAAGCATATTGGAAATTACAAAAAAAAGCTACAAAACATTAGATTTCTTATTATCCAATGAACAAGCAATAAACAGGCAAAGCCAGAGTATTTATCTAAAGCCAGAGTATCAGCACAGGGGACCTCTATGCGGCTATCAATGCATACATACAAACCTTGGCTTTTAAGTGGACCCGGGTGACAAGTTTCAAGAGGTTATGTTATCTTTAAACTGGACGAGACGTGGATGCGCACTGCCATAAAACGGGATTCTCTCTAATTTTGAAATGGCCCATGATTGCAATGCCCATTCCAGGGCCGCTGAATCCACGCTTGATCATTTCATGCTAGTGTAACCAAAATAATGTTTGGTCATAGAGTGCATCCATCCGGCACCCCGCTGTGCACATCGCCTCTGCCTTGTGCCGGCCTAGTATTGTCCTGGCAATCTCTTGATTGCGCTTGGCATTTATACCTTATGTCCGTCCCCATTATGTGGCTCCATGGAATTTTATGTCCACCATAAAAACCTGGAAGTGTTACGAAGAAGGAGAGCACCCAAATTCAACATTGGACACAATCAGTATTGTTGAATATGTTTGTATTAAATAAAACAAAACGGCTCACAGACATGGAAGACTGGGAACATGATACGGAAACAAAAAAGTCCTTAACAAAACCAAGACCGCAACACATGCCAAACATGAGAAGCGGCATTAAAGTGATATTCACAGAGGCTAATGAGGGCTATGAAAGGGACGGGGCTATGAAAAGATGCCTCTATGTTATAGAGGCATTTTAGTATCATTATGACAATGATCAAGAGATTCTAAAGTGTCAAGCACATCGATGCACAGCCATGTATACTGTATGTCTGTTTTGGGGTTGGAATATGCTAATATGGGACTGAATCTGAATGGCTGACTTGAGACGCAATCACGACAGCAATCATTGATGGATGAGAGCCGTGGCGGGCACCATTTTTCTTCATGATCAAATCTTGTCGCCATCTCAATCCCAAGACTGCTTATGAATATTAATGAATGTGAGATCCCTTTTCAAAAATTGACTGATAGAGGACATCCAGGGACACGCATTTAATATTCTCTGGCATTCACAGGGCAAAATGCTTTCTCAGTAGGACGGATGAACCGGTGGAGTGTAGAGTAGAGAGCTGTGCAGTGAAGACGGTGAAACCCGCCAAAGCTTCTGCGTTACTTATCGCCAACTCTTACCACAGCAGAGTCAAGTGTGCAGCAACAACAGCCTATGTTGTGAAGTGGACGACACTGTGGGGGCCCCGGTTGAGAACACATTGAAGGGGAAATTAACATTGGTCAGGACATATCAGGACATATAAAGTGTACATGTATAAAGTGTATCAGGATGATGGATTAATGCAAAAAATATAAAATGGGCCAGGGAGAGAGGGGGGTGTTGAATAGAGCTACAATGGATCAGTCTTGTATAAAGTACTTGAACGCGATACTTGAGTAAAAGTACAAGTATCTTACCAGAAAATGACTTTGGTAGAAGTTAAAGTCACCTTTTAGAAATTTACTTGAGTAAAAGTCTTTATCTTTTAAAGTATCTGATATGTATTGATACTTTCGTGCACGCGGACTGAACCCACCAGACGCGCAAAGCGCACGCGTACTGCTGCGCACTGCTGCGCTTACTTCCACTCCCATGTTACCAGACGCGGGAATTGATTGATATTGATGCTATGATCACACTTTAGTGTGATTAAAACAAATATCTAAACTGTATAGAATGTTAATAATAATAATTATCATTATTAGAATCTTGTTTTGGTTGTATGCAAAATGTATGACTTGATTTAACTGAATTTAACTTAATATGATGCAGATATTGTGCATATACAATGTATTTCTATGAGATTGCGCACAGGGACGCATGGAAAATTCCGCCCTGAGCGGAAGAAAATCTGTCCGCCCGCGTACGCCCGCAGCCAGTGTGAACCGCGCCATTTGTTACCATGGGAGAGGAAGTAAAGCGTGTACACCCGCAGCAGTACGCGTGCGCTTTGCGCGTCTGGTTGGTTCCGTGCGTGATTCGCCAAAACTGCAGTCTTAACAAATTTCTAATGATTTTATTTTGTATTTTGAGTAACGAAGATGCTTAGGAGAAATGTATCGGAGTAAAAGTATACATTTTATTTCGGAAATGTAGTGGAGTAAAAGTGAAAGTTGCCAGAAATATAAATAACGAAGTAAAGTACAGATACGTGAAAATTCTACTTAAGTACAGTAACGAAGTATTTGTACTTTGTTACATTACAACACTGCAATGGATCAAATGAGAAGGTAACACAAGTAAAAGATGCATCTTTCCTTGCGTATTGTCACTCATGCACATCTCTGAATACATCTCTAAATGTTGTCTGTGAGCAATAAAACGAAAGGAATAAACCTCCTCCTTCTCCCTCCATCACACTCCATATCTGTCGTCCCTCGGAGGAATTAGGTGACTCATAAAGCAATTAAAGCTGCAGCACTGCTGCCAAACAGCAGCAATGTGGACAGGAGGTGGGGGCTGGAAGGAATGAGGAGAGGGATTGGAGGACATTTAAAAAAAAAATTAAGGTAGAAGGAAGGAATGTGGACCAGTGTCCTCATCCCATTTATTACACACACACACACACACACACACACACACACACACACACACACACACACACACACACACACACACACACACACACACACACACAAACTTTACATTACATTACATCATTGTGACATTATTTACTGGTACATCCAGAATGAAGAATAGTTTACTGACCTTATTGTGGTTTAGGATTAAAGTATAATTTGTTTAGGTGTGTGTTTGTGTGTGTGCGTGTGTGTGTGTGTGTGTGTGTGTGCGTCCATACTGGGGGGAAGAACTGCTTATGTCTGCATTTTTTTCAACTTATCCCACCACCAATCAGCAAGATAAGAGAGAGGAGGAGTAGTGAGAGAGAGACAGGGGAGGAGAAATCAGAACATTTCTTGAGGTGAAATAAATACTCAAGCTGACGTGCTTTAACAAGTCAGCCATGTGGGACAACATTCGTTAATGAGCCTCATCTCGACAGCTAATGAGGATTGAGACATCTGCAGACGGCAACATTTGTCTACCACTGACCTCACTGGCCACGTGAATGTGTGGGTTTATGTGATGCTTTGTGTGTGTGTGTGTGTGTGTGTGTGTGTGTGTGTGTGTGTGTGTGTGTGTGTGTGTGTGAAAATATTTGCATTGAGTTTCTCTTTGTCGGTTGATTTCAGGGAGTTGCAGCATCCGCTCTTTCTGCCGGCCCTCAGGGGGTGAAGCACAAGTCGTCCAAATTACACAGTAGCAAGCAACTGAGCTGAACTCATAAAATATTTCCCCTGCCATCAACTTCATCACAAGCTGTAAATTATTGCCGCTATCAAAGCTTATATTTTATGCCATCTTTGACTGATGCTGTCATTGATAATTGGACACATATTGTTTCCATCATTGGACACATATCGGACACATATTGTTTCCGCCAGTGCGCTGTGAACACCAGTTAACACTTCCAATTTGTACCTCACATTCACCCATTCATACACACTTTCATACACAGACAGGGATGTCAACTATGCAAGGCAACAGCCAGCTCATTGGAAGCAGTTGGGGTTAGACGTCTTGCAAACGGACACCTCGATACCTCTTGAATGCACCAGGGATCAAACCAGCAACCTTCCAACCTTGCCAGACAACCACCTACAGTACCTACCTCCTGAGTCACTGCAGCCCCACACAAGGAGAATAAATATAGTATTATGACAGAGAATTTGACAACGCAATATACAAAGCACGCAACAGAAACAGATATTCTCCCTCTATCGGAAGGCCCTCCCCTTCTTTCGCCCTCTCACCACTAAACCTGTGTAACTGAAATGGCCCGTTCTCTCATGAAGAATGCACATCTGTAACACCCCGTCCCAGGTGTTCTGTGGTGAGATGTGAGTGCCGGGGACGAGGTTAGCTTGCTGCTTATCTGTCAGCGGGCATCGTTGGGCAGCCAGCTCAGGAATCGAGTCTAGCAGCCTTGAAGCCTTGTCTTTATGATCTGGTATTTAGCTTTTGTTAAAGTTAGGTCCTTATCGAATCAAAAACCGTGGGCTGATGGATCCATCCGCGATGCCCTGAACGCCCACACTGCTGCCTACAACTCCGGCCTTGTATCCGGCCAATGCATCCCTAGCGGACGATCTGAACTCATTCTATGCTCGGTTCGAGGCCAGCAACAGCACACTCAGCACACATCAGCTCACTCTTTCTGTGACAGAGCACAATGTGAGAAGGGCTCTGATGAGGATAAAAACAAGGAGCAAGCTGCAGGTCCAAGTGGCATATCTGGAGTACTGAAGACCTGTGCTAACCTACTAGCTCCAGTATTCACCGCGATATTCCATCTCTCCCTGGCTGAGTCTGCAGTCCCAGCCTGCTTCAAGTGGTCCACTATTGTCCCTGTAGCCAAGACTGCCTCTCCAGCATGCGTGAATGACTACCGACCAGTGGCCCTCACCTAGGTGGTCATGAAATGTTTTGAGAGGCTGATCGAGGGCTACATCTGCGCCTTCTTGCCTCCCTCCGCTGTGTGTTCGCCTGCCAGCCAAACAGATCCACAGACGATGCTCTTGATGGTCTCCCAGGTAATACACAGCTCACTCTCTCATCTTGACAGTCGGAAGGGGGAATATGTGAGAATGTTGTTGATTTACTTTAGTTCTACTTCATGGTCTGGATGTGGCAGACACACCACCAGACTGCTCACCCTGAACACAGTATCCCCCCAGGGTTGCCTCCTCAGCCCCCAACTGTAATCCCTGTACACACATGACTGTGTGGCCAGGTCCAGCTCCAAAACCATTGTCAAGTTTGCGGATGACAC
The DNA here is from genome assembly GCA_002895965.2 of Coryphaenoides rupestris. Lineage (NCBI taxonomy): Eukaryota > Metazoa > Chordata > Actinopteri > Gadiformes > Macrouridae > Coryphaenoides > Coryphaenoides rupestris. The sequence goes on from PIJE02000005.1 coordinate 522,013, forward strand.
AGTGGCCTGATCTCCAGTACCTATGAGAAGGCCTACCTAGAAGAAACCTGTTGCTAACCTGTCACTCTGGTGCCAGGACAACAGCCACATGCTGAATGTCTCCAAAACTAAGGAGCTCATTGTGGACTTTAAGAGGACACTACAACATCAGGGGACCTACACACCACTGGGGATTAATGGGGCTGCTCTGGAGAGGGTGAGCAGCTACAGCTACCTGGGAGTCCACATCACAGAGGATCTGACTTGGACTACACACCTCAGGCAGCTGAGGAAATTCCAAGTCTCCTAGAGGATCCTTCAGACCTTTTACGCCTGTGTGGTTGAGAGCATCCTGACAGGAATCATCACTGCCTGGTTCGGCAACAGCTCCTCTCAGAGGGCTCTGCAGAGAGTAGTGTTCGGATGGCACTACACTCCCCACCCTGCAGGACCTGAACTCCAGGATGTGTCGAACCAGAGTCTGCAGGATCATGAAGGATCCTCACCACAATAACAACAAACTGTTCCAGCTGCTGTGGTCAGGTAAGCGCCTCCGCAGTCATGCTGCTAGAACAGAGAGACTTAAACAGAGTTTCTTTCCGCAGGCCATCAGGACTGTGAACTCTGACCTCAACAGGGCCCCCTCACTGCCCCCATACACACACTCACATATACACATGCACACATTGTTAGTACACAGTACATGCACTCACATAGTTTCACAAAATAACTCAGTACATGCAAACATCCATGGTCTGTCCCACTATTTTTTGTAAACTTTGTTCATATTTATTATCCTGCCTTGTTGTTATATGCCAATGTGTTTATATGCCTTGCTATTGATACGCTTATTTGTTTAGATTTCTCATTTGTCCTGCTCGTTTTGCTTTATACACTGTACATATTGTGGATATTATTTTCCTCCAATTCATGTTTTTCGTATTGTCTTGTTCTTCTGCGCATTCCACTGGGCATCACCACTTTTTAATTTCACAGCACATCCTGTGTGTGTATGTGACTTCTTGAATCTTGAAACTAATATCACAGATAAGCAACAATTTGTATTAATTAATTGTATTTCAATCTTATTTCATTTTATTTATAGAATTAACCAGATAGGTTTTTGAGTTTTTATCTGAAGATTCTCTGATGAGTTTGCCACCCACGTCACGTATGATGTAGCAAAAACGTTTTGCTATATTGTACGTGATGTGGGTATTAGCGATTGGCGAGGTGTATCGTGAATCAAGAGTCCTTTTTATTCCCCATTCAGATACTAGGTGAACATTTCCAACAGACAGTTGTTGTGTTGTTCTATTTACATCTGCAGAGATGCCAATTGTAGGACGCACAATGCCCCCATGCACCCAATAACAGCGAGCGAGAAATTGGACTGGATGCATGTTTTTTATCTCCTGCTGAGAGATGGTGTATAGTTTGCCGGGAGTCGTTTACATACACCCGCTTTCCACTCGATACCAGGTCAATGAATTAATGCTTTGCCTTGCTTATTATACTTTCCCCCAGACTCTCTCTCTCTCCCTCAATTTCACTCTATCTGCAAAGAAAATATTATGGAAATACACACTTTCTCCCTTTGTCCCTCACATCTTCTTTTCTCTCTCTCCTCACACTGTCTAAAACTGGGTCTGTGTAAGTAGGTCTTTGTGTAATGTGTGTGTGTCTGTGTCTGTGTGTGTGTGTGTGTGTGTGTGTGTGTGTGTGTGTGTGTGTGTGTGTGTGTGTGTGTGTGCGTGTGCTTGCGGGTGCGTTTGTGCCTTTGGCAGGGCAGTAGACACGGTGTATACTAGGGATGCAACGGTACAGTTGTCCCACGATTCGGTATGTATCACGGTTTTTGGGCAACGGTAATGGTACGGTTTCCGGTTTCGTTACCTTTTATATTTAAAAGAATAAAGAAAACCCCATCTCCTGTAGGAGCCATTTAGCATGTTTATTTATATTTTTTGTTATGTATGTAAATAGTTGTGTGCGTTTATTGACTACAACATTTTGACCACTAGATGGTAGTATGTACCTGGTCAGGTGATATGAGTCAGCTGTTTGAACATTGCGCATCGGTGCCGGAAGCACACAGTTCGTAAATATGAATGGAATCATGGCAAATACAATAGAATAATAAATCTTGATCACTTCACGTTCAACACAGTAATCTATTTCTCTCTGTAATCACACTTGCAATAAACGGGAACACCACCCAAAGATACGCATTGTATGGACATTCACTCATTAACTGGATACGCGTCAACAACATTCTTTTAAACTATGCATGTGAATATGTGGAAGACAGCTGCGAGAGTTCGTTGCGCAAATGAGTTAACTCTCCTTCCTCCACTTGCAAGAGATATGGCTAGATGATGGCGAAGTAAATGCGACATCATGTTGTGTCAGATGTGTTTTCATTCATGTAGCTGACAGTGGTAAAGCAGTGTTTGCAGACTGTAGTTTGTTTGTTGACGGTCTTCTTACCCTCGTCCACACAGCGGACTTCGAAGACGATGGTGCCCCTTCAAAAATGTATTTTCTCTGTATCGCTCGCCATTGACACGTTTAGCTGAGAATGTAGTTTGACTTCTTTTTGCTGATAGGCTCCAAGGAAATTGTGATTGGATCTAGGGAAATTGTGATTGCCCTGGAGATGTTCTGCGCGAGTGTACAATGTGAGTATATTCTGCAGCTCAGTAAGAACATTTTTGGAAATTAAAGGAAAATTAACGTGTGTTGTAATATTGCGGTGCGTAAAACAATTCATGACCACCAAGGTGAGGGCTACCGGTTGGTAGTCATTCAGGACTGCTGGAGAGGCCGTCTTGGGCACAGGGACAATAGTGGACCACTTGAAGCAGGCTGGGACTACGGACTCGGCCAGGGAGAGGTTAAATATTGTGGTGAACACTGGAGCTTGCTGGTTAGCACAGGTCTTCTGTACTCATCCAGATATGCCATCTGGACCTGCAGCTTTCCTGGTATTCACCCTCATCAGAGCCCTCCTTATGTCCTGCTCAGTCACAGAGAGAGCGTGCTCGTCCATAGCAATGGAACTCACTTCAGCTACTATCCCGCTAACGGTGTTGTTGCAAACATCAAACCAAGCATTGGATGAGTTCAGATCGTCCGCTAGGGATGCGTCGGCAATTAAAGTTGAGGGGGATCGGCCCCAGTAGTCCGTGATAGTCCGTAGTCCCTGCCATAGGTGTCTGGTGTTGCGCTGCTCCAACTGCGACTCCACTCTATCTCTGTACCTCCTCTTTATGTCCTTCATCGCTCACCAGAGGCCGTAGGATGCCGCTTTGTATTCATCCATGTGGCTGGATACGAGGCCGGGGTTGTAGGCAACAGTATTGGCATTCAGAGCGTCGCTGATCGAGCAATCGACCCACGGTTTTGGATTAGGAAAGGATCTAACTTTAACCACGGGGACGATGGTGTTCACTGGAACTGGATCGGAACATGTCTCAGTAGACATCGCGTCAGGATGTTGTGTCTGGTGCTGACATAGCACATTACGTAGGGCTGATAGTGCCATGTCCAATTGTGGTGGGAAGTAGACGGCTGTAATGACTCTTCCATCCTGTCTGCTCGGAAAACAGAGATAGACTTGGTCGGCAAATGACTTGAGCCGGCACCAGCGGGGTCAGCCATGTTTCAATCAGACAAAAAGCGTTACAGTCCCTTATTAACTAAATTATTTTCCAGAGACTGGATATTAGCTAGAATTATGCTGGGCAGAGGTGGACGGTGGGCCTGGACACTCAGACTGTTCCTAAACCGCTCCATTTCCCGTTTTGCTGTACATTTAATACTATTAAGTTGAATACTAATGCTATCTTTTCTACATGTACATTTCTACATTGAATTCTAAGGCCTTGATTACTTTTCAGATTCACACGATACACTTTTATGACGTGATAACCCAAAGTCATCATTATGACATACTTCTTTCTACAACAATGGGTCGAAGTTTGTTCCTTTGTGGCACACTTGAAGGGGACACTATACTGACTTGTGTGCGTGGTATGCATAGCTGCCACACTGCTTCTCTTTGTATCTGTGTGTCCTATGTAGTTTGTCCTTCGGAGGTGTGAAAAGCATGGCTCAGTTTTCTTGTTGTATTATTCTAAAGACAACAACATATGCAAGACACTGCTTTTCCTGCACCTCTAACATTGATCAGAATCTTTTTGACCTTTCAACTGGCATATTGATATTTTTGTTATTATTAGTAGCTGTAGTAGTAGCAGCAGCAGCAGCTGTTGTCATAGTAGTAGTAGTAGTCCATAGAAATGTTCCACAAAAACGTTCCATTGTGCATTAGGAAGTCCTACTGCATCTCTCTCCAAAATAATAGTTTTCTTTGTCAATGCTCTGGCTGAATTATTTAATATAATGAATAAAACAATCCCACAAACAGTTACACCACTTCATTCTACATTGCTACACAATGCAAATCTGCCCATAATCACTATCCATATGCGTCATTTCAGTGTTTGCTGTTTGTTTTAATGGCCTGCAATACGGGTAGAGGAACGGCAAATGTAATTCATTGTTCATGTAAGTTGAATAATAAATCTGTTGTGCTTGTAATTCTAGTAAGTAGTATGGTAGACATTGTTTCATATTGTGCTGAAAATTTTTAATCTTTCCAAAGAAAATTCATTCCATTGTATTTCTGATATAAACCGTATATATTTTTTTTAAAAATCTGACATATTTTTCTCTTTTCTTTCTCTTTCGCCACTCGTGATGTATTCAACTCTTATCCAACCAAGCAGGTAAGTTAAATGTTGACCTACCATCTGTATGTCTGTCCGTCTGTAGAATGCTTGATTCACTCAGCGTATGTAGTGGTCATTATGAACGCATTTGAATTGCAATGTGGGCCCTGCCACCATGCCCTCTGTACTGGCAAAGGGAGAGAGAGATATGACAGCTGAAGTGAATGAGTGATGGTTTAAGAAAGGATAACACAACAGACAAAAGGAAGTGGACCTGTGTTGTGATTCGTGGGAACCAGAGCAGCATGCGTTGCATCAGCAATGGCGTGGATTTGTTTGGCATGCATCGTTGAGATGCACAAGAGGGCCTAACTCTACAATTCTGCCTACAACTCTTTAGGGGGTCCGAATCCATTTGAAGGACCCCCATCACTACCCCACCTTGAGCCGCTAACAGAGCAGCTAGTGCCGATCAGTGAGTACCGATGATGATGGTGAAGAAATATTACAAAAAATAGCAGGTTGTTGAGTTACAGGAGAACAAGACAGAAGACACTGGGGAGGCGTGAAGGTCAAGGAAAGAAATAGAGGGAGAGAGAGAGAGAGAGAGAGAGAGAGAGACAGACAGAGAGAGAGGGGGGTGGGGGGAGATAAGGGAAGTCCTTGAAGAATGGAAGTAATGGAAAGAAGATCACCAGATGGAGGAAGGGTTTTAGGTAACACACACACACACACACACACACACACACACATACACTGCCCCCTTCTGCCACACACAGGCCGACACTACCTCGCCACCACACACACGCACATTCTACATACAGTACATGCACCCATACACACAGACACAACATTGCCTCTTCTCTCTCTCTCTTTTGCCGTCTTTGTCATTTATTCCGTTCCTCTGAAGGACACATGAAAGGGGCCTTCAGCATCAGCATCATCCTCATCATCCATAATTTATTTGGGCCACATAATGAGGGAGTTATGGGGCGGAAATGAAACAGTGGGCCCCGCCAAGGGGTCCGATACTGTTTCAGAAATGGCTACAGTCTGGGGCATACGACTTCAGGAAGAACCGGCCCCGCGGGGACTCTCTCTCCGCCTCTCTTGCTCTCAGCTGTAGAGAGCAGAAATAGAGAGGGGGGAGAGTCAGGGCAGGAGAGAGGGAGAGTGCAAGAGAGAGATCCACACAAGGAGTCGGTCGGTCGCTTTCCATCCTGCTCAGAGACGGCTGCAGTGGAGGCACAGGTCTGTGTCATCTGTCTTGTGGGAGGCTGTCAGCGACTTCAGGAGGAGCTCAGCTGCTCATGCTGGGCTCAGAGTTATAGCGGCGGTTTGATGTAGCTTCTCTCTTTTTTGGCAGGGAGCTTTCTATGTGAGATTTAAACCACTCTGTGTCTGTAACTATCTCATATTAGAAAGTACTAGTAATTTTTAACAAAGTTGTGTGTTAGCTACCTTATTAATCAATATAAATTGGTAGTATTTCCCAACACATTCAACCTTATTCTAATTCTTAGCTATAATTTAGTTATAGCTAAGCTAATTTAGTTATAATTTACACCATTGCTTATGACATTAGGTGTATGCTACTGTTGGTTCTTCCAGGTAGCTACATAATTAAGTAATTGACTATGTTGATGTGGTATTCTACACTAATAAAATAAGGCGGTAATCGGGGAAACTTGACATGTGCTTAACTTTATTCTCCGTCTTCTGTTCTATTGTAACATGCTTGTACACCACAAGTTATCTAGTACACAACATTTCCCCTTTTCTTGACGGAATGACTTACTGTGTGAAACAGTAAAATGAAGTAACACATATCATGGTAACAGTAGCAAGTGTCACATAACTTGATTTCAGAAAGGAACAATCGGAATACACAAAATGAATAACTGAATAACCATAATTCATCTTATACCAGTTAACAACTGTTTTAACTTCAAATCTGCATGGAAAACTATCATTTATCAGTTCACATGATATAAACATTACGTTATGAATTGAAACATGAAATTACACCTTCATATGTGATTCACATGGTTACCTTTATCTCAGTCCTCAGAACCATTTTCACACAATATCAGTAACTTTTAGTTTCAGTTATGGCATTATTCCCAGTCTATAGGTCCTGTTTCTTTTCTCTTTAACTTAGGAACTCTGTCAACCACCTGGGGGGTTTCTGTCTGTCAGGTTCTGTCTTGGGCCTGGTCCATGTGCATTATGACGCACCTTCTCAGGCACAGAGAACCCGTCAAGGATAGTTTAATTTCCATTACTGGTGCAGACTAGAGCCTCCTTTGGGAAGCGTGCCAGCTTGGATACGTTCCACTTTGATGAGCAGGGAAGTACTCGGCCCCACTTTCTTAACGACGGTCATGGGTTCCGTGAACCTGGATGATCCCTTCTGAACATGCTCAGGTCTCCGGACCCGTACAGTGCCATTCACTTGGAACCTGGGTACTTTTGCCCCCGCATTTCTGTCTGTGTAATTGCTTCCCCGGATCATCCGCCTGTCCCCGACCATCCGTCTGCCTGCACCTTTATGGTACATCTGCCCAGCCGACTGCCCATCCGGTTCTGGATCTGCTACCTCAACAACGACATCTTCTGCCTCTCGCCTGCCAGTACCGCTGCCCCATACGGAGGATTGTGTGTGTGTGAGTTCTCCCTCCCTGCCACACTCACCTGCTCCCCTGTCCTACGTCCCCTGTTCAAGACTGATGGATTCCCCAAGCCTGAGTCCCTGTAACCCCTGGCATTGGACTATATACATCTGTTGTGTTTCATGTTTCCCTGTACTTGCAACAAATAACTACGTATATTAAAACGTCATTTCAAACATCTCCTTTGGTTGTGCTGCAATACCTACCCATTACACATATGGCATGTAATAGCAGAAATATACATAACATCAGAGAATCAGCAGCATATGTATCCACATTATTTAAATGTAGCATAGGCAATATGGCATGTACTGTATATCCAGGAATAGTTGAGTAATCTAGGTATTATCAATGTTATAAATGTACATGTAAAGTGATTAATATGATCAATGTGATTGGTGTTGCTGGTTGAGAAGCCTGATGGTCTGGGGGAAAAAACATGTTTTTGAGTCTGGTAGTCCGTGCCTGGATGCTCCGGAAATGTCTACCAGGTGGCAGCAGCGTGAACAGTCCATGCCCTGGGTGGCTGTAGTCCTCTATGATTTCCCATGCTTTCTTAAGACATTTCTTAAGACAAGTGTGTGGTAGATGCTTTGCACTGCTGGGAGATGGCAAATGATGATGCGATCCGCTGTCTTCACCATCCTCTGGAGGGCCTTGCGATCAGCAGCGGAGCAGCTGCCGTACCAGGCTGTAATGCAACCAGAGAGAGTTTTTGCAGACATGCCAAAAGCATTTCACATCATCAAGGTAGGCCTGTAGTGCCGGTAGGCCTGCCAGTATCATCGTGATCATTTTTTGAGATGCTGATGGAGCCGAAGCGAGCCCAAATGGAACTCAGCAGAAACGGAAAAGACTATTGTGCATGATGAATGACAAATTACTGATCATTGCCTTTTTTGGCTCTCTGAGGTCGACAAACATGTGCAGCTTTCCTCCCTCCTTTCTCTGGGTTCATACTATAGGGGAGACCCATGGAGATGCATCAATACGTTCTAAAATGACCCTGTCCTGTAGATCTTTCAGTCACAGCCTGCCTCACACAGAATGGAAGCATCCTTAGTTTTTGTTATACAGGCACATCATCTGGCTTAATTTATATTGTATGCACAAATCCTTAGCAAATCCAATCTCCCGCAAACAGATGAACCTGTATCGACTATTAGGTCAACCTCATGAGAATGTCCATTTGCATTCACTTGTACAGTACAGTGAATCAGTCATGTAAAACACAATCAGTTTGTTTATCACTACCTCCCATACTTCCTTTTGGGCAGATGGGCAAACATTGGAAAAATGTCCCACTTTTCCGGTGTTGCATGTCGCATTAGTCACCAGGCATGAAGGCTTTTTAGCCAAGTGGTTAGTAGATCCACATGGATAACAGGAGCGACAACTACGAGTCATTTGGATGGCAGCAGATGGCGTCATCGAAGCAGGTTTCCTCTTTTCCCATTGGTGAGCCCTCCTTGGCTGTTTCTGAATGGCTCTCACCGACTAAGCAGCGCCATTAGTAGTATCCGAGAGAACGTCAGTGTTCCGTAGTCTAGCCTCGATCTGCAGCGCCATTGTAATAGCTTTAGTAGTAGTCTTATAACGAGTCTCATTTACGCTGAATCGCAACATGCTCAGCTGATCATGAAGCATTTGCTCATCCTTGTCACCGAACTGGCGTTGTACACCGAGCTGACATCATTCAAAAGAGAAACTGATTAATCATCTCATTCAATTTAAAGTTTATTCATATAGCACATTTACAACAATCGAGGATTGATCCAAGTCAAGCAAGGATTGATCCAAGTCAAGCAAATAGATAAAATAGAAATAAAAAAATTAAAAAGTAAATACAAAGTACATACAGTGCAACATTAAAAGAAGCAAAGCATTAAAAAGAAAAAAAGCATTAAATGCAGCATTAAAATTATGACGAATTAAAAGCCAGTGCAAAGAGGTAGGACTTGAGTAGCGATTTAAAAGTGCCTAATGTCTGGGCTGATCTTATGTGGATCGGCAGGCTGTTCCATAGATTAGGGGCAGCCACCACAAAGGCTCGGTCACCCCTAGTTTTTAGCTTGGATCGGGGAACTTTGAGCAGCAATTGGTTTGTTGACCTAAGTGCTCTAGCTGGTGTGTGATTGTGCAAGAGATCTTCCAGGTAGTGGGGCACTAGCTTGGTGTCTTCTAAAACAGACTCTGAGCCAGTGGAGGGAGGCCAATACAGGTGTTATGTAAAATAGAAGATGTGATCATATTTCCGTGACCCTGTTAAAAGACAAGCGGCTGCGTTCTGGACCAACTGCAGACGACGGAGGGACGACACCCACATACAGGGATTTACAGTAGTCTAATCGAGAGGTAATAAAAGCATGGATAACTTTCTCAAGGTCTGTGTGTGGGAGATGTTTTTGACAACTGAGTTGATCTGCTTGTGCAGCTTTGGCGTCAAAGATGACGCCAAGATTCCAAGCTGAGGATCGATTATAAGAGGCTAAAGTGCCAAGAGAACCATCAACATGGGAAAGAAGGTCAGGTTGTCCAAACATATGACCTCAGTCTTACTTTCATCATTTTCCTCTAAGCCAGGGGTGCCCACACTTTTTCAACTTGCGAGCTACTTTTAAAATGACCAAGCCAAAATGATCTACCTACTATAAAAATGCAAAATATATCCCGAGTATACTTTATATATATACAATATAATTTGGCGTACCTTGCATAACTGCATGAGCCCTTGTGGCACACTACAATTCAGTACATTTTTAGTCATTACCTTACTCCAGTATTTCTCAAACTGTGGGGCGCGCCCCTCTAGTGGGGCGCAGTGGTATTACAAGTGGGGCGCAGGGGGAAATTCTGAATTGTTTTATTTCAAGAATTTTATCGAGAACTTCACATATTACAAAAGTATAAAGCACACGGACATAAAACCAACATTTTCTGATCGAACTTCCCCCCCCTTCAACAATCTGAAATGAACAGAACTTTGTCATGCCCCCCCCCACCCCGTCAACAACGCGGTTGACTGCACATGCGCGGTGATTCGTGTGTTAGAAAAGACGAGATCTCAGAATGGCTGCCCTGTACATCAATCAAGTGGCAAATGTCATAGGGAGGATGAATGATAACATAAAAAACTTTTGTTTAATGGCATGCGATCTACCCGGACTTCCTTTGCGATCAACCGGTCGATCGCGATCGACGTATCGGGCACCCCTGCTCTAAGCAGTTTAACAAAAGCTGTATGTTAATAAGCTTTGATGGGTAAATAGATTTGCGTGTCATCAGCAAAACAATGAAAGGGAATATTGTGATTCCTAAAAATGGAACCTAGGGGTAGCATGTATAACGAGAAGAGGATAGGGCCCAGGATGGAACCTTGAGGGACCCCAGAGGAGAGAGGGGCTGCAGTCGAGCAGCATTCACCTAAGTGGACAGAGAAACTCCTTCCTGTCAGGAAGGACTGAAACCATTTGAGGGCCATACCTTTAATGCCTACACACTGTTCGAGGCGAGCTAAAAGGATGCTATGATCCACAGTGTCGAAGGCTGCGGTTAAATCTAATAAACACCAGAATAGCAGAGTTCCCTGAGTCAACAGCTAAGAGTAGGTCATTAAGGACTTGTAGGAGAGCTGTTTCAGTGCTAAAACAGCTAGTGCTTCAGTGCTTAAAGCCAGACTGAAACTTTTCACCAATGTTAAAATTATCTACAAATATTTGCAATAAAAACTACTTTCACCAAGACTTTAGAGCGAAAAGGTAGTTTAGATTGGCCTGAAGTTGGAGAGAATGGACGGGTCTAGATTATCCTTTTTGATGAGAGGTTGCACTGCAGCATGTTTGAAGGCAGCTGGAACGCACCCAGAGGTGAGTGAGGTATTAATTAACGCAAGGATACGTGGCCCAACAGTGTTAAAAACGTCCTTCAGTAGACGAGAGGGGATGCTGTCTAGGGGACAATTAGTAGGTCGCAGCTGAAGAACCCCCTCAGATAGAGAGGAGAATGAAATGGGCTCAAACTGATCGAAGACAGCTGGGCACATACAAGGGATGGAGGGGTCTAGGACAGAGGGAGCTGTTAGAGACCTAATAAATATATTTGAGAAAGCTTTCACACAGTGAGGGGGATGGCACAATACGAGTTGTATCACAGGGACTTGTAAGAGATTTAAAAACATTAAAGAGAACCTGAGGTCTATGACTATTGCTAGAGACAAGGTTAGATATACAGTATACTCGGTTTTAGCCAATTTAACGGCTTTCTGATATCGAGATAGGAGGTTATGTAAAAATGCCAGGGAAGACATGGAGCTTGTCCTTTTTCCACTTTCTCTCAGCCTGTCTGCATGCTCATCTGAGAGCACGAGTTGTGTCATTCATGTCGTTTTGTGTCCTTTTTCATGTGTCAGACTGAGTGAGATTAAGAGATTCAATAAGATTCAGAAAGTCTTTAGCCATAGGCTTGGATTCACAGCATACATGAATATTAAAATCACCAACAATCAGAAAGCTGTGATATTTGAGCATAATCCCCGCTAGAAAGTCAGCAAAGTCATTGATAAAATCCTTGTGGAACTTTGGAGGACGATATAACACTGCGCATAACACGGGCCGGGGAAAAGTTATCTCAAAGAGCTGCAACTCAAAGCTGGAAAAGGTTGTAGGTGGAGTCAGCCGACAGTGAAAGTTGGTTTTTCATAAGGATGCTAGCCCTCCACCTTTACCAGTTGTTCAAGGAGAGCTAAAGAAAGCACACTCAGGACGGAGAAGTTCAGAAAAAGGAGTAAGCTCACCTGCCCGAATCCAGGTCTCTGTCAGAAACATAAAATCCAACTCCCGAGAAGTAAAAAAGTCATTCAGCGAAAGTCTTATAGCAACCTAGCGTTTATCAGAGCCAAACGTAGAGTACACTCGTCGCTGGCTCGTCGTTCAGCTCTCTGTGCTCTCTGGCAAAATGTATGATGTTCTGCAATCACGTTAACTTTTTTTGTTTTTCAGTCCCTCCACAGAAGTGTAGGTAGAACCTGTATCCGGTAAAGTGTAGAAAAGTCTTTGTCCCACCATGCCAAGCGCATGGAGAACAACTGCTCGCTTATCCCCGGTAGCATCAATCACTAGCATGTACATTTTTAAGTAGGGAAATAAATACTTGGTTGCCTGGGTACGGCATGAACAGTGTAGGTAAAGGTACATTAATAGCCATCCTTGTCAGCAAATTGTGGTATTATACACTAATAACATAAGGTTGTAATCGGAGAAACTTGACATGTGCTTGACTTCTGCTTTATTCTCTTTCATCAGGTATATTGCAACATGCTTGTACACCACAAGTTATATAGCGCCATCAGGCGTTAACAACAGTTAACTGTTAGCTACATTTAGCATTTCTTTGCAGCAGACGTTTTCAAGTTGTCGTGATTGCACAGTTAAGACATTACATCTGAAATATAATATAGCTGCAAAATAAATACCTCTGTGAAACTACCTGCTTGCAAAGGTGTTTCGGGTTGATTGGATTGTCCTGTTTTCTTTGCGTTTCAGTATCTGACTCAGGCTCAAACAGGTATGGCTGAACCGAAGACATTAGCCCCTTGTATACAGATATCCCAGAATATTGCTGTAAAGATCTGTCATCATGCTGGCTTTTGCCTTATATACAAAACCAAAAAAGCCAGCATAATTCCTGGAACGGTGTGTGATTTTACAGAGAATTGCAGTCTTCCTGAAACAGAAGGGTGACATGTAACACAACAGCGTAAGTATCTAGTGTAATATATAACATAAGCACCGGGTATCGACATACAGTAGCTTTCTAAAAAATGTTAGCCAGCCATTTACATATATATTCCATTTATCGTATGCAACACGTAGATGCGTAACGCTAAAAAGTCAGATTTTTGCAAAGATTTCTGGGGTTGCCATACCTTAAATAAAAGATAAAAAACCCCAAACCCATTGTCCCCACCCCTCCCCAGTGTGGCCAACCAACCCCCCTCCCCCTCCATCCCGGAGACTAGATGCATGGGCTGCGGCCTTGGACGGCAGAGATGTCGCTGGGCATGGGCATTGCAGGGCTATCTGGATGGGCTGGGGGTGGGGGGGGTTGGCAGCTGGGTCATGGTGGCAGCCCCTCCGAGGGCCCGGAACAGGGCCCCCCTCCACCAGGGTGATGACACACGGTCCTATCACCTTCCCGGGGCATGGGGCCTCGGGAAAGGGCTGGTGCTAGGAGGTGAATTCTGTGTCCTTTCCTGGGCCAGAGAGGTCCCATCTGGGGTGCCAGTGTAGCAATTGACCCTTACTACACACTACTGAAGTGGCTTCTCCCGGCTACTCCGACCACAAGACACTGGCATATGTTGTTAAAATCAGTCTATTGAGGAGGTAGTTTGAAGAGTTGAAAAGTTTGAGTTGTAGAGCAGATGGGAAATGGCAGCATGTAAGAGCTCCCCCGATTGTGGACTGATTGTGTACCTGTGTTGATTACTTTACTCTCTCTCTGTGTGCTGTCTGTATAAGGCAGGTCAGGTCTCGCTTTGTGCCAGCCTTTATCGCTGCAGGCATAGCAATCTTACTCTGATTTATTTATGAGGCCTCTCAGTGGAGTGGAGGAGAGCGAGGGAGGGGTGAGAGACACACACACCAGCATGCAATGATTGCGGGACATGCAATGTCCCACAATCATTGCACTTTTGTCTTGACCACATGTTCTTGACCACACATGGTCAAGACAAAAATTATCATAAAAACAAGGCAATGCTGTGTGCAGGTCAATGTTTCACTGGGAGGAAACCACTGCTTCTGCATGCTTCTCCAACATGCTACTACTGACGTTCTAATCTGTATATACTATAGTATACTATACAAATGTGCCCATTTGAAACAGGTTGTTTAACAACCGCTCAGCCAAACAACGTCACACTCCACACTACACTTCCATCGGTACTCAGAAATGAACCTGCCAAGTGGGAAGTTGATTTCATAAAAGGAACCAAGAAGAGGGTGAATCTGTTTCACAGTTTGTAGCTGTCCTGAAACAGTATATTGAATATTGTGAATTTGGAATTTCACTCAATAATACCATACATGAGAGATTGGTGAGTGGTCTACACTGTGAGGCTCTTCAGAAACGACTGGAATAGGCCATAGAGATAAGTACGTCAATGGAGATGGCTGCCCGAGAAACACAGCAGCAATGTGCGTCAACCCAAGTGCATAAATTGTCCTTTGAGTACAAGAACAAGGCAGCAGATTGAAAGCCATGTTACCGTTGTGGGAAAACAGGACACCAGGCATCAGAGTGTTGGTGTAAGGACTTAGACTGCAGAAACTGTGGTAAGAGAGGACATATTGAACGTGCTTGTAAAAGTAAAAAGACCCAAACATACAAACAGCACGCTGACATCAAAGAAACTGGCTTCCACATAATAAAGAAGAAGCATGTGAATAAGATGGAGCATGGACAGGACGAACAGAGTGATGGTGAGTCAGCTTATGAAGATACAGTGCAGGTTTTAGCTGTTATGGACAGTGATGATGGATACTGGGTCACACCTCTGTTGGAGAACAGAGCAGTGCAGATGCAGGTGGACACAGGCACACGTGTCTCCATGGTATCGGATGTTGTTTACAAGGGAAAGTTGCAGCACCATACTCTTCGAGTGACCAAGTTAAAGTTAAGGACCTACACTGGTAAGGCTGTTCCAGTGTTAGGAGTCGTGGATGTGACAGTGGAACACAACAAGCAGAAAAAGACTATTCCACTGTACATCATTCAAGGAAACCGTCCAGTGACTGAACTGGCAAGATGTTTTCTTGGTTGATGGAGTTACAAGACCCCTATAGGAGATCTTGAAGAAGCACTGTAAAGTGTTTGATGGAGAACTTGGCAGTATGAAGGACATTATAGTTAAGCTGACAACAGACAGCACACCAAAGTGACTAAAAGCTAGACCTGTCCCATATGCCATCAAACCCAAGGTAGAGGCAGAATTAGACAGATTAGTGTAGATTGGAGTATTGGAACCAGTGAGCACAAGTGAATGGGCTACAACAATTGTTCCAGTCATGAAAAAGGATAGGGCTCTCAGGATCTGTGGCAATTTTAAAGTCACTGTGAACCCTGTCTTGACAGTAGAACGGTACCCATTACCCTCTCACTGATTACCTATTTTCAGGTTTGGCTGGAGGTCAAAAGTTTTACAAAATACATTTATGTCAGGCATATCTCCAGATGCATGTTGATCCAGAGTCACAGGGACTGTTGACCATAGCACTCCAGCACTTTTCCAAAGAGCAATGGACCAGATTCTGAGCGGGTTGCCAGGGGTCCAATGCTACCTGGATGACCTGCTTATCACAGGACCCGATGAGCAGTACAAAGATTGGAGGTATATGGTCTGAGAGTCCAGAAAGACAAGTGTGCATTTTTCCAACCTTCGGTCAAGTCTGCGGCGTATCACCCAGTGACAAATGGGCTGGCTGAGAGATTTGTACAGATCATGAAGCAAGCTCTCTCAACAGGCGCCTCAATGCTTTCTTGTTGTCAAACCGAAACACACCTCATGCTACGGCAAAGATGTCTCCTCCCGCTATGCTCAAGAGACAACTGCGCACATGACTTGACATCCTGAGACCTCAAAAGACAAGGGAGGTTGTGCACATGCAACAGCTCAAGTGGAGAGACACAGGAAAGCAACGTTTCAGAGCTTCATAGCTGGAGACAGGGTTCTCACCCAGAACTATACCAAAGGTGTCAGTCATCATCTCATCTGGAGAAGACACATCGATCAACTGCTCCTCACTTCTGGTTCCTGTGATGACCTACCTCAACCAACATCCCGGTTTCCAGAGGTGGAGGCCTACCAGAAACAGCATCCATCACCAGAAGAACCTCAGAAGCCCCCTTCAGGAATTGATATTGTTTCAGGCACTCCTAGACCTGCTCAGGTGCCTACCACAGAAATCACTTCTTCCAGACCAGCACTCATACAGTCCACACCAAGAGACAATGTGACTGACTTAACTACAGGTCGTACTTACCCCAGAAGAGACAGAACTCTTGATAGACTGTCATTGTAGTCTTGAGACTAACCCTTGACATTCGGGCAGAATAATCCCCAGGGTTCAGTCCGGGAATTGAGGTAGTCTACTCTTTTTCCCAAAAGTTAAAGTTCTATAAGGTTTTTTTAAGTAAAAAATAATAATAATAAGTTCAGTTTAAGACAGTGTAAGGTTTTACTTAGTTTGAAGGAACATCAAAAGTAAAGGGGGAGGAATAGGTGGTGTATTGACAGCCTACATTTGTCCCTTGCGAGTTACGGTCTCCCCATTATCTATCTATCTTCACGCCTATGTTGTTCTATTCGGCTTTGAACTATGCAACTAAAGTGATGTCTATGAGCAATTCACCAGATCAGAGTCTCACGTGTCCTTATTATTAGTGGTTGGTTACATGCATACATACATACATACATACATACGTATGTATATATACTGTATGTATATATGTAGGGTGCTAATATGGGAACTGCTGTCCACCAACATGCTGAATGTAGTTTAGCGGTGTCTGACTCCCAGCAGGATGGTTCTGTGTTCGAGCCATAGTCTACCTAAAGGAAAGAGTCCTAGCAAGAAGGCTCACTGGTACTGACAAGGTTTTTGTTTTTTTTATTCAAACTTTTTTTCCCATGCACGCACACTTTAATGAAATGCACATTGTGTGTGTGAGAGCGAGAGTGAAGCAATTACAGAGGGAGATGTAAAGAGAGTAGTTGCCCACACACATTGTGACTAACTTTAGTTTCTCTCTGCCACGCCATTTGCCACGCCATTTGTCACACACACACACACACCACACACACACACACACTAACCAGTTTGTTTTGTCATGACAACATTTGTGTAATGCCTGCACATACACACACACTGTAACGAATGTAAAACCTGGGCGTGATGTTTCTCACCCAACAACTTTCTCAATTATCAAGCTCAGAGCCGCCATTTGCCTGAGTGCATCTAAATGGGTTATATGTTCCCCCTCTAAATGTTACGTAGGTTCACTGTGTCTGAACATGATGAGGTCATGTTATATGTTTAGTATTCAACGGTATGATTCCCAATTGAGTTAAGTTTTGTTGGTGGGAATTATGTGGGTGTGGGGGAGATAGATAGATAGATAGATAGTCAGTGATACATCTAGAAATAGAATGTGACTGTGAGTGTATATAGAAGATGCAGGTAACCAGGATTGATCCTAGAAAGCGAGTAGTGCTGGATGGAGTCAGTAGAATCCACCTTTACAGCATGTCAACTGGTCCAAACCTCCTCCTCTCCTCCCGTTTACTGCTCTGTCTAATTATTACAGTTACACACCCATTTATTTTCTTTACTCTTTTCTTTTCCTGTTAACTTGTGTGCTTTGGGCCTGCTGAGAGAAGTTGATCTTGTCTCCACGTAATACCCTGTTCACACACACACACAGTGTGTGTGTGTGTGTGTGTGTGTGTGTGTGTGTGTGTGTGTGTGTGTGTGTGTGTGTGTGTGTGTGGTGTGTGTGTGTGTGTGTGTGTTTGGCAGGGGTGTAAAAAGTACCCAGAAATTATACTTAAGTGAAAGTATGGGTACCGTCTCAAAATCTTACTCAAGTAAAAAGTAAAAGAGTATCTGGCTAAAAACGCACTTGAGTAAAAGTCAAAAAGTTTCTACTTTTAAATGTACTTAAGTACTAAAAAGTAAAAGTACAAACTTTTAAGGGATAGACCAGGGGTCTCAAACTCATTCCATCGTGGGCCAAGTTTTCATTTTAACTACACATTGCACCAGGTGAGTTAGTTGAAGAGGTGAGCCAATTAGTGAAATCATCAGCTGGTGTTTAGGCAAGGCTGGAATGAAACCAAGCAATACACTCGGCCCACAATGGAATGTGTTGTGCGATAGACAATGCTGAAATTAAAGAACAGAGGACACTTTCTTTTGCATTAAAATGATTTAATACACTTCTCCATCGAATTTTGAAAAAACATGTCAAGGTAAACTAACATGGACGGCATTCACATCACAGCATCCAGTTGTAAAGTTGGCCAAACTACAGCCTTGGAAAAAATTAAGGGTTTAGTTCTTTTTTTTAATTTGTATACGTGGGTTCGACATTGCACATCCTAAGGTTGTCTACTGTCTGTTCTTCTGATAGCGGGTGTTGAATCAAAGATCTCCGCTTTCTAGTCTTGCACAAGGACCAATCAGCATGGGTATGGGCGGGTTCATTTTCCATTGATGGGGATTTGATTGGCTGTTTTTAAATAAAGTGTGGCCGCAGGATTAATAACGTTAACGTTAGTTCGGCCAGAGAAACAAATATTCTAATTAAAATTGTTGGACCTGCGAGATTTGTACTTTGTACTTTGTAGGTCTGCATTTTAAATGTAAGGAGTAAAAAGTATGTTTTTTTTCTCTGAAATGTAATTGAGTAAAAGTATAAGTATGCAAACCTAATAATACTCGAGTAAAGTACAAATCCCCAAAAACAGTACTTAAGTATTGTAACGAAGTACAATTACTCAAGTACTTTACACCCCTGGTGTTTGTGGTGGGTGATTGTGTGGGCTGGTGTGGGTGCTTATAAGAAACCACAGGCTGTATAACCAGAGTGAACAGAACTACCTCAAGAAGACATGCTGTGCTTGATAGAAATAATTTATGAATGTATGAACAGCATATGAAGTTCCATCACACACACGCACACACACACACACACACACACACACACACACACACACACACACAGCATACCAAGTGCATGGCTTTCACATAATCATTATTTAAATGCATCGGCTCTTGTAGTCTCCACTGCCACACCATTGTTAGCATCAATGTCCATCTCTTTTTCACTTCTACTGACACAGGAAATACAAAAAATACAATAAATCCAAGACAATTTCTCTCATCATCATGTACACTGTGATTAGAGTTTGCCTGTGGCCAGCTTGGCTGCCGTAGGTAGAGCAGGATGGTATAGTGTCTCCTCTGGCCAGTATTATGTTGAATGCCTGATCGCTAATCATCGGAGAGAGCTGGCCCAAGGCCTGCTAGCAGGTTTTTTAAGCAGACGGATTTACAGACGCTTGCTGGCAAAGCGCTAGAAGTATTGACGTTGGAAAATTATTCTTTTTTTGCTTCTCTGACACCTGTGGAATGGTTGAGCACACGCATTTCCTCCCCAAAACAATCTTTACACTATAAATAGAACAGTAGACGTCGGTAGAAAGCTAGGCTAGCAGCTTTGGGGTGCTAGATCTTTCAGTGAAAAATAAGATGTGGCGGAAAACTTGCATACCGTAAATCCTCTAATAGTGGCCTGTATTCCATTAAAGACCGGTATCTCATAATGGCCGGGGGCGTGGTCAACACGAACAAATAAAGGCCGGCCTCCAATACAGGCCAGGTCAAAAAACGGAAAAAAAAAAGACGGTTAATACGGTAAACTCCTGGTGCCTGTTATACACCGGTCATGTAACTACGGTAGTTTGAATGACCTGTGCAGCCTGAATGTCCCACAACACAACGTGTCTACATAACACAGAGCTACCAGAGAAGGGAAAACAAACATGGTGCCGACCAGACGAAAGTTTGAGGTGACTTTTAAAGAGACAGTTACCGTATTACTGTAATGTTTATTCCTACCTCAGGGTTGTTTTATTGTACAGTGGCCGTATTGTCCCAACGTGAGGCTGCGGTGCTGTTTTGTTACCGTATGTTACTTGCAGCTGAATCTTACTGTTTTGTTTGTTTTGTTTTTATGTGCCAATGTGTGCAATGTTTTGCAATAAAAGTCAGGAAATTAAGGGATTATGTCCATGAGAGTTTAATTTTAAGAAATAAAGGCCTGCCTCTAATATAAGCCTGCCTCCAACAAAGGTCTGGTGCTCTTTGCGGCTCAGTAAATAAAGGCCCCGGCCAATATTAGAGGATTTACGGTATGCTACATCTTGCTGTACCTGGAAGTAGCAGGAGATGACTTCAGCCTGATATGGTGTGTGCACCTGTGCATGTGTTTGTGTGCATGTGCATGTGCGTGTGTCTGGTGTGCGTATGTGTGGGTGTGTGTGTGTGTGCGACTGAATGGCCAAGTGTATGATAGAGTCCTTGGTCCTGAAATGAGGTCCATGCTGGCTTCACTGGTGTGGATCCGGTGGGCACCTTGGGCTTTACTGGCTGATTGGACTCACTTTCCAAGCTAACGGAACCAATTTAGCCAACCCCTCCATCTGAGGTCCAGCCAGCACCAGTGTGTGTGTGTGTGTATTTGGGTGTGTGTGTGTCTGAGGATTTGAGGGGCACAAAAAGAGTGTTGACCAGAACCAAAATAGGCTGACTAAATGTCCACGCCCACATACACACAAGCACTTTGAAAACCAGAGTGCACACACTTTCATCATCTTCCATTCATTCTCTCTGTGAATCTTGCACTCATACACTCACACACCCACTCACACATACACACGCACACATAGGGCTACATACACAGCATAGGGCTGGGCTAGGGCTAGAACAACTTCCTTGTCTGGCTATGATGGGCATTCTCAGTCCAGCTGAAACACTCTGATCTGGTAAATTGATTTTACTGAAGTTCCCTATCCATTTTCCAGGATGAGAGAGAGAGGGAAAGATAGATAGAGAGAGAGAGAGAGAGAGACAGGGGAGTGGGAGAGAGATAATGTTTTTGTTGGGTATTGTGTTCATCAGCTCATGAGATGTGTGTCGTTTTTGTGAGCATGAGGCTATGGTTAAACACACGTGCCCATGTGTGTTTGTTATTGCAGTTTTATGTACAACATGCACTTTGTTTCACAATTCCTTGAGGGTCCCTTTATGCACAGCTGTCTGACTACTCAAGGTTGTCCTGTCAGAACAATACACATATTTTAAATCTGAAGTCATACCTGAGGGCAAATAAATAGGGCATAGATACATATATTCATGAACTGGTGTGCACATGCTAATATTCCAGCGAACACCCACACAAATGTAAAACCCTTCTGCTACAAGCAGAGTGGATTCAGGGTCTGAAAATAATCCAATTCTAAATCCAATAACAAAAGTGAAAGAAAAGGACTTGTAATGCTGGAATCTTTCTACACAAGCCAACACCATATGAAGTGTTTTTGTTGTGTGTGTGTGTGTGTGTCCTTGCGGATGCCCATGTGTCTGGCATTCCCTACTCCTGGGGGTCTGTGTACCCGGGTAGGGCACACAGCACTCAGAGGGTGTGGGTAATTGCACAAACACAACAGAAAACTATTTTCATTTTCAAGGCTTAAGATAAATCTTGTAGACAGTGGTACATTAATCTATGTGAGGCCTACCCTGCATCAATGGTTTGAGAAAGTGTGTGTGCGTGTGTGTGTGTGTGTGTGTGCACATGTGTGCATGTACGTGTGTGTGTGTGTGTGTGTGTTGTGTGTGTGTCTGTGTGTGTGTGTGTATAAGTGCTTGTGTGCTTGCGTACATGCATCTTTGTGCCTGCCAACAAGGACAGAGACAGCTAGTACTGTTTCCTGAACATCCTGACACGCTCAACATCGCGGAGGCAGAGTGATGATGTTACACCAGGAAGAGAAGGCCCTTTTTTTGTTTTTCTCCCAGAATGCAACAGCGTGCAGGCTGTTCCCTCCAATCTGTCACTGAGGTGATGACTGAGCTGCTGGCTGTGGGTTTCATCCAGAAATCTGCTGCAGCAATCTCTCAGCCTACCTCAAACTATGTTTTCGCTTTTGTTATTACACACACACACACACACATATAGTATGCCTAAGCATCAGTCTATGCACACACACACACACACACACACACACACACACACACACACACACACGTACATGCACACACACACACACACACACACACACCACACACACACACACACAGTCACACACACACACACACACACGTAAAAAGTTATTGCTTATGAACAAGCACACAGCCGCACACATAAGCACAAGACACATACACTCAGACATACAAAGTAAAATCTCAAGTCTTGCTTGCTGGCATGGACTTTACTTTATGCATGAGATGTATATGAGAGAGAGGGAGATAGAGAGACAAAAAAAGACGACAGCACTTTGATCGAACCTGCGTCCCTGCCAGGGGTGGACCGCAGGTGGAAATTGTACTGTTGGAGGCGGTCAGACAAGCGGTGTAGCCTCAGTGGTATGTGGCCTGTTGCAGACATGGACAGCAGTGCTGTCGGTGCCTGGTGGTCCGTCCTGAGAGTGAAGGAGCGGCCATACAGATACAAGTGCCACATTGATCAGTCGGGTTGAGGGCATGGGAGGCAAAATCGATAGTTTGTGACAGCACGGCACCGAGCGCTGTGGCCGACGTGTCACACGTCACATGGGTGGGGCTGGAGATGTCGAAATGAGGCAACACTGGAGGGGAAGTAAGTTGAATTTCAGGGTATGCACAGCGTCAGAGCATTACTGGAGACCACACCCATGGCTTGTCCTTATGCAGCAGCTGGCACAGTGGAGCTGTGGTAGCAGAGTCCTGAGGGAGGAACCTCAGGTAATAGCCCATCACGCCCAGGCGGGAGGTGACCTGAGCAGCTGAGCCGGGCTCACGGATGGCCTGAATGGCATCCACGTTGGACTGGAGTAGAGTTATGCCACCTGCTGACAGTCGGAACCCCACATACTCAATAGCTGGCAGAGAGAAGACACATGTTTCAGTGTTGAGAATTAGCTTGTGTTCAGCTAGGGCTGTGAAAACTGAGTCGCTCATCGTGGATCGCAGCAGTGGAACCGTGTACGACAACATCGTCCAGATATATGGCCACGCCCAGTATGACAGCCAGCACAGAGACCATGACCTACTGGAAGCAGCTGGGAGTTAAGGCCAAACAGCATACGGGTGTAGTGAAACACTCCTACATGTGTGATGAACGGTATCAGGTTTCTACTGCTGGGATGGAGAGGCATCTGTAAATACCCTTGCCTGAGGTCAAGTTTGGAGAGCTGTGAGCTCCTCCGAGGTGGACAGTGGAAATTTGTCAGGAATCAATGCCTAATTCACTGCACGCAGATCGACACAGACACCTAGGGCCTGTGACTTCTTCTTAGCCACCACCAGGTTTGAGACCCAGGGCAAAGCATCCACTGGCTCAATGATGCCAGCATCCAGCAGCTACTGTAGCTCGGCCGAGTCCCCATCACGGAGAGCCAGTGTGAATCGGCTCAGTGGCTGGATGATGGGTTTAATGGAAGAGGTGAGGAGAGGTTGGTGAGCGAAGGCAGTGAGGCAGCCTAGGCCTTCAAAGAATGAGGGCCACTTTTGCTGCCAAGGCGTGGTCAGAATCGCCCCCCCCCCCCCCACCCATGTACATGAGGGAGAACCCCAGAGCAGAGAACAGGTCCAGCACTATTTAAAAAAAAAAAAGAAGCCAAAAGCGGGTACAGTCTTGGTTCCATAGCGAACCGAGAGCCTACCAGATCAATTCTGTCGGTAGCAACATTCAGAAGAGACACATAAAGGCTGACTGTACATGATTTGAATGACGCTGGTCCTGAGTTCACATTTTAAATAATGGCTGGCTGCAGACCAGGAGGCGTGGCCAGGCTGGGGGGCATGGCCTTCTGACCCTGCCGAGGAAGAGCAACAGACAGCGGCAAAATGGTTCTGCTTACCGCAGTTAGGGCACGTCTGGCCATGGGCTGAACAGTTCTGGGCTCTTGAGGCGTGAGACAAAGTTCCACAGTTACTGCAGTTACCCAGTTGCATGAAAGCCGAGGAGTCAGTGTCCAGTGCGTTGCTTTTGCTGGGCTGCAGCCTCGAGCGGTGGGAGTAATCGGAGGGGGCTGCTTGGCAGGATGTGGCCACTTGCTGCATAGTTAAGGTCAAGGTCAAGGTAATCTTTATTATCCCTGAGGGGCAATTTGTTGCACAGCCAGCAGAACAAGATCACACCAACAACGCAGAAACAGTTCACACAAAACAAAACATAACATCACATAACACTATTATGTATTATATTGTATTATATATTACTAAGGCCAATAGCAGCAGGGACCAGTGAGTTCTTCAACCTGTTGGTCCTACATCTTGGCAGATTAAATCTACTGGAAGCAACCTAAACTCACTGAACAAGGGGTGACTCGAGTTGGCAAGAATTGACTCGGCATTCTTTGTGGCTCTGACTCCGTATAGTTGGGAGAGGTTATTTAAGTGTATGCCTGCGATTTTGCTCTACACTCTAACAATATTATCTAACGTGTTGCTATTTTTCAAGGTAAGTGACTGTCAAGTGAATGTTCCCACTATCAATTATCAGCCATTTTGACACAGATTTTTTGTGGAATACAGATGTGCAGCTTCCCCACTTGAAAAGGATTGATCCATTCTACCCGAGCTTAAACTGGGTTCCACTCAATGACCAAGCAGTTGTTTCCTTTTTATCTTCTTTTATTTTGGTATTTAGCAATAGGAGTAGTAGGAGTAGCAGGTGAAACACCTTTAACCAGAAACACAGAGAAAAAGTACCCACATTATTGTAACCAATTACAAATATCAAAATAATTCACAAACTTGTAAACCATGGCAATGTTAAACAATTGGTACTTTAAACAATTAGCTGTACCTTCTAATTATCACATACCCCTTATTGACAATTAGCAAACAGATCAGCACACAATAGACAACCATTTACAAAATTAAAGGGTCACACTGACGAGCCACACGTAGAATCTGCTCGTCTCCGTGGCTACAGCTAATGCTAACCCAACAAGCAGCAGCAGGATTCAGCAGATAAACAGTCTCTTAGCTCATTAAAGTTCTTCATCTTACCGGCTGCCACCCGGACTTTGTAGAAGGATCAGGTTCTGCACATTTTGCTGAAGGTCTCAGCGGTGTCTTGAAGCATCAATTCACACAACCTTTGTTTGTTGCGTGGTTTAATAGTGTGCTTCTCTCCCCTCCGGTACTGAGTCCGTCCCTCTTTATGGCACGGGTAGGAACGCGGCGGGAGCAGATTAGTTCCACCCAGCTGATCCCTACTTCTTTGTTTCTTTACTTACTCGCCTTCATTCCCTTGAGTTTATACTTCTTCTTCTTTATACAAAACTCCAATTTGACTCGACACCTCCCACTCGATCTTTCTGTGGTCACACTTGGAAGAGCACTGCTTTAAAGGCAAACTTGGAGGACTGAGTTTGAACTTGGTGAACAGCTTATGATGGTTTAGAGTCCTGATCCTCATTCTGTTCCTCAATAGGCAGTAGAACAACCGCCTGACATCCCGGTGAAGGATCATAGCTTGGACTTTCTCCTTTTTTCTACCAGGGGTTGGATGTTTTGGTTTTGTTTTCAGAGGTTTTGTTACGGGAACACAGTAGCTTGAGACAACTCTGACGTTGACGTCTCTCACGATGCCTTTGCTGTCTGGATTGGTACATACAACTCTGCCAAGCTTGAATTGTCCTCGCAGTGCATTTTGGTCACTTAACCAGACAATGTCTCCAACAGCAACGTTTCTCTGTGGAGTGGGCCACTTGCTCCTAATAAACAACTTAGGACCAGCGAATTAGCTCCAACACCTCCAGAACCTGTTCACCTCTGACTGCATTACCCTGAGTCTTTTGTAGGGGTAGGTCGTGAAATCGAAGGTTTTGGAGTCACCGCTTTGGGATGCTCGGCCAAGCAGAAGACTGTTAGGTGTTGCATATTGAATACAGCAACACCATCATGCCTCCCACTGTGAGCTTCACGGGCTATCAGCGTAGACACCCAGGCATCATAGGGCAGGATGGGAACACCAACCTTGTCCTCTTCAAAACTCTGAACTCTGCCACCACTTATCAACAGCCCAGATACTTGATCTTTGAAGACTACCAGCCTGTCTGTTGTGGTGCTTGGAAAAGATTTGCCCATTTGTGCTTCAAGAATAATGTCTCTTAGGGCGTCCTCTCTTTCTTTTACTGAGATGACTCCTGTTAAAGACACTGCCTCCCACTTTGGACTGTTCAGGGCTTGCTTTGGTCGAAGAAACCTCTTTGCTGCTCTCCAGATCCATGCTACCGTTTTGACCAGTTGGTTTAGAAGACTGAACCTCCTGACATCCACAAGATTCTGAATAGCTGACCCCGCAGGAGGTCTCCTTTGTTTTGTTTGATTCAGTTCTTGTTTCTCTTCATTGATTCTTTTCAGTGCAGTGCTTTCTTTTGCATTTTGTTGATGTTCTCTCTGGCAATGGTGGCTATCTCTTTTGCTGATTCAATTGGCCACTCACTCACTGGCAAGCTCAGGAACTCAGGTCCATTTTGCCACTCAGAGTTCTCCTCCAGTTTTTCAGGGCTGGCTCCTCTTGTGATTATGTCAGCAATATTTTGCGGACCAGGGATCCACCACCAATCTTGGATTCTTGTGCTGCTTTGGATCTCTCCAATTCTATTCGCGAAGATTGTTTGATAGCCATAGCTTTCCCGCTGCACTGCACCAAGGACTGTTTGGCTATCCACAAGATGGTACCACTTCTCAACTTGGATCCAACTGTGCCGCTCAAAGTACTTCTTCAAAGTGAGGCAACCACTGCTCCGCACATCTCTGCTTTAACGACGTCACCTCTTTGGTCCAAGGGAGTTCATCTGGCTTTAGACTCAACTAGCCAGGTTTGAGTCCCACCTTAGGTACATCACTGCTCCATAGGCTTGCTCGCTTCCATCTGAGAAGGTAAGTGCCAAGGGTCTATTTGTGTAACATGGTGGAGTCAGTGCTCTACTGAATTTGACCTTATCAAGTTGGACATACTCCTCAAAGAGCTGAATGGCATCCTCACTGAGGCAGTCCGAGAGTGCAATGTCCCATGTGTCTTTGACTTGACGGCTTTCACCCTTTGCCTCTTGGAAAGCTCTGCATACCAGAATGGCTCCCTTTTGTTTGGCAGGGGTCACCATCTTTTTCTTTCTTTTTGAGAAGTTGATCCTAACCATGACATGCAGCTTACATTAAAGCTTACAGCTTACATTTACATTTAGGGCATTTGCAGCTTATCCTCTTCCACCATGTAACCCAGTCCAAGCGCCTTGTTATCGTCCTCTCGCATCTGATTTGGTAAGACCATGGTTTTTTCATTGCCTTTCTCCAGCTTGTCGCTATGCTCCTTCCTCCCACTTTGACCAGACACTTAGCAATTAGTTCAAGTTCAAGTTCAAGTATTTTTATTGTAACTTCACAATTTATACGGAGTATAAACAGTGAGTTAAAAACTTTTTGTGCAAAACGCCCGACAGCCGACAGTAATTATAAAGAATACAAAATAGAGTAAAACTACAAAATAGAAAATAGAACTATAAATAGAATTCTATATAAAATACGTAAATGAAATCCTAAAATGAAATCGTGGTTTCGGCATTTTGCGGGTACTTGCTGTCACTGTCTGATTGAAATGTTTACTAAAGTTAGGTGTGGGTTGGGCAGCGTGACGTGAGTATCAGCGATGTTTCGTTTCGAGCAATAGAGGGTGCTGAAATGCAGTGGATATTTCAAATGGCATTTTAACTAGTGGCACCGAAATGAGGCACCGAAATATGCGTTTTGATTCGGTACGTGTTGAAATGAGTGAGGAGTCCTGTTCAAGTCATAAGGTTTATTTTAATATGTTTCCAGCGACCATAACTTACACAGCCGTGTAGGCAACAGGCTACACATAACTAGGTAACGTTAGACGGGAGATGTACCCAATAGACGGTAACACTGCGCGTGCGCACTTGCTCCAAGTACGGTGTCTCGTAGTGTCCATACAGAGTGCAAACATAATCATTCACTAGAATGATCTACAGTACGGTTAGTACCGGTTGTACGGGAACCAGTTCCATAGTGGTACCGGTTCTCGGTATCCATCCCTACTCCTCACGTACAAATGTTCCACCTCCGACACTAGTTCTAGGCCACCGTCGCTGCATCCTGGGGTTAGTGCCGCCCAAGACCATTGTGATTGTTTAAAGAAATACAAACTGAGCGTTTTTCCCCTATCCCAGATTTCTGGGATATTTCTTCAGCGCTGGCATGGCACTAAAACATAGTGGGAGACATGTCTGGCTACGTGAGACTATTCACTTACTGGATTTGGACTGCAGTTGATCGACTGGGTTAATTCAAAGCATAACTATTAGAACGGTAATTGCAAAACTAGCTAGTGACAACTTTGTGTTCCAAAAACATGATAGGTAGATTTCAAAATTATTTTGGTCCATGCAATTCTAAACATGGTTAGTCGACAATCACGGATCATAATCCCTCCAGCATTGAGGCCATTGCAGAGTACAGCTAAGCTTCTTCAAAGCCAAGTTTTAAGGATTATAGAGACTCCTGCCAGACAACAGTATGACCAATATAGTGTTTGTGTCTGTGCGTGTGCATGTGCATGCGTGTGTGTCTGTGTGTCCTAATAAATGCATGCTTTTTACTTGATAAAGCTTTACAATAAGGGTACATTAATTAACATTATTGAATGCAGCAATTATTTGTATTTTTATTATTATTATACAGCAAGAGCATAGGGGTTAGGGGCTGTTAGTTACAGTAGGGTTAACTATTCAATAATGCATAAAGGAATACCTTATTTGACATAACACCATTAGTGAACAGCATGAGTAAATGATTACTAGATTATTAGTTAACCATTCATTAATGGTTAATTAACACTGAAGTGTACTTTTTAAAATCTGTATGCTAAATCAGCAGAGATCCACTCTCTGCCACTGAACCTCCATTTTACCTCACAATCGATCTCCAGGCTTCTCCGTGACTCTGGTTCACTGGTCTCCTCTCGCCAAACGTGATAGCAGGTGTGCCAGACGCCATTTCCCAGAGTTCAGTGTGAACTCCGGGGAGGCAAATGGCATGTGTGCTTTCACTGCTCTCCTTCAATCCCTTTCTAATTTCCCCCTCTCTGGCAGTAATACTGTCCCATCTACCGCTGGAGCAAGCCGATCCATCCCCCTGCTGCTGGTGGCTCTGGACAAGCCACTACTGCTCTGGGGAGCAGAAGAGAAGGAGGATGGAGAGAGCGAGAGAGAGAGAGAGAGAGAGAGAGAGAGAGAGAGAGCGAAGGGATGAATGACGGGAGATGAGAGAAGATGAGGGTGGGAGAGAGCAGATTAATTGTATGATTGGTAGGAGAGGAGTGTAGAGGTGAGGAGGGGGGAGGAAAGAGTCAAGGGATGTCTGTCTGTCTGTCTGTGCTCAAGCATGCATGGTCATGTCACATGAAAGCAGCACTTGTGTGTGTATATGATGCTCTGGCATTCTTATGTACACACAAAACTGAACTCTACTCAATGGGGTGACACTTGTTCCTCAGAGTCAAACTGTTTTCGCGTGGTGACTACCTACAATCAGCCGCTAGAGACATTTTCCCTCTTCAAATCAAATTGTGTTATTGTGTTATTGCATCAATTGTCATAGCGCCTTTGGTCGTACACACGTTGACCACGAAGGCCAGCTGTCTTTTGTCTGTTTAATGTGAATGGATTTTAGCCTCTGCATTATAATGCATACATCAGCTGGGAAATCGATAGTCACCGCATGGCGTGCAGCATTCACCCAAAGCAACGTGAGGGGAAGGGGCAAAGGGAAACAGAGCAGACTGAGAGGCAAGGAGAATATTTTAGTTTTTCGTGGGGGGAAGCCATTGCATTTTACTGCAGCACCTTGAGAATTCAGCCCTCGATGAAGCACCTCATACTGGATACTAATACAAGTATTATTCAATGCTGTTGTTCCTTCCAGCTCGATTGTACTTTTGTCTCTTCTCTGGGCTTTGCATTAGCAGTATGCAGATGAGCAAACTATTTTTAACTGAGATTCTAATATTTGCTGGGGAGCTAAATTAGCGCTTGTATTCTTGCAGAATCAGGAAGGCAGCTATTTCTGTTAATTCATTATCAAATTCAACCATGCATATCTGTACCATCCATCTATACTGTCTACTATGCTAAATATAAACATATCTTTGTATGTATGTATGTATGTATTTATTGACTTAAAGTAACTCTGATGATGATGAAAGAACTGAAATAAAATTGAGGGAAAAATACTTAGTTAGTCGATAAAACAGAACTGTTAATAGAGGTCGTGATCGACATCCACAGCAAATCCAGACACATTCTGAGTCTCAGTAATAAAAACACAAAATCCCTCCACCCTAATCCAATTGCAATGTCCAAATTAATACAAAAAGGTTTCCAGATGAATTTAGTAGACTTCAAGCCGGTCTCATAACCGTGACTCATTCAGAGCTTCTCCTCATATACTGAAGGAAGATCAAAACCTCACCTCTAGCTTGTCTGAAATTGGTCGATCCCCTTCAGAGGATCCGGACCCCAAAGACTATAAAGTCAGTGTAGCCTTCCCGCTGTTCATGGAAATAGGAGTTTCTATAATTGTATCTGCAGGTGCCATTGGTGTGATGTGTCCGATTTTCCACTTAAAGCTCGTCGTGAGTGTCTGGTGGCCAGGCCTGGATCCACCTTAGGCCAAAGGTCGCTGATCGACTTTGTAATCGTATCAGCAGATCTGCGGTCACATGTTTTGGACACTCGGGTGAAGGGAGGAGCAGAGCTGTCAACTGATCACCACCTGGTGGTGAGTTGGATCAGATGGCGCGGGAGGCTGCCAGACAGACCTGGTAAACCCAAACGTGTAGTGAGGGTGAACTGGGAACGTCTGGACACCCTCCCCTGGGGGAGGTTGGGGGCATGGAACCTGAGTGGGCCATGTTCAGAGCCTCCATTGTGGAGGCTGCAGCTCAGAGCTGTGGTCAAAAGGCTGTCGGTGCCTGTCGTGGTGGCAACCCAAGAACCCGTTGGTGGACACCAGCGGTGAAGGAAGCCGTCAGGCTGAAGAAGGACTTTCGGTTGGCCTCAAGGAAGTTCTGGCAAACTGTCCGGCGACTCAGGAAGGGAAAGCAGGGCTTGGCTCAGGCTGTGCTCAGTCGGGGAGGAGAACTGCTGACCCAGACTGAGGATATTGTCGGGCGGTGGAAAGAACACTTTGAGGAACTCCTGAACCCGACCAGTACGTCCTCTGTGGAAGAGGCAGAGTCTGAAGACTCGGGGGAAGCCTCACCCATATCCTTGGTAGAGGTCAAAAAGCTCTTCAGTGGCAAGGCGCCAGGTGTGGATGAGATTCGCCCTGAGATGCTGAAGGCTCTGGACATTGTCGGGCTGTCGTGGCTGACACGCCTAGTCAATGTAGCGTGGAGGTCGGGGACAGTACCTGTGGAATGGCAGACCGGGGTGGTGGTCCCCATTTTCAAAAAAGGGGACCGGAGGGTGTGCTCCAATTATCGAGGTATCACACTGCTCAGCTTCCCCGTGAAAGTTTATTCCAGGGTGCTGGAAAGGAGGCTCCAGCCGATTGTAACCTCAGGAGGGGGGAGGAAAGAGTCAAGGGATGTCTGTCTGTCTGTCTGTGCTCAAGCATGCATGGTCATGTCACATGAAAGCAGCACTTGTGTGTGTATATGATGCTCTGGCATTCTTATGTACACACAAAACTGAACTCTACTCAATGGGGGTGACACTTGTTCCTCAGAGTCAAACTGTTTTCGCGTGGTGACTACCTTACAATTCAGCCGCTAGAGACATTTTCCCTCTTCAAATCAAATTGTGTTATTGTGTTATTGCATCAATTGTCATAGCGCCTTTGGTCGTACACACGTTGACCACGAAGGCCAGCTGTCTTTTGTCTGTTTAATGTGAATGGATTTTAGCCTCTGCATTATAATGCATACATCAGCTGGGAAATCGATAGTCACCGCATGGCGTGCAGCATTCACCCAAAGCAACGTGAGGGGAAGGGGCAAAGGGAAACAGAGCAGACTGAGAGGCAAGGAGAATATTTTAGTTTTTTCGTGGGGGGAAGCCATTGCATTTTTACTGCAGCACCTTGAGAATTCAGCCCTCGATGAAGCACCTCATACTGGATACTAATACAAGTATTATTCAATGCTGTTGTTCCTTTCCAGCTCGATTGTACTTTTGTCTCTTCTTCTGGGCTTTGCATTAGCAGTATGCAGATGAGCAAACTATTTTTAACTGAGATTCTAATATTTGCTGGGGAGCTAAATTAGCGCTTGTATTCTTGCAGAATCAGGAAGCAGCTATTTCTGTTAATTCATTATCAAATTCAACCATGCATATCTGTACCATCCATCTATACTGTCTACTATGCTAAATATAAACATATCTTTGTATGTATGTATGTATGTATTTATTGGACTTAAAGTAACTCTGATGATGATGAAAGAACTGAAATAAAATTGAGGGAAAAATACTTAGTTAGTCGATAAAACAGAACTGTTAATAGAGGTCGTGATCGACATCCACAGCAAATCCAGACACATTCTGAGTCTCAGTAATAAAAACACAAAATCCCTCCACCCTAATCCAATTGGCAATGTCCAAATTAATACAAAAAGGTTTCCAGATGGAATTTAGTAGACTTCAAGCCGGTCTCATAACCGTGACTCATTCAGAGCTTCTCCTCATATACTGAAGGAAGATCAAAACCTCACCTCTAGCTTGTCTGAAATTGGTCGATCCCCTTCAGAGGATCCGGACCCCAAAGACTACAAAGTCAGTGTAGCCTTCCCGCTGTTCATGGAAATAGGAGTTTCTATAATTGTATCTGCAGGTGCCATTGGTGTGATGTGTCCGATTTTCCACTTAAAGCTCGTCGTGAGTGTCTGGTGGCCAGGCCTGGATCCACCTTAGGCCAAAGGTCGCTGATCGACTTTGTAATCGTATCAGCAGATCTGCGGTCACATGTTTTGGACACTCGGGTGAAGGGAGGAGCAGAGCTGTCAACTGATCACCACCTGGTGGTGAGTTGGATCAGATGGCGCGGGAGGCTGCCAGACAGACCTGGTAAACCCAAACGTGTAGTGAGGGTGAACTGGTGGACACCCTCCCCTGGGGGAGGTTGGGGGCATGGAACCTGAGTGGGCCATGTTCAGAGCCTCCATTGTGGAGGCTGCAGCTCAGAGCTGTGGTCAAAAGGCTGTCTGTGCCTGTCGTGGTGGCAACCCAAGAACCGTTGGTGGACACCAGCGGAGAAGGAAGCCGCCATGGAGAATGACTTTCGGCTGGCCTCAAGGAAGTTCTGGAAAACTGTCCGGCGACTCAGGAAGGGAAAGCTGGGCTTGGCTCAGGCTGTGCTCAGTCGAGGAGGAGAACTACTGACCCAGACTGAGGATATTGTCGGGCGGTGGAAAGAACACTTTGAGGAACTCCTGAACCCGACCAGTACGTCCTCTGTGGAAGAGGCAGAGTCTGAAGACTCGGGGGAAGCCTCACCCATATCCTTGGTAGAGGTCAAAAAGCTCTTCAGTGGCAAGGCGCCAGGTGTGGATGAGATTTGCCCTGAGATGCTGAAGGCTCTGGACATTGTCGGGCTGTCGTGGCTGACACGCCTAGTCAATGTCGCGTGGAGGTCGGGACAGAACCTGTGGAATGGCAGACCGTGGTCCCCATTTTCAAAAAAGACCGGAGGGTGTGCTCCAATTGTCGAGGTATCACACTGCTCAGCTTCCCCGTGAAAGTTTATTCCAGGGTGCTGGAAAGGAGGCTCCAGCCGATTGTTTAACCTCAGCTTCAGGAGGAACAATGCGGATTCCGTCCTGGCCGTGGAACAGTGGACCAGCTCTTTACCCTCGCAGGGTTGTTGGGGGGGGCATGGGAGTTTTCCCATCCAGTCTACATGTGCTTTGTGGACTTGAAGGCTTATGACCGTGTTCCCCGGGGAATCTTGTGGGGGGTACTGCGGGAGTATGGGGTACCGGGGCCGTTGGTACGTGCCATTCGGTCCTTGTACGAACAAAGTGCGAGCTGCGTCCGTATTCTCGGCACAAAGTCAAGCACGTTCTCAGTGGGTGTTGGACTCCGCCAAGGTTGTCCCTTGTGACCGGTTCTGTTCGTGATCTTCATGGACAGAATCTCAAGGCACAGCCGAGATGGGGAGAGTGTCCGGTTTGGGGACCTCAGAATTGCATCTCTGCTCTTTGCAGATGATGTGGTTCTGTTGGCTCCATCAGACCGTGACCTCCAGCATGCACTGGGGCGGTTTGCAGCCAAGTGTGAAGCGGTCGGGATGAGAGTCAGCACCTCCAAGTCTGAGGCCATGGTTCTCTACCGGAAAACGGTGGAGTGTTCCCTCTGGGTTGGGAATGAGTTCATGTATCTCGGGATGGCGTGGGAGATGGACAGACAGATTGGTCCAGCGTCTGCAGTAATGCGGGCGCTAGGGGTGTGCATCTCTCCAAAAAAGACAATCCGATACGTATCTAGATACATGGGGTACGATACGATTCACAGACGATACATTTTTTAAATGGAACGATTCAGTTCGATTCGATTCAGTAGGATTCGATACGATTCGATACGATTCAATATGATTTGATGAGATATGACACAATCTGATAGTTCCTTGTTTAAAGTAGACAATCATTTTACATTATGAATTAACATAAGTCAATAGGGGTGTAACGGTACGTGTATTCGTCCCGCGACTTCACGGTATGGACGTCACGGTTCGGTACGTGCAGCCATACGACGAATACGTCTGAGTCACACTCCAATCCAGAAGGTGGCGATAAAGCACATAAACGCTGTTTGCCGACCGCCATTAAGGAACAAGAACAGCAGAAGAAGACCTGAACAAGATGAAGCGGACGCTTTCACGTTGACTATTGCCCCTTTTCCACGGTCACTGTACGGCGCGATACGGCGCGTTACGGCACGGCATGGTACTTTTCGGGTCTGTTTCCATTACAACTGAGTACCATATAGTACCTCCTCGACGTGGGCGGGGTCGTCATAACACGGCTGCGCGAACTGCCGTGACGTCATTTACACCGACTATGAGTGCAACTGAGACACAGGAGCTAGAAGACCCGCCTGCTACTTTCAAATCAGCTGTGTGGGAAAATGTCGGGTTCGCAGTGGACTACAGCGGCGATGGAGATCTGTAAAGAGAGATGAAGCTTGAGTACCTTTAAGAGATGCATATGACCTTTCAGACTCACAAGTTAATCACAAATGTGATACATTACTCCTAAAGGCACTGATTTTATTTTATCTCATATTTGACATATTTAGTATTTTCACACCAGGAGATGTTATTCAGTTCTGTATTGCTTTTTATTTTGCATCAGCCCTAGGCCGAAATAATTGAAACACTCCTTGTTATTATTTATTTTGTAGTATTTTCAGAACATGAGAGCTGCTTTTCAGTTTTGGAGCTTATTGAACCTTTTAGTTTGACGTCATCCAACATAACAATATGGCCTATGGGGACAGTGTATGTTTGCTGTTTACATTTAACTGTATAATACAGCATATGGAAAAGTTTGAGTTCTTTATTTTTATAATGAAGTTACCAAAGTTGCCAGTTTGCAAATACTACCTGGCCTGCTACCTCAGTACCTCCCTACTAGCATGTTTTGTTTTCCTCTGTCTTTTTTGGGAGGGTTGGGCTTAAGCTTTGAATGTTTAAATATAGCTTAAGTGGAACAAATTGAAACACTGTACAAGTTTTATTTTGTATTCTATTTATTTTGTACTTTTATAACATAAGAGATGCTTTTCAGTTTTGTAGCTGATTGTGACCAATTGCTTTTTGTTTTTTGTATCAGCCCTACATAGAAATATGTCCGATGCAAGAGTGTATGTTCACTGTTGTGTTTACTGCTTGATACACTACAGGGCCAGGCTGTACCAACTATCTCAGGGGGGACTATACGACACTAGGTGGAACTAAGTATAACTTGCACTACTGTCTGTTCAAAATAAATGAAAAGAAACCTAGCCTTATGCATTTGGGATTTTTGTTGCTTTTTTCCTGTTGTACCGAACTCGTACCGAACCGTGACCCCAAAACCGAGGTACGTACCGAACCGTGGCTTCTGTGTACCGTTACACCCCTATAAGTCAATACTATAAACCTTCAAATTGATTTATCAAAGACCAGGTAACAGGTATTTTGTCACTTTTGACACGTGAATTCAGAAACATGTCATGTTTATTAGTGTAACATATTGCATTTTAAGAACTTTACAAAGCCCCTCTGACAATAAAACAAACTATTCAATTTCACTGTTGGCACAAATTAGAGCCAAAGTTCTGGAGAGGAATCATATCGGACATTTTTTGTCTTTCCCTCGCAAACAGAGCGCTATCTAACGTTACTACCAAGGGCGTATTTTTGTTTTGGACATTGGTCGACATCACAGATATTGTGCCAAGGATGCGCAATTATGCTACCATGAGGCGCGGGGCTCCGAGTCAGCGTCTCTGGGGGGGGAGGGGGGGGGGAGCGCCGTTAATTTGTGGTTCTGATGGGGGGGGGTTGCTCCGTTAATTCACGGTTCTGATCCGGGAGGGGGGGGGATGGATATTCGTGGGGACATGTCCCCAGCGTCCCCACTAAATTCGCGCTGCAGACACTGAGCAGACGGAGGATTCAGCAGCACAGCAACAACATAAAACCGATTCATAACTTTGTGATCGGGCCATCGGCCGGTTCATGCTACGTTTAGACCGATCCAGGGGTCCGTGTACCGATGCACTCGCATCTTTTAAATCAAAACCGATTTTCCGATTCAAATCGGTTATTTGTTACACCCCTAGCAGGCGTTGTACCGGTCCGTTGTAGTGAAGAGGGAGCTGAGCCGGAAGGCGAAGCTCTCGATTTACAGGTCCATCTACGTTCCAACCAGCACCTATGGTCACGAGCTTTGGGTAGTGACCGAAAGAATGAGATCGCAGATTCAAACGGCCGAAATGAGTTTCCTCCACAGGGTGGCTGGGCTCAGCCATAGAGATAGGGTGAGGAGCTCAGACAACTGGAGGGAGCTCGGAGTAGAGCCGTTGCTCCTCCGCATCGAAAGGAGTCAGCTGAGGTGGTTCGGGCATCTGATTAGGATTTCCGGGCACGTCCAACTGGGAGGAGACCCTGGGGCAGACCCAGAACCCGCTGGAGGGATTATATATCTCGTCTGGCCTGGGAACACCTCGGGATCACCCAGGAGGAACTGGAGAGTGTGGCTGGGGAGAAGGAAGCCTGGGGGGCCCTGCTTAGCCGGCTGCCACCGCGACCCGGCCCCAGATAAGCGGACGAGAATGGATGGATGAATGGATGGATGTGTCAGTTTTTAACATGCAATGCCATTCATGAGTCAGACACTGTAAAACCCTATACACTTCCACCATTAATCATTACAAAATAACACTTAATTGGATAAAATGCGTAACTCCTTTTTCAACTCCCCACAAATTAAATGCGTTTCTCTCTCACACAACCAGACGGCACAAAAATACATGACAAATACATGTTTATGTGTAACGCCAACCAGAGAGAGAGAGAGAGGTGGGGGTGCAGGGGCAGACAAAGGGAATATAAACGTCAAGTGTGTGAGGAGCTTCAGTCAAAGCCTGCACTGGAATAAGACTTGTCTTTATAATGGAAGTGGGGGATGAGAATAGCCATAAATATATACAGTCAAGGGGAATATGCATTAATCACACAACTTCTTACGCCCCATACTGCGGTCACACAAGAAAATTGCACCATGTCAATAAGTAATCTCTTACCAGCTGAGGGGAAGTTTGAGAGAGAGAGAGTTATTCAGATAGAGAGAGTGAATTTGGAGGAAAAGGGAGGGAGAGTGACAGAAAGGAAATGGAGACTGCGGCAAATGATGCACACTTGTTCGCTGTATACAGACATTCATCCATTTTCTTCTGCTTATCTGGGGCCGGGTCGCGGTGGCAGCAGGGCCCCTCAGACTTCCTTCTCCCCAGCAACACTCTCCATCTCCTCCAGGGGGATCCCGAGATGTTCACAGGCATATGAGATATATAATCCCTGTATATAGACATACATACAGGAAATATACAGAATAGATATACTGCATAATCCTTAACAGCTACATTTTGGGGTGGGGGTTTCTGGAAAAATCGTATCCATCACTTGCAAGTGCCACTAAAAATGCCTTCTATTTCTAAATGTTATTGTTGGGATGTTTCCTCTCATATTGCCATTGAATACCTAGGGATTTCTGGTAAGGCCTTCTTCCATGGGTTATTGCAAATGGCCGGCAATCAAAATGTTGTGTAGTTTAGAAAACGTGTCAGAGTGTCAGAGAAGCTTAACCCTCCATCAGACACATTCATGTTCAACTGCTTCCCAGACAGAGCAACACACACACACACACACACACACACACACACACAAACACACACACATGATGTCCCTGATGGTGATATAGAATTGCCTTTGAAAAATTACTTTATCACTTGATCACAGTTTGGAGCAGAGTTGGAGCAATTTTCACAAACTAGTTGGCCGAGACTGGCAAAAACACATTTGCACTTGTTTTCTCGAAATTACTTATCAGTGACAACATTTTAACATAAATCCACTCCCTCGCACCACCAACTGGCCAGCTCAGGATGAACTTCAGATTGCCACCGTACATTTCACACACTGCTGATCACTACTGTTTCACCAATACATGCAAGATGTGGATTGCTTGTATAATGTGATGATAGATGTAAGAGCTACACATCCACCAAAACGCTGCAGTGCTTTGACCAGAGGACAGATAATGAGACCAGGGAAGCTTTGCTGGGCAGCGTGTGTGCAGCTACCGCTTGAGGATTAGGAGGACCCAGCCAAATTTTGATTTGAGCACACACGGGCCACAGTTCATGATTCATATTACTGTATTAAATTTGTATTTTATGTTTTTACTCTCCCTCCATGACTCTCTCTCTCTCTATATATATATATATATATATCTCTTTCACTCTCTCTTTCGGCTCTGTAATTGCTAAGGAGCGAGAGAATGACAATGACAGGATTATATTATAGAGGTGGGAAAAGGCCTCACATTTCTGCCATGGCAAATAGATTGGGGGGGCACAAACTGGAGATATGATGGGGTAAGGGTGACTATGGAACTCCACAAGTGTAGATAACAGGAGTAGTCATGGAGACTTGGAGCTCCAGAAGTGGGCGAAGAACTACACAGAATAAAAGATCAAAGAAATGAGCCAATCCCCAGCAGACATGAGTAGACATGTGAGATTACATAATGCTGCATTCGATTATAACTCGATGGTCGGAAAATCTGACATGAAAAAAAAAGTACAAAATTGGCGAGTTCCTAGTCATAGATTGTATAAGATTGTATGACTGTGTGGAGTGTAAAGCTGATTTATGGTTGGCCGCTGGACACTTGAAAAGTGTCGTTCGACAGAGATCAAAGTGTCACGCAACGTTTTCAATTCATGCTTCTGCGAAAGGTTCAGTCATCTCCATGGTAACCCGACTATCCTCCAGTCGTTCTCTATTTTTCTGCAGATTTACGTATCACGTTACATTGCAAAGTTATGTTACAGACCAAATACCAATAAGAAGGTGAAAACTACAATCTCCATGGCGACGTTATAAAACTACCACATTGCACGAGAAAATATGACGACGTCCACGACCCAAGAAAATTGTCCAGGTACACCACATGAAAAAAAAGTGTTTGACCCATTTTTATTCACTATTTGGCATACCCATACAGTAGTTATTTTAGGTCAGAACTAATGCATTTCCCACTTACGACTTTCCACCTCCGACCATAAACAAATGCAGCATAAGAACACATTCACTAGACACATATAGCTACAGAAGTACAAAGTGTTGTGTATCGACAACTGACTGTTGTTTTGTGGCTTGAAGTAAACTAGCGCCATACCCTTTCCGACAAATTATACATTATATTATATAAGAGAGCAGAACGTGGTTTGAGACAGAGAGAAAGAGATGACAGGAAATACTGCTTATTTCTTTTCTTTTTTAAATCCGTCTTCCATCAGGGTATTGCTACCCACTGGTTTACTAATTATAAATTGCTTCCCAAGCCGAGCCCCATTTCCACATATGCCCCTGCCATCAAAACAAACTGTTGCATCATGCAGGTGTAACTTCTCATGTCACCTCATTGGCTGAATAGATCGAGAAGATCAACAGACTGGGGAAGGCAACAATTTAAACAATTTAAATCATTGGGATGCTAAATTGAAACAGACAAAAAAACACACACATGCTCCATTCTCATTGTGTTGGATCCCCCCTCCCATTTCCCTACATTACTTCATCCATCAAATCCCTAAAAGAAAGCAGTTTTAACTCCTCCCCCTTATCTGGCCATAAAGGTATCCATGGCAACAAGCGTTTACGTTCTGAAAACAATCTTTTATGCTAAAAATAGTGGCAGTGGCATTACCCAGGGAAGATGTAACAAATTAAAATGTATGGCACATGTTAGTCCTTTAATTTAGCAAGGGGGGCCAGCATTCACTATATCAGTGCTCTCTGTTCTACGTTACACATCTCTTTAAGTGTTTTCAAGCTGTGAACTTTACATTGGGTTTGTTTTCTGTAAAGTAGAGGTGCATCTTTTTCACATTAGGCTATGTTTTAAGAGGGCTTTAGTGCAAAATGCTCTACACCGCTCAACATCAATGTCTGGATACTTCACCTGTGACTCGGAGTGTGTGGTGAGTCATATCTATCTTTCAATCAACTTTTTTGATTGTTTTGATTTGAGTTATTTTTAATTTGTTGGTGGTTTGGTGCAGTTTGGTGCAGTTTGGTGCACTTTGGTGCGGTAGCGTCGGCAGTCGACCCCGCTGGGCGACATGCCGGTAATATGAAGTGCTTTGGGTGCGGTTTGGAGGGGCATGTGATTCGCTCCTGCCTGGATAGAGTGGGTGACCGAGCCCCTGCTGCTTCTCCAGCCCAGGCGGCTGATGCAGCGGCAGAGGGGCCGATCCAACCCCCGCGCCCGCCTGTCGCGTGGCCGTCTGATGCGCCCTCACAGCGCGCAAAGCCGACGGTGCAGTCCGCTCAGCCTGAGGAGGCTTCTGTCTCTGCAGGGCCTAATGTCTAGTGGGGAAGTGCTTCAGGCTGAAAATAGACAAGCAATGGTGGAAAATGTTAAGGAGACACAAAATAATTTGGGTACAGAGTCAAATCTTGCTCAAACAAATGAAAATCAGGAAAATGATGGTGTGCCAAAGGATGCGAGCTCAGTAGATCTGATTGTTGCAAGAGTGGCAGAATCAGTGCTTGTGGATGAGATTAACTTGGAGGAGGGTGTTGTAAAAATGTAAAAAGAAAAATTCCTGATGTCCCACAAGTTGAAACTCCACAGAAAAAAGTTTCAAAAACAGTTGCAGAGACAGAGTGTCCATCCTCTCAATGCTCCCAGGGGCTAGAGTCTGAGGTTGAGGGGGATATAGAGGACATGGTAGGAGGTGAGGAAGATTATGAGGAGATTGGGGTGATTGAGGAGGGAGGTTCTTCTCACTCTTCTAGATATTCTTTCTTTGACCTTAGGAGGTTTTTGCGGGCCACAAAAGGGAAAAAGGGGGTAAAGGTGGAGGATCATTTTCCTGACTTAGAGTGTTTTCTTCTCTCACTTAAGGGGCACATGACGAAATCAGGTTTTGGTAAATCTGTTTTCTCTCCACAGGAGAAATTCTGATTGAACAAAATAGTGCAGAAGGTGAAAACTCATGTAAGCGATAATGTTGTATAATGTGTCTGTAGTGTTTTTACTATTTTTTGGTACCAGATTTATTTCAATTTGCTTATGTGCACTTTACATTTTGGTACTTTAAACCTGAATGGTGCCAGGAATGTTACAAGGAGAGCTTCTCTTTTTAGTTTGATTAGTTTGAAAAAATTTTATGTTACTTTTCTTCAAGAAACTCATAGAGGTTTTTCTCAGTCATAAAAGTAATTTGTAAGTAAGTTGTGGGGTTGGGATTTTATTCTCCCAGTCTTTCAATCCCAGTAACATTGTTGTTGAGGAAATTGTGGCTAGAAGATTGTTGAAAATAAGGGCTGAATTTGAAAAAGTCAAAATGGTTTTTATAAATATTTTAAAATATTAACTGTAGGTTGTTTTTTTTAATGTGTTGAGTGACGTTATTAAGCAGTGTCAGCCTGGTGATGTTCTTGTCTGTTCGGGAGACTGGAATTGTACAGAAAACCCAAACTTGGACAGGAACCACCCAGAGCCGCATTTGGCTTCTAAGAACACGTTATTAAAATGAACTGAGGCTCATGAGTTGAGTGACGTGTGGAGGGTTTTGAATAAACGCCACCGTCAGTACACCTGGCTGCATTCTAAGGACAATCGTCTGTCTTTGGCCAGGCTCGATCGATTTTATGGTTTTAAGCATCAGTTGAATGTTTTTAAAGGTTCAGTTATTAGTCCAGTGGGTTTTTATGATCATTCTTTAGTCCAAGTTTCTGTTTTGATAAAGAATGTGAATTCTGGCAGTGCTTATTGGCATTTCAATACGTCACTTTTATTGGATGGGAATTTTAAAGATGCTTCTAAGTGTTTTTGGAAAAATTGTCAAACTAAATCCCATTATAGCTCTTTCAGTAGTGGTGGGATGTTGGGAAGAGCCAAATACAAAGTTTGTGTGTACAGTACACTTTCAATGTTTCCAAGGACTTAGCTGGATCTGTAAGAGCTCTGGAGAGAGAAGTGGTGGACTTGCAGTCTTTTGCTGACTCCATAGGAGACAGAGGGCATAGTGAGGACTTCAAAACTAAAAGGGCTGTCTTGGCTGACCTGCTGGGCGCCTCGGCTAGGGGCACTGTGGTACGCAGTAAGTTTAATAATGTGCCGTTGATGGATGCTCCTACTCATTTTTTCTTTGGGCTGGAGAGGAAAAATGGGCAGCGAAAGCAGATGTTGGCGTTGCGGTCTGCTAGTGGCCAGCTACTGCAGGAGTCTGCAGAAATGTGCACGTTTGCAGCAGGCTTCTATGGTGACTTGTACAGGTCAGAGTATTCTGACAATCCGGAGGTGTCTCAGTCCTTCTATGAAGATCTGCCTAAGGTCTCAAAAGAGGCCAATCAAGGGCTGGGGAATGAGATTTCTCTGGGTGAACTGTATGCTGCATTGATGGGGTTGCAGAATGGAACGTCCCCTGGCATTGACGGCCTGCCTGCCGATTTCTATAAGGCTTTCTGGGCAGAGATTGGTGAGGAGTTCCTGTTGGTCCTTAATGACAGTATGAAAAAGGGTCTGCTGCCGCAAAGCTGCAGGAGGGCAATCCTGACCCTGCTGCCAAAAAAAGGTGACCTACAGGACATTAGGAACTAGCGCCCTGTTTCACTCCTCTGCACTGACTACAAGCTCCTGTCAAAGGTTCTGGCCAACAGGGTGAAGGTGGTGATGGAGCAGGTTGTCCATGTGGATCAGACTTACTGTGTACCTAGCAGGTTGGTTACAGACAATATAGCGTTGATAAGAGATGTTTTGGACCTCTCCAGTTCGTTGGGGTTGGGTCTTGGTCTAATTTCCATAGATCAACAAAAGGCTTTCGATAGGGTTGAACATGCTTACTTGTGGCAAACGCTTGAAGCCTTTGTTTTCAACCCAGGTCTTGTAGCCCAGATCCGAGTTTTGTATGGAAACATTGAAAGTGTGCTTAAGATTAATGGTGGTTTGAGTGTGCTTTTTAGGGTGGGGAGAGG
The DNA here is from genome assembly GCA_002895965.2 of Coryphaenoides rupestris. Taxonomy (NCBI): domain Eukaryota; kingdom Metazoa; phylum Chordata; class Actinopteri; order Gadiformes; family Macrouridae; genus Coryphaenoides; species Coryphaenoides rupestris. Next base: position 566,011 of record PIJE02000005.1, read on the forward strand.
GGTCAGGCGAGGTTGCCCCCTCTCAGGCATGTTGTACTCTTTAGCCCTAGAGCCCTTTTTGCATAAATTAAGATCACGGCTCTCCGGTTTTAAGCTCCCTGGTTGCAACACTGTTGTACAACTTTCATGTCATGGTAATTGTGCAAAAACAGTGACATTGATAATTGACAGTGTAAATACCTTTGGGCTGATTTCTTCTTCAAAATTAAATTGGGACAAAGGTGAGGCTCTTTTGGTGGGGGATGGGTTGAATAGGCTCAGATTACCGGGGGGACTCACCTGGAAAAAAGGGGGCATCAAATATCTGGGTGTTCATCTTGGTGATCCTGCTAATGTAGCTAAAAATTGGGAAAATGCTCTGGAAAAGGCTGAAGGTAGGTTACAAAAATAGAAATGGATTTTGCCTAACCTGTCTTTTAGAGGGCGTGTGCTGATTATTAATAATTTGATTGCATCTATGCTGTGGCACCGATTCTATTGTGTGGATCCTCCAATCAACCTCCTGGTAGAAATCCAGAGGGTTGTTTTGGCATCGCCTCCACTGGACACTTGAGTGTTTTGTTTTTGTCGAAGGAGGAGGGAGGCCAAGGACTAATCCACCTGGCCAGTAGGGGTGCTGTCTTCCGCCTCAAGTACATTCAGAGGTTACTGACTGGCCTGGAAAAGGTGGTGTGGAGGCCTGTAGCTCGGGTTTGCTTGGGCCGGGCCGGAGGTCAAGGGCTGGCTGAAAATGTGTTCTTGATGGACCTCCAGAACCAAAGACTGACTGGGCTTTCTGATATTTATCAGGGGCTTTTCAGGGTGTGGAACATGCTCAAAAAGGAGAGGCGGCCATACAGCTGCTCAATGTACTGGCTCTTAAAGGAACCTGTTGTGTATGGGTCACGCTTAAAGACACTGGAGAGGTTTGTCTCCTCTGGAGTTACCACACTGGGACAGCTGGTGGGACTATGTGGACCTAAGCTGGAGCGTGTGTCTCCTCTGGCTTCTCGGCTGGGAGTAGTTTCAGAGAGACTCCTCATTAACCAGCTTAGAGACTGGAGAGATCAGCTTACACAGACCGAACAGAATCTCCTGGTGTCATACTGCCACGGCTCTGTTTTACCCAGAGACGCAGATAATTTTCCTTCACTACTACTGTTTCCTGATTTCAAGGACTGTGCTGGTGTTTTTTTGGATTGTGAGTCTGTGATGTTAAATGCGGTTACTGGAAAAATTATGTACAAAATGTTGGTTAAGACCGTACAAAAGGTAAAGTTGAGTGGGCGGGTTGACACACCATGGAGTTCTCACCTAGGTCTGAGTGAGGAGGTGAGGCCTCAATGGAGGGCGCCCTACAAACCTTTGACAAAGAGAGTGGGAGATTTACAGTGGCGAGTCTTGCATGGCGCGATCTCTGTAAATCCCTTTGTATCTGTTGTAAATCCTAATGTGTCTGAGCTCTGTCCTTTTTGTCCCCAAAGAGAGACTGTTTTTCATTGTTTTTTTAACTGTGCTAGGCAGAGGTGTGGACTCGAGTCACATGACTTGGGCTCGAGTCAGACTCGAGTCACAAATTTGATGACTCGACTTGACAAAATCAAAAAAGACTTGCAACTCGACTTTGACTTTAACACCAGTGACTCGTGACTTCACTTGGACTTGAGCCTTTTGACTTGAAAAGACTTGATACCTTCCCCCAAGCCCAAAGATAAAAAATTGTTATTTAAAAAGTGTGCCGCGAATCAAAAAATGTCCCTTCATTTCCAGCGAATCGACACTTCATTTCCCAGATCCACCTTAAACCAATCAGACAGACATCCAATCAAGTTGCGCGAGAGAACCACGAAGAACTAACGTTACAATTCAGAACGACGGAGCAATATTGGAAAAATGATACCAAAGATTATTTATTTAAAACGAATTGCAGTATGCAAAACGTGCGGGTCGAAAATCACAGACGGAGACGCAACAACTTCCAACTTTGTTCGACATTTGAAGCTGCACAAAGAACGGTAAATCGAGGTTAATGTTAACGTTAAATTGTGGACAAATGATTGTTTTGCCCACAAGTTGATTATGAAATTAATAATGCTCGTGCAGTGCCCGTTGGGATGTGCCGTTCGGACCGGGACGATTTTCTCGAGAACCACTCCTCCGATCGACTTCGCACTCGACACATGACTGACAGACTTTTGGCCAATTTGGTCTTTTGCAAATGCAATGCATCATAGGACCCTGAGATAACAGAAAAAGCACAACCCTGTGGGTAAATGAAACTGTTTATGCATTTCACGTTCTCTCTCGCACACACACATGCGCACACACACACACACAGTAGTCTCCATGAATCACGTTTTGTCTCCCATCTCTGGTATCTGCATGGTTTTTCTCAGACATTGAGGCCAGTGTTCAAATTGTAGGCCTACTTGAAGGTCAGTAGCAATTGTTTTGATGTACCTTATAATAAATGATTGTAACTTTACGGCAGGATTTTTTTTAGGTGTCTAGAGTATATCAGTAGAGAGAGAGGGACAGAGAAAATAGAGGAATTGGTTAGTGTGGTATGAGGGGGGAGGGGTTTCATTGATACCTTTTGAATGAAAATACATTTAATTGGAAAATAAGATAAAATGCTGCTTCTTTGTTTGGACTACTTCAGTCACATTTGTTTTAACGTGCTTTTGACTAAATGATTGTAATTAGTCTATATGACAGGAATAACGTGTGTGTCTAGAGCAGGCCAGCCGTTTTGTTATCATATTGATGTTTTTCTCATGGCAACCCATGTATTTCCATGGAATTATAAAGTTTATTTGGAAAGTAATAAATACACATTTTAAAAAGCATTCATGATTGTGTAAATTTAATATATTATTACTCTGTTGTTAAAATGGCATTACATTTGGTGAACAGCGCATTATGACTTGTTTAGGACTCGAAACTCAAAGTTTAGGACTTGGGACTTGACTTGGGACTTGTCAGTCTTGACTTGGGACTTGACTCGGGACTTTCCTGTCTTGACTTGGGACTTGACTTCGGACTTGAGTGCCAAGTCTTGAGACTTACTTGCAAAAAATGACTTGGTCCCACCTCTGGTGCTAGGTTAACTCATTTGTTTCAGTTTTTGGAGAAGCTCTTTAGGGAGAGAAGTATTCTCCAAGAAATCTTTCATTCTGGGTTTTAAATTTCCGTTGAAGTATCGTGTAAAGTGTCAGTTATTTAATTTTTTGCTGGGCCAGGCTAAGATGGCCGTCTATATCAGTGGGAGGAACAAACTGAATGACTCACTGGACATTGATGATGTCACCTTACTGGTCAGAATGATAACATGCAGACTAAAAATTGATTCCAACTATTACAGGTTGATGAGCGACCTAGATAGTTTTGTTCTGTGTGGTGCTACAAGGACGTTTTGTGCTACATTGATGAGGAGGAGCTCTGTTTGGGACAATTATTGAATTGATTGTTGTATTTTTGGGTTTAATGTGCTGGTGAGTTGATGGAAATAAAAGGGTTTTGAAAATTCAATTCTCTCCCTACACAGAGAGAGAGAGAGAGAGAGAGAGAGAATATGGAGAATCACACTGGAGAAGATCATATTTAGTTATTTATTCAATTCATTCATTAAGTTCCTACAATGTAAATCTTTTCTGTGGTTTTGTTCTCCAAACATAATGTGAAGGCATATTTCGGAGATGTGAAATGGTATGATTGTTCGTAATCTCAGTTTGATCTATCTATCCACCGATCTCTATTTATCTGTATATATATATATATATATATATATATATATATAGCTTTAGAGATATATGATTTGGATATACAGTATATATTAGGGGTGGCACCGTTCACAAAACCCACGGTTCGGTTCGTATCACGGTTTTAGGGTCACGGTTTTCGGTTCTGTACGGTTCTTGTTGTTATTTTTTCTTTTAATCTTTAACACTCCAGCAAATGCGGTGGCTGGTGGGGGGGAAAGGGGTGCCCAATACATCGATCGCGATCGACCGGTCGATCGCAAAGGAAGTCCGGGTAGATCGCATGCCATTAAAAAAAAATTAGATGTTATCATTCATCGGATGAATGATAACAGAATGTAGTGGGGACGCTGGGGACATGTCCCCACCAATATCCAGCGATATCCATCCCCCCCCCCTCCCGGATCAGAACCGCGAATGAACGGAGTACCCCCGCCCCCCCTTTATATGAAGTATACTCGGGATATATTTAGCATTTTTAGTGTAGGTAGATAATTTTGGCTTGGTCATTTTTAAGCGATTTCAAGCGGCTGTTTGCGCAGAGGATACCAATGTTTTGGTTTTTTTTTGGACAGCCCGTTCTGTCTGTTTTTTTCGTGCGTGTGTGATGACGTCATCAACGACGTGTCGACGTTACGTCGACTTTATTGATAGAAAAGTCGACTTGAAAAAATCAGAAGTCGTGCAACCCCTACTCCACTCTACACCTCTTCTTTCGCGCGAAAGGGAAACACACTGTCTGACGTCACATACGGTCACAAGGCTGCGCATGCCATGAACCGTCGAACCGTACAACGCACACATTCTCCGAACCGAGACAAGCCAACCGAACGGTTTTCGGTTTTTTTCCATGAACCGTGCCACCCCTAGTATATATATATATATATATATATATGTATATACACATACTGTATATCCAAATCATATATCTCCAAAGCTCCTGGACACATTGGAGGTGAGATCAAAGTAGGTATTATATTACCATGTTATAGTTCCCTGGAAAAGGACTTTCAAGAATTTAGCAATCTTGGTAACATCAAAGGTGCCGGAGAATCCCTGGCAAGCTGTTGGAAAACATATGCAAGTGGGACTCGTCTCTCCAAAGTGGTCATACCAAGCCCTTTCCCTGGAACACCTGACCCAATCTGCACTGGAACTCCATGCTGTGTCTCTTACCCTTCCAATTGCCGTGATCTACATTGGCATGATCTACCGACCAGCAGGCCCCCTTGCCAACTTGTCATTCTGGGTGATTTTGACATCCAGCCAGAGAAGTTACAATTACCTGAATTCAGAAACTTTTTAGCCACATTCGGCCTGGCGTTCACCCCTTCTCCCTCCACCCACAGAGCCGGGAACCAACTCGACCTTGTCTTCACAATGTCCTGCTCCATTTCGGCACTCTGTTACCCCCCTCCCTGTATCTGACCACCATTTTGTTGCTTTCTCTCTCCCCCAAAAATCTCCCACCTCCCTCCCCACTACTCCTCACATCATCACCTCCCGCAGAAAACCTGAAAACGCTCTCTCCTTCTACTCTCTCTGCAACTGTCCTCTCCCCACTACCACTTGCTGTATCCACGCACCTCCAGACCAGCAAAATCCCCCTCCCTGGCTGTCCGAAGCTCTGTGGGCTCATAGAACAGAGCTGCGGGCAGCTGAGAGAAAATTGAGGAAATAAGACTCTGCTGATGATCTCTCTCACTACCTCCACCTCCTCTCAGATTTCACCTCTACTGTGTCAGCAGCCAAATCTGCCTTCTACCTTACAAACATCAACTCTTCTGCCTCCAACCCCAGGAAACTTTTCTCCATGTTCTCTGCCCTCCTCAACCCTCCCTCCCCTTCTCCTCCCTCACAGCTGATGACTGTCACCTACCTTACCTCCTCTTTCACCCCTGCTGCTATACTCCCTACTCCTACACCCACCCCCTGTCAGCCTTACATACTTCCCCCTCTCCATTCAAGACACTGGTAATGACCTTCATGGCAGTGGAACTGCACCTAGCTACTTCCAAACATTAGTCAGACCCTATGCCCCAGCGCTCCGCTCAACAACTTCGGCTAGACGAACAGTACCACCTTTACTAAGAACAGGCAAACATCACTCCGCCAATCCCAACTCCACTCTGTTCTGGCACCGCAATGGTGGAATGAGCTCTCGGCTGACATCAGGATGGCAGATTCACTCACCAGCTTCCGCAAGAGACTCAAGACCCACCTGTTCAGAGTTAACCTGGACTCTGCATTGTGGTATGTGGTTGTATGGTGAATCATGCAGGAGCTTCCTCCTGAATGTCAGATAAACATACAACAGACACGAGTGATTACAGATAGCATACCCATATTAGTGCATTACAGACTGTTTATTCTGCCTTACATTGGTTTGCAGCGCACACCAATGCAATTATTTTATGTGTGATGTTACGCTGGGCTGACAAAAAGCAACAATGCTCAGAACTATTGACTCTGACAAACATCCAACCTCAGGAACAAAACGACCAACAGTCATTTCATCAGTATCTATCGATCTGTTGAGCTGTCCCTTCACAACATTTGCCTTTCGCTCAGTTTCTGGATCTCCATATCCAGCTCTGGAGAGACGGATGCATGCGATGAACAGTTGTGATGGTGCTGTTGGATTAATTTAATTACAGGGAGATATATGTGCACAACGCATCTGGAGAGCAGACACACACAAACACAAACACGCATGTGTATAGATATATACAGTACATATATATATTAGTGGTGTCAATCTAAAAAATTATCTAGTTAATCCGTATAACATGGGATTAATCATGAATAATCAGTTTAAAATACGAGTGTTTACATTTAGTATTTATTTTGTATTTGGGGGGGACGATAAAAAAAATCCATGTGTGGCGTAATATAGAAATGCATCACAAACTAGGAAGAGAAAGAGGGGGTTTTACTTTATTATAACATCTCATTACATGACTCCAGTCAACCTAAAGTTCTCATCTTTTAACCAGTTGCTCAGGCAACTAGCTTGTTGATATTTTCAGATGCACATTGTGGCCTGCCAGAGAAAACAGTTTCTCACATGGCACTGTTGAAGCAGGTGTAGCTAAGTACCTTTGTGAAATATGGGCCAGCTCGGTATGGGCACCTTTGTGTGCCGACCACCACTGTAGTGGAAATGCCTCTATGCTGATATTGGGCTTTGCCCTGTACCTGTCTAGAGTTGTGTCTGTGGACAGGAGGGCCAACATCTTCTTTGGTGGCTCAGATTCAATTTCCTCTGTGGAGGGCTGTGGTGCAGGTTCCCTGGTGCTAGTGCTAGTGTTACTGCTGGTGCTAGGGCTGGTAGTAATGTTAAGTGTTTGTGCTAGTGTTACTGCTAGTGCTGGTGCTAGTGCTAGTGTTACTGCTGGTGCTAGGGCTGGTAGTAGTGTTAAGTGTTTGTGCTAGTGCTAGTGTTACTGCTAGTGCTGGTGCTAGTGCTGGCGTTAGTGCTAGTCCTGGTGCTAATTGCTGGTGCTAGTGTTGTGTTGACTGTCTGAGAAGGTATTCTGTGACATTCTGTGAATGTCAGCATATAACAATGTATATTTTATTACATTAATTTATATGTGTATTGCTCCCCTGGATATTTTGTTGTGTATTCTGTTGTATATTTAATTTTATTTGTATTTTATTTTACACAGAATTTATACTCTTAGTTATATTCTATTTCTATTTTGTATTCTTTTATAATTACTGTCGGCTGTCGGGTGTTTTGCACACAAGGTTTTTCACTCACTGCTTATACTCACATGTAAGCTGTGAAGTGACAATAAAAATACTTGACTTGTCTCTACTCTCTACCACAATGCCACATGGTTTGGCTTAGTTAGGGGCTCCTCCAAGGACACAGGCAGGTTTGTGGTGAAAAGTCTGGGGTTTATTTGTAAAAGGGTACATATAAAGTGACCAGAGCAGATGGTATTTGCTAGCACTCTCCTGAGTGTGTTTGCTGGTGACTGACTTAACCTGTGGTGCACTGATTAACCAATGCACCACAGGCTTGCAGCCCCATCCCCCCAGAATCTAATTGGGCCACGTGACTCCAATTAAGCCAGCCACCAAACACACACTCCCACATTCTTAGTAACGCATTTGCTGGTGACTGACTTAACCTGTGGTGCACTGATTAACCAATGCACCACAGGCTTGCAGCCCCATCCCCCCAGAATCTAATTGGGCCACGTGACTCCAATGAAGCCAGTCACCAAACACACACTCCCACATTCTTAGTAACACATTTTTTTTGTAGCAAACAACCGCCCAATGAACTGATGAATTAATTATTATTTGTAATCGACTTTAACTGTTTTAATGCCTAAATAGCTTTTTAGACGCAAAAGCACACAGCACGACTCTTTGTGGGGCATTGTTTGGTGACTTCCAAGTTGGACCAAGGAGACTTTAGAGCTGCAGTTGTATCAGTGTGCCGCTCTTGATATATGGAGCGAATATACCAGGCCGCAACGCAGGCCTTTTCATCAAGACTCTGAAGACGTTAGTTATGCGTTTGTCCACAGGTTTATTGACTGCAAAAAGGGGGAAAATGAAAATCGACAAAAGGCATAATCAAAAACTATGCTTACAGTAAATGCCTTGTAAACACACTACAAGCATACTTTATCACGACTTCAATAACCCCATTTTAACTCTTACATGTCATATGGGAGGTCAAAGGTGACTTCCTGCTACCAACTTCCCGTATCTCTTAAAGGAACCACTACCTGTCACAGAAAATATTGAACTCCTTGAACATTTTTGTGTTAAATGTTAAGTATGTCAATGGCATTGTCATTTTGGTACGAGCATTGTTCTTTCTTTGACATAAATGTGATATTATTCTTTTGTTTTTGTTCTCTCGAGCATGAATGATATATGTATTGTTTGTATTACTGATGTGAACCAAAGCTGCTACAGACTATTTTGTGCTGTGCAGTATTTAGCAGATTGTGCTTGAGTTACCAGATTGAATAAGTAAGTCAATTAATGTTTAGTTAATGATCAACACAAAGAATCACTGTGATTGGATCACAAACTAAATTGATGAACATTGTTCTTCGCTATACAACACTTCTTCTAAAAATACAATAAATGAAATCAATCAACAATACAATTATCATTCTTTCCTTTGGCAATTGATATCCTTTGCACAAGATTGCCATCAGTAAAAAGTGTATCCATACATCCATTTTCTTCTGCTTATCCGGGGCAGGGCCCCCCAGACTTCCTTCTCCGCAGTAACACTCTTCAGCTCCTCCTGGAGGATCCAGACGCATTCCCAGGCCAGATGAGAAATATGATCCCTCCAGCGGGTTCTGGGTCTGACCTGGGGTCTCTTCCCAGTCAGACGTGCCCAAAAAACCTCGAAGGGGAGGCATCCTAATCGGATGCCCGAACCACCTCAGCTGACTCCTTTCGAGCACCTTGGCTGCGCTTTGAGATTCTGACACATCACAAACAAAATCAGTGACAAGGGACAACCTTGTCACCGATTTTGAGAACGTGCTTGACTTTGTCCCGAGAATATGGACACAGCTCTCACTCTGGTTGTACAAGGACCGAATGGCTTGTACCAATGGCCCCGGTACCCTATACTCCCACAGTACCCCCCACAGGATTCAGTCATAAGCCTTCTCCAAGTCCACAGAACACATTTAGGCTGGATGGGCTACATGTATTCTGTGGATTTGTAGAAGGTGCTAACTCCCATGACCATCCCAATAACCCTGCAAGGATAAAGAGCTGGTCCACCATTCCCCGGCCAGGACGGAATCCACATTGTTTCTCCTGAAGTTGAGGTTCACCAATCGGCTGGAGCCTCCTTTGCACCACCTTGGAATAAAGTTTCCCGGGGAAGCTGAGCTGTCTGATTCCCCGACAATTGGAGCGCACCCTCCTGTCCCCTTTTTTGTGGGGACCACCACCCACCTGTCTGCCACTCCACAGGTACTGTCCCCGACCTCTATGCAACACTGAATAGTCAGCCAAGACAGCCCAAAAATGTCCAGAGCCTTCAGCATCTCAGGGCGAATCTCATCCACACTTCCTCAGAAGATGTGTTGGTCTGGTTCAGGAGTTCCTCAAAGTGTTCTTTCCATCCCTGACAATATCCTCAGTCTGGGTCAGCCGTTCTCCTCCCCGACTGAGCACAGCCTGAGCCAAGCCCTGCTTTCTCTTCCTGAGTCACCGAACACTTTGCCAGAACTTCCTTGAGGCTAAACACTGAAGCCGCAGCCCGTCTGGCCTCCCAGTACCCGTCTGCTATTTCAGGAGACCTTCAGCCTGACGGCTTCCTTCACTGCTGGTGCCCACCAGCGGGTTCTTAGGATCACAGCTCCTAGCAGCCACCTCTACAATGGAGGGTTTGAACATGGCCCACTTGGATTTCATGTCCCGAGGATGCACAAGAATTTCTTACAGAGGTGAGACTTAAAGACCGCACAGACAGTGGCCTCCACCAGACATTCCCAGTTCACCTTCACTACACGTTTGGGTTTACCAGGTCGGTCCGGGAGCCTCCCCCGCCATCTGATCCAACTAATCACCACCAGGTGGTGATCAGTTGACAGCTCTGCTCCTCTCCTCTCACTCGAGTGTCTTTGGCCTAAGGTGTACCAAGTAAAGTGTACCAGGTACACTTATGAACCACTCTATGCTTGAACATGGTGTTCATTATGGCCAGTCCATGACTAGCACAGAAGTCCAACAACAAAGCACCATTCTGGTTCAGATCAGGCAGGCCGTTCATCCCAGTCCCTCCATCTCCAACTTTTTCGGGTGACCACCAATCCTGGAGTTTTGGCAAATCTACATGTCATGTTTGGAAAATAAATTGGTTAGGGGTCATGGTGCTTGTCCTGATTTTTATACGCAAGCCTGTTGGCTGCATGGTTTTACATTGTCTGCAACTGGGTGCATCTACTGTGCATTAAGTGAAACCTAAGTATTGGTCATATGGTCATTAAGATAAGCACTAAAGCGTTAGCTTTGATACAACCAATAGGTTCACTGAGATCACTTACTTCCTACGATCTATTGAAGATTATACAATAACCATGAATCTATCGATTATAACACTCAGTCATTATAACCACTGAACGTTGTTTGCCATGTTTGTTTACATCCATGGTTTCGATCACGTTAGTTCTGTTTTTTACAACGGTGAATAAATAAAAAAATGTTTTAACTCTGTTAGTTGTCACATGGTAGTTGCTAGTTGTCACATGGTATTAGGTCTTAAGAAAAGGTTTGATCTTGAATATTTGATTGGAAGCAATACATAAAAAAGTTTGTGACTGTAAATTAATTAGAAAGAAAGGAATAGGACAAAAGCGCCCCCGGTGAAGAAATAATCTAATTATTAACTCAAAACAACTTTATTCACCCTCTAAAACAACTTTATTCTCACTCACACGCACACACACACATACACACCCCTCAACACAGACACAGAGACACACATACACACACACACACACACACACACTTCCACACCCCTCAACACACAAATACCATCCATACATATGCACACACACACACACGCACACTAATGCACAGCAGCAGCGGTGGCGGCAACTCATACAAATGCAGGGCAGCATGTGGGGAGTTGCCACTATTACTCTTTTTCCCTCTGCCGATTTCTCAAGTCATGTGTTTTCCCCATGATGTATGAGCCGAGGTCGGGCCGAGCAGAAAAGGGCAGCCATAGGCGGCACAAGTCCGGGGAGCCCCGGCTGCATGACAGACGTGTTGACACGAGGGCCATGCATGCACTGCAATCCCAGCCGCAGTGGAACATGAACGGAGCATTTATGAGTGAGAATGAGGTGGAATGCTGCATGGAATGTGTGAAAGCTTTGAGTTGGAGAGTCCTGTACTAATATCTATTAATCATACAAGATATTTATCAGTGGAGAGATGGGGATAACTGTTTAAAAAAACATTGGCTGTAGTACTGTAGAACACAGTACAGTACACATCAAATAGATAGTCTCTATTGTTGATTGAGGTATCGTATGATGTGTGGTTTGGCCAACACCGTTTACCAGCTGCTTCTCTGCACTTTTCTCCTCCACTCCACTTTATTTCCCTCTGGCTGTTTTTGCTTGGCTTCAATTACCACAATATTAACCCTGTTTTTGGCACAGAATGACCAAACAAACAACTTATTCTACTTTGTTATTGGATTTTATTTTGATTTGGAGGTGATTTAGCTTTGACTCCATTATCATGTATATCTGTTCTTTATTTCCTTAGCAATGGACATAAGGGCACAACTTTCTTAAATAACAACATACCTAGGTCTAGGTATTATTTAAAAATAGAATTTGAAATATGAAATTGTTCACATTGTTTGTAGAAAGGGCAGATCTGCTGGCCCTAACATACCTCCTGCAGATGAGAAAGCCCTCCACAGAACTACAGCTTGTGCTTGTTTAGAAAGGGCTGGTATGGCTGGATGAAATACAGGCGAGAAGTAACATTGTACCGGGGCTCAATCACTTTCAACATGTGTTTAATGGACTGTAAACTACCTATATCATTATAATATGTGTTGATCGTATTAAATTTAGCATTGTGGTTAGTGTTAGCGTCACGGCTAGCGGTCTTTAAATCAATTGACAGTGTCTAAATGAATAATATTTAGCATAAATAGTGAAGAACATGTCATATGTGTTCTTATAACACATAAACCAAACTTGAGTTTAACGCCGACTTTATGTACGACTCTGGTGGCAAACTCCCACATATCCCACACAAATGTGCATGTGCAGGATCTACCAGCGCACAGAAGGCCTCCTTTAGTATGTTGTACCTGGTTGAGCTGCATTGATCGGCCGGTGGACGTTCATCATTGGCCATTTTTATTTTTCGCGTCAAAGTAGTGAAAACCAGCAGGGAATGACTGGAATACCAGCACATTAATAATAGTCAGTTGAAGTGAAACTGTAATTTACTGGCAGTCTATGACAGGTGCATTTTTGTTTTATGTCACAGGATTTACCAAGAGAATGCAAATTGTGTGTGCTGATGGCTGACTTAACCTGTGGTGCACTGATTTGGCAATGTACTACAGGTTTGTAGCCACACACACCCCAAACTCTAGCCAGGCCAGGTGAGGCAAGCCACCAAACACACTCACTCCCACATAACCCCAACACCAAATTGAAGCTGGGGAAAATCCCCAGCCGAAACCTAGTTCCCCATACCTTAAATAAAAAAGCAACCCCAACCCCACTGTCCCCACACCTCCCCAGTGTCCCAGCCAACCCATCTCCCCTTCCACCCTGGAGACCAGAGGCCGGGGCTGCTGCCTTGGTTGGTAAAGGTGTGCCTGGACCATCCACGCGCATTCCCAATGTGGCCAGCCAACCCCCCTCCCCGCTCCACCCTGGAGACAGAGGCCTGGTCTGCTGCCTTAACTGGCGGAGTTGTTCCTGGGTGTGGGTGGTGCCGGGCTGTCTGGATGGGCTGAATAGGGATAGGCAGCTGCTGGGACTCTCCGATGTCCATCGCTGACATGAGAGATAGGTGGCCGTGTGTCCAGTGTGCCAGTGTAGCAGAGTCTCCTGTGACAATGCCACATCATGTGTTTTACCACATCATGTGTTTTCATTTACCAAGATAAAGCACATTTTAAGACATGTGGCTAATGAGTTAGTTAACTGAATGATTGATGGGGAGAATGGAGAACTTACAGAGTCAAGATCGGATCATGACAAGAGTCCTGCACGGGTCTGATTTTCAAGACCCGCTCCCACCCCACACCCATGACATGCAATAAAGAACCAGCCCTGCCACCCACACATATGGACACTTAATTCCGCAACCCGACCCGACGGCAAAAGATCCCGAACCTGCATATCCTATAATAACAATAACCAGTGAAAACATCTCATGATGATCAGATTGCGCTGATCAACCACATATTTGGATCAAAACACGGTGGATGGAATTATTTCGTTCACCCCTTCTCCGTCCAACCACAGAGCCAGGAACTAACTCAACCTTGTCTTCACAAGGTCCTGCGCCACTTTGCCATACTCTGTTAACCCCCTCTCTGTGTCTGACCACCATTTTGTTGCTTTCTCCATCCCCGTAATATCCCCCACCTCCCTCCCCACTACTCCTCACATCGTCACTTCCCACAGAAACCTGAAAACTCTCTCTCCCTCTACTCTCTCCGCAGCTGTCCTCCCCTCACTACAACCCCCCAAATGATTTTCCCTCCTGTGTATAGAGGAATCCTCCTCCACTCTCACATCCTCTCTCTCCTTCTTGGACTCACTATGTCCAATCAACTCCAGACCAGCACGATCCTCTCCTCTCCCGCCGTGGCTGTTCAAAGCTCTACGGGCTTGTAGAGCAGCGCTGTGGGTAGCTGAGACAAATTGGAGAAAATCTGGCTCTGCTGATGATCTCTCTCACTACTAGTGTTGGTAAAAAAAAAAAAAGGAATTACGGTTCTGCTTAACGGTTCCTAAAAGAGATATAAATCTTCATTATTGCAAACAAAGGCTATATGTCTGCAAGGACGTGGCAGCTACCTACCAGTACGTTTACAAAAAATGATCTGCCAGGACCTGTCTATGTCACGCATTAACGCAACGCCGCAACGTGTCCATTTGTTTTGATACAAGCTAGTGGTTAGCATACATGCTAATGTCAGCAGTGTGAAAGATGGACCACGGTAAACTGTCAAAAGTGTGGCTTCACTTTGTAAAAGAAAGCGACGACAAGGCTAAGTGCAGTAAATGTAGGAAATGTATTAGCTGCGCCTCAAATCGGACCAAACATTTAAAGGCGCCCACAGACCAAGACGACTGCCCGATCGTCGCCAGAAAATGGAGTCTGGCGATTAATCTCCCCGACTCGGTCAAAAAAGTGTGAGGGACACACCTAGACGACGAGATGTAATGTCTCCAAAACAGCAGGCGGCGCTAATCTGTATTGTGGTCCAAAAAAAAACAAAAAACGGAAATACCAGGACCTCTCTCTAGGCCAAAACACACAGCACGCTGTCATCAGTCATTGAGCACGTTTAAATGCACAGAATAAACCGATCATTATCGGATTTCTGGAGTTACCAGATTATTCAAGTGGTCATGTATACAGCATCGTCCGATAACCTTTATCGGATAAAGGCCTTTATCGGTTTATGAGAAATCCGATAAACACAGCTTGGTTTTTTACCAATAATCCGTTTTCTTCGGCGCATGTATACGTTAATCAGGTTTCTTTTCATTCTTTTACATGCGCATGTGTAAACGGATGTACCAACCGCCGTAAAACAAGAAGAAGAAGAATGCGTGCGGATGCAGTCACGCCAACTTAGCGACTTCGTCTCTATATTTAGCGAGTATTCAGACCCCTCTAGCGACTTTTTCAAAAAAGCGACTAGCGACAAATCTAGCGACTTTTTCTGGTGTTATTGGAGACTTTTGGCGACTCTGACGTGAAAGCACGTATCGTTCTTACTCTTGTCAACGAGCAGCGGGTGGGTGCTGCCGCGGGTGCTGCCCTCCGCCCTCCCCCGTCCTAAAGCACTCACAGGCGGCCCAGTCCTGTCCTCGCGCAGCTGTCCCTCCCAGCTGCAGTCAGAGCACGAGACGAGACGTTCCTCCGCGTCCAGACTGTAAATGAATCACGCGAAGCCGCCGCTGGCTGATCAGGGCGGGATGTCAATGTAATATAAAAAATTAAATACATTTAAAAAACAACTAACAAAAAAAACTAAGTAACTCCGCCAGAGTGTCTCTTTTGGGTCAGTTTTGCCGGTCCCAAGCCCAACGTCATGAAAGAAATCCAACTAATCGACTGAATCATGTAAACCTGGGTTTTCAGTTATCTGATTACTGAAGTGCATGTAAACGCGTCAAATCAGATTATTACCATTACCTGATTATTCCCAGTTATCGGATTATTGTGTGCATGTAAACGTACTCATTGTTGTCAGCAGAGAGTGAGTAGTCAAGAAGGATTGTAGTTGTAATTACTCGCTGAACGGAACAATCTAATTAAAACGATGGATCGTGATACGAAGATACTGGTGTTGTCAGCTCTCGGGCTTCTTCTTTTTTTTTCTTCAAAATCGATGCCAAACAATGCGTTGAGAGAGTGTGTTGATATGTTTCAAGTTTCAAGTTTCAAGTTTCAAGTATTTTATTGTCACTTCACAATTTACACGTGAGTATAAGCAGTAGGGATGCACCGATACCACTTTTTTTCAGACCGAGTACAAGTACAAGTACTTACATTTGGGTACTTGCCGATACCGAATACCGATACCGAGTACTTAATAAAACCATTACAGTTCTAATGACTTTGAAAACATGTTTTATTTTCAATTTTCATCAGATGTTCCTCACTTTCTGACTGTGAACAAATTAAACAAATATAACGGCACTGCCACACATTTCAATGAAATGTAACCTATTCAGAACCATCCAACATACGTCAGTCGGATACTCGGTACCAAGGACGTGTTGTTGTTTAGGACATTGGTGGACATCACAGATATTGCGCCAAGGATGCGCAATGACGCTCCCATGAGGCGCGGGGCTCAGAGTCAGCGTCTCTGGGGGGGGCGGGGGGGTGCTCCGTTAATTTGCGGTTCTGATGGGGGGGTGCGCTGTTAATTCGCCGTTCTGATGGGGGGGGGGTGCGCTGTTAATTCGCCGTTCTGATGGGGGGGGGTGCGCTGTTAATTGCGGTTCTGATGGGGGGGGGGGGTGCGCTGTTAATTCGTGGTTCTGATGGGGGGGGGGTGCGCTGTTAATTCGCCGTTCTGATGGGGGGGTGCGCTGTTAATTCGCGGTTCTGATGGGGGGGGTGCGCTGTTAATTCGCGGTTCTGATGGGGGGGGGGGTGCGCTGTTAATTCGTGGTTCTGATGGGGGGGGGGGGTGCGCTGTTAATTCGCCGTTCTGATGGGGGGGGTGCGCTGTTAATTCGTGGTTCTGATGGGGGGGGGGGGTGCGCTGTTAATTCGCCGTTCTGATGGGGGGGGGGTGCGCTGTTAATTCGTGGTTCTGATGGGGGGGGGGGTGCGCTGTTAATTCGCCGTTCTGAAGGGGGGGGGGGGTGCGCTGTTAATTTGCGGTTCTGATGGGGGGGGGTGCTCCGTTAATTGGTGGGGACATGTCCCCAGCGTCCCCACTAAATTCTACGCCCATGCTCGGTACCATGCGCAGTTTCTATTAAACATCCATAAACGCCAACTCGGTTGCATCTCTTTATTTCAATATTCCTTGGCTAAGAATATTACAAGGTTAACGTTGCGTTGCCAAAGTGGTATCGGTGCGGTTGTATCGGAGTAGTTTAACGAGTACGAGTACGAGTACATGAGCACAGTATCGGACCGATACCGAATACTGGTATCGGTATCGGTGCATCCCTAATAAGCAGTGAGTGAAAAACTTTTTGTGCAAAACGCCCGACAGCCGACAGTAATTATAAAAGAATACAAAATAGAGTAAAACTACAAAATAGAAATAGAACTATAAATAGAATTCTATATAAAATAAGTAAATGAAATCTAAAATGAAATGGAATATACAGTAAAATATCCATACACATATAAATCGATGTACTCAAATATACATTGTTATATGCTGACATTCACAGAATGTCACAGAATACCTTCCCAGACAGTCGACACAACACCAGCACCAGCACTAGCAGTAACACTAGCACCAGGACCAGCACTAGCAGTAACACCAGCACTAGCAGTAACACTAGCACCAGGACCAGCACTAGCACCAACACTTAGCACTGCTACCAGCGCTAGCTCCAGCAGTAACAACTTATCACCAGGACTAGCACTAGCAGTAACACTTAGCACTAGCATTTAGACATTGATGCCGAACTTGTTCAGCAGCCTGATGGCCTGACTGTGGAAGCTGTCTCTGAATCTGCTCGTGTGGCATGTCTGCTTTTTCACTGTTTATCTGGTATGTTTACCATCCTCACTTCCGGGCTTCACTGATTCGCTAGTCAAGGTATAGCCCTCCACCAATCAGATTGGTCAGACTGAACGACGGGGGGGGTGCTCCGTTAATTTGCGGTTCTGATGGGGGGGGGGGGGTGCTCCTTTAATTTGCGGTTCTGATCAGGGCAGGTGCTCTGTTAATTTCCGGTTCTGATGGGGGCGGTGCTCCGTTAATTTGCGGTTCTGATGGGGGGGGGTGCTCCGTTAATTTGCGGTTCTGATGGGGGGGGGTGCTCCGTTAATTTGCGGTTCTGATGGGGGGGGTGCTCCGTTAATTTGCGGTTCTGATGGGGGGGGGGGGTGCTCCGTTAATTGGTGGGGACATGTCCCCAGCATCCCCACTAAATTCTACGCCCATGCTCGGTACCATGCGCAGTTGCTATTAAACATCCATAAACGACAACTCGGTTGCATCTCTTTATTTCAATATTCCTTGGCTAAGAATATTACAAGGTTAACGTTGCGTTGCCAAAGTGGTATCGGTGCGGTTGTATCGGAGTAGTTTTTACATGAGCACAGTATCGGACCGATACCAAATACTGGTATCGGTATCGGTGCATCCCTAGTACAAACCAACTATTCTCATATTCTGCTTGCAAAAACGGCAAAAGTCATTTCGTGGCTCCATTTCCATTAGGCTACATTTACGTCTCTCTGTCAAACACTCCTCCAAAACAAACTTGTTTCCGTCACTCTGGATACGTCACCCCGTGTATTCTTCTGATTGGTCGTAGTGTTATCCAATTGCGTGCAGTGATATTTTCAAATGCATGCTTGGTGCCGCCCCTCGAGTTGGGCCATTTTCATTACTCATTACCAGACCCTACAGCTTTCTAGATGTGGGTCTGGATTTCCAGGCTAGCCGACGACATTAACGACGGCCGACCTCACTGAACACACCAAAGAGACTCATGTCACCGACCTCTCAAGACTCTCCGACCTCTCAAGACCAAGTCAAATTTGCCTTCTCCCTTGCAAATACAAACTCTTCTGCCTCCAACCCGAGGAAACTTTTCTCTATGTTCTCTTCCCTCCTCAGCCCTCCCTGCCCTCCTCCTCCCTCACAGCTGATGACTTTGTCACCTGCATTCCTAGCACAACCCTCCCGGTTAGCCTAGCACAACCCTCCCGGCTAGCCTAGCACAACCTCGCCGCTAGCATCCCCTCTGCTTCCAGGCAGCTAACACCTGTCACACTGTCTCTCAAAAGCCCTACAAGCCGGCGAGCTACCAGCAGCCGAGTGTGGTGATGCCTCCACTTACCTCACCATCCGGCTGTGACGGCTATGACAGCTGCCTCCGCCTGACCCAGAAAGTGACGTGCTACACCAGATCAGGGACGACGAGCTGATCCTCGACTCTTTGTTCTCCGTCTGTCCTGTTGCCGTGGCTCCAGCCCCCGAGGCCGTCTCCACAGACTGCGAGGTCTCCGTGGGCCTCGCTGCCGCTATCTCAGCTGTATGCGAGCTGGACTCGACTGTCCCATGCCTGGAGGCTACTGACCGCTGGGCCCAGCAGGGGGCTAAACCCAAACACCCACCTCTGACTAGCTCCACTCCTGGGCCTTGGATAACAGCCTGTCGGGGTAAACATTTACATTTACATTTACATTTAGGGCAAACTTGGTGGGAAACTCCACCCTCGTTCCCATCCACCTCATGCCCCCCAAATCACCACCAGCAATACATTTACCATTTTGGACGTCCATGATTTTCCCCCACTCCCTGTTCACAACACTCCCCCACAGTCTGAATGCCCTTCACTCACACCGTCTGCCTCGACCGCTGCCCGCTCTCCATCCGCCGCCAGGACTGATCAACCGTCTGTCCAGTACACCTCTGGTCAGGGAGCTAAGCGACGGGCGCCGTCCTCCACTGCCCGCCGCAAAATGCTGATGGATGCCGTCAGGCGGTCTAGGGGTTCTCCTCGCCTCCAGCCAACTCAGGATCATCTCCCCGAATTAGACAACGTCTCCCCTTCCACAATAAATGACGCCATGGTCAACATGCCTGGTTTGTCCACGGTGGCCCCACTCATCCCTCGTACGACTCTGATTATTGGGGATTCTATCGTGAGAAACCTCCGTTTTGTAAACGCAGTCACACACTGTTTCCCTGGAGCCATGGTCCCCGACACCCTTGGGAAGCTCCCGGGTCTATTACCCTCTCTCCCAGCGACCCATCCATCCATCCATTTTCGTCCGCTTATCCGGGGTCGGGTCACGGTGGCAGCCGGCTAAGCAGGGCCCCCCAGGCTTCCTTCTCCCCAGCCACACTCTCTAGTTCCTCCTGGGGGGTCCCGAGGCGTTCCCAGGCCAGACGAGATATGTAATCCCTCCAGCGAGTTCTGGGTCTGCCCCGGGGTCTCCTCCCAGTTGGACGTGCCCGGAAAACCTCCACAGGGAGGCGCCCGGGGGGCATCCTAATCAGATGCCCGAACCACCTCAGCTGACTCCTTTCGATGCGGAGGAGCAGCGGCTCTACTCCGAGCTCCCTCCGGATGTCTGAGCTCCTCCCCCGTATCTCTAAGCCACCCTTCGGAGGAAACTCATTTCGGCCGCTTGTATCCACGATCTCATTCTTTCGGTCACTACCCAAAGCTCGTGACCATAGGTGAGGGTTGGAACGTAGATGGACCAGTAAATCGAAAGCTTCGCCTTCCGGCTCAGCTCCCTCTTCACCACAACGGACTGGTACAGCGCCCGCATCACTGCAGACGCTGCACCAATCCATCTGTCCATCTCCCGATCCATTTTGCCCTCACTCGTGAACAAGACCCCGAGATACTTGAACTCCTTCGCTTGAGGCAGCAACTCACTCCCAACCCGGAGGAAACACTCCACCGTTTTCCGGCAGAGAACCATGGCCTCAGACTTGGAGGTGCTGACTCTCATCCCGACTGCTTCACACTCGGCTGCAAACCGCCCCAGTGCATGCTGGAGGTCACGGTCTGATGTAGCCAACAGAACCACATCATCTGCAAAGAGCAGAGATGCAATTCTGAGGTCCCCAAACCGGACACTCTCCTCACCTCGGCTGCGCCTTGAGATTCTATCCATGAAGATCACAAACAGAACCGGTGACAAGGGGCAACCTTGGCGGAGTCCAACACCCACTGAGAACATGCTTGACTCTCCCAGCAACCGTCAACAAAATAATACTGCACATTGGCGCAAACGACACCACCCGCCAGCATTCTGAGACGTTGAAAGCTGACTTTATCCGCCTGATTGATATGCTCAACAGCTGTGGAAAGTCTATTTTTCTATCCGGTCCAATCCCCACGCTGGACCGCGGAGTTGGTCGTTTTAGTCGCACTCTCAGTCTTCACACCTGGCTTGAATCAACCTGCACCTCCCACAAAATATATTGACAACTTTAATCTGTTTTGGAACCGCTCCTCTTTCTTCTCGCGTGATGGTCTGCATCTAAACCTCCTGGGTAGTCGCGTGCTCGCCGACAACATTAGGCACGCGGTGCTATCGTCCACACCTGCGAGTTGACCGTACCTGCATACGTCACACACCTTCCCGCCGCTCCTCACCCGCCCCCTCTCTGTCCATTGAGAATTACCATGCACCCTCTGCCGTCACCCCCCCCCCCCCCCCCTTGTGGATGCGTCACATTTCTACTATTCACCATTTGCCTGCGCTAATTTCCAGTGGTGAGTCCCTATCCAGCGGAAATAAGACTGTTTTTAGCAAAGGCACGGATCCTGTTTTTAGTGATATTACTGTCCTCACACCCAGTGCTCGTCTGTCGCGTCAGAAATACAGGCCGCATGGTGTGAACAGAAGTAACCTTGTAGGACTACGTATATATCAATGCTAATTTAACTAACAATGTGTCGACCACTTCTGTTGTAAATTCAGTTGAGTTAAAGTCACCACATGATCTTCAGAAATGTCATGGGTTGAAACTACTGCACTCAAACACTAGGAGTTTGTTACCTAAAATGTATTTTATTAATGTGTTGAGTGATGAAGCCTCCCCAGACATACTGGTCCTGACGGAATCTTGGCTCTCGGGGAAAGTTTTTAATTCAGACATTGCCATGACTGGTTACAAGCTATTTAGAATAGATAGGAAGTCTAATAGAGGTGGGGTTGTGATTTATGTTAAAGACCTTATAGCTGCACGTGAACTGGCAGCCTCTTCTGTTCCTAAGATCTTTGAATACATTGTTTTAGATATTGGTCTGGGAGGTGACGTTCACCTCAAAGTTATTGGTATTTACCGTCCTCTGTCTGCAACTAATTTGGCTTTGGAGGAAATTGGTAAATTGATGTCTTCATATGCCTCGTCTGAATTAATTATTTTAGGTGACCTGAATTTGGACTAGTTAACTGGGAACTCTTCTAAGTTGAAAGAATCTTGCTCAGTTGATTTCTTTTCCCACTAGACCAAATGCAAAGAATCAGTCTAAATCCATCTTAATTGACCTTATATTAACAAACAGACCTCTTAAATACCCACATAGTGGAGTCTTTGCACAAGGCATTAGTGATCACTGACAAACTGCATGTGTTTCAAGGGTTTTAAATCCAAAGCACGTGTCATTAGGAAACGTCATTTTAAAGATTTTGTCAAACAGGGCTTTTTGCATGATTTATTTAATGCAGATTTAGAAAGAATCTGCTCTGTCCCGGACTCCGAGCTAGCTTTCAATCAATTATCCCACACCTTTAGTTTTCTCTCTGAGAAGCATGCCCCCTATAAGAATTATAGGATAAAAAATCGTTCCAGCCCCTGGTTTTCTGCAGAACTGACAGAAGCCCTCCAAGTCAGAGATTTGGCTTGGTCTAAAGCCAGACTTACTGACCTTCCATCAAGACTGGTTGCATTTCAGACAACTGCGGAATAGATGCATCAGCATGATTAGGAAAGCTAAATCTAACTCCTATCTGTCCTCTCTTGCTAACACAGAGGAAATGCAGCTAGCTTTTGGAAAACAATTAAATCTCTTAAGCCTAGGCCTACTTCCTCTCTCCCACCGCAGATCTGTAGTGATAATGTTCCAGTTCTAAACAAGGCATTTTATATCCTCTGGCCACCTCTGATCGATTGTCTGCCAGCATACCTTCAGCAGAACCTGTCAAAGGCGTTTGATACGGTGGATCACAGCATTTTATTAAATAAACTATCCTCAATAGGTCTAGACGAGCTATCTGTCAATTGGTTCTCAAATTATCTTACCGGGAGGACACAGACTGTTGTTGCCGATGGGTTTAAATCAAACTCTCTTGTAATTGGTAAGGGTGTCCCAAAGGGGTCCATTTTGGGTCCACTTTTATTTACTATTTATATTAATAACATTGTGCCCCTCCTCCTACACTCTTCTGTCCATTATTATGCGGACGATACAGTCCTATACAGTGCAGGATCCACTCTTAGAATGGCCGCTGCAAATTTGCAGTCTGCTTTTGATGCTTTCCAGCTGTCCCTTATTGGCCATAAGCTTGTCTTAAATTCTAACAAGACTAAATGTATGTTGTTTTCAACGTCTCGCGGACTGATGCCAGGTATTCACACTCTTCAGGGGGCGCAAATAGAAATTGTTGACTCTTATAAATACTTGGGTATTTGGCTAGATAGTAGACTATCATTCCAGATTCATGTGGAACATCTCACCAAAAAGCTAAGGGGAAAGATAGGATTTCTTTATAGAAATAAGTCCTGTTTTTCCACGATTAGCAAAAAAATAATTGTGCATTCAACAATATTATCTGTTTTTGACTATGGTGATGTTCTGTATATGCATGCCTCGCCCACCTCTCTGAGGCCTCTTGATGCAGTATATCATAGTGCTCTGCATTTTATTACTGGTGATGGGTTTCGCACCCATCACTGTGTTCTTTATGGCAAAGTTGGATGGCCGTCCTTTGCCACTCGAAGAGAACAACATTCTCTTTTATTTATTTTTAAAGCACTGTCTGGTAAGCTGCCACTATACCTGTCCTCACTTTTGAATTTTAGAGACATAGAACACCGTACTAGACTACAATCACATATAAGGCTGAAAGTGCCGCGGTGTAACACCAATGTAGGAAAGTCTGCCTTTATTTTTTATGCACCTGAGAAGTGGAACAGGCTGCAGGACTCCCTAAAGCTGGACCAACTTGTCTCTCTGGAGAGTTTCAAGGTTTTGGTAGAATGTGTGCTCCATGTCGACTGTACATGTTTCTCGTAGTACATGTTTCTCATAGTCTTGTCTTTTATTCTTTGATTCTTTTTTTTTTTATCTTGGATCTTGTGACTTCGTTTTGTGATTTTATCTTGTTTTATTGTAACATAGTTCTATTTTGTATGTGTTACATTGTAATCAGGGCGGCATTGTAAAAGAGAGCTTGCTCTCAATTATCTTCCCTGAATAAATAAAGGTTTCAATCAATCAAACCTACTTCAAAAAGAAGGTGAAGGACATCACCTCCTCTTTCACCCCTGATGCCACCATCCCTCTCCCTAGACCCACCCCTGTCAGCCTTCGTTGCATCCAACCACGCCACCACCTGCCCCCTTGACCCAATCCCGATCTTCCCTTCTCCAAGACATTTCGGGTGACTTCCTCCCCTTCCTCACTACCCAAATCAACACCTCGGTTCAGGCCTGTTTCTAACTGCCTTCAATACTGCCAGAATCAAGCCACTCATGTAAATACATCCCACGGCTTCTCTTATCACTATCTAAATATTATCAATGTTAAAAATGTACATTTAAAGTGATCAATATGATCAATGAGACTGGTGTTGCTGGTTGAGAAGCCTGATGGAAACAACTGTTTAAGTCTGGTAGTCCATGCCTGGATGTTCTGGTAATGTCTACCAGACGGCAGCAGTCCACAATGATTTTCCGTGCTTTCCTAAGGCATCGTGTGTGATAGATGATTTGCATGGCTGGGAGATGGCAGCTGATGATGCACTCCGCTGTCTTCACCACCCTCTGGAGGGCCTTGTGATCATCAGTGGAGCAGCTGCCGAACCAGGCAGTAATGCAGCCACAAAGGATGCTCTCGATGGTGCACCTGTAAAAGTTAGTGAGGGTTTTTGCAGACATGTCAAAGTTTTTTTCTCGTAAATGTGTGAGTTTTTTTACTCCCAAATGTATTACGTTATAATGCCAGGCAATATCCAAGTGTGTTTCTCGTAAATGGATGACTTTAATCTTGGAGTTTTTTCTCTGAATATTACCCCTCCTCCTCCAGCTCCGTAATTCTTTTTTTTTAACCTACAATGGCCCTAAGACGCCATCGTAGGAATTGTTTCTTCTGTGATGCAATGGAAACGTCCACCACCACTCGCTCTCACCACACACCTCTTGCTTGTCAGGAGATTCATAGGAGAACTCTCTCTTGGTTTTCCTCAGTCTCTTCTGCTTAATGACAGATTCGACATTAATTCACAAGTCTTTGGCAGATGCTTGGGCAGAAGCAAATCTAGTGTCTCTGTTCCTGATAAGAGAGGCTTCCGTTTTCCTCAGGAAAATTGACAGTGATTGACAATGATTGCCATAATTTGCTGACATTTTGGTCAGGATGTGATACCATACCACAGTGCAGATTGAACAGTGGTACGATCCAACATCTTCAGCCTGTGCCTCAATTTGTATCACTTGTTCTGTGGCATTGTCCCTCACCTCGAGAATGCATCTGTGACTTCTGCAGCCTGGTACCTTACAGCCCCTACGCTCTTGATCCAACTCTCCCATCTTGTTATCTGACCAAGATTTCAATGTTGTAATGACATTACTTTTTAAGATGGTCCATCTCTGGGTGGAGGAAGACAACAGCACAAAAAGCTTATGCAGGTAGCCAAAGTTGCCAGTGCCATCTGCAGAACCTTTGGCCACATCAGTTACTACCAGATTCATGGTATGTGCTTTTTCCCTTCATATTTGCCTTTGTAAGACTGGCCTCTACAGTCTTCAAAGGGGATGTTGAGCTCTTCTACTCTCTTCAGAATGAGGGTCCAGAGGCTTTCTCCAGTGGACTCTTCCACCTCAATGAAACCTATAAAATGTTCTTTTATTTGGGCTGTTAACTCCATTGCAACAAATCAAATTATGATTTTTGTTTATGATAGTTGCTCCTTGTGTCTCAAATCTGGGGTGCAATCCCCGGATTTGTATTTCTATTGTTTCATGTCATGGAGCATATACTTCCCAATCTTTCCACCGATGCAATCTATCAGTTGATTTTGAATATTTTTTCTTAAATAGGATGTGTGTGTGTGGCTCCTCTTTCCACTTCAGCAACATTCTGCTTAAGGACTGGGCTTAACTTGGCCATGAGCTCTACCTCTTTCAGAAAGGTACCATTATTTAGCTGGTAGCTGGTTTAGTGTCGGTGGTCTCCCTGAGGTCGATATTTTTAAATTTCCCTCAATTAAACTATTGATGGGAATAGGTTATTCTAGCATGTGTTGTGTAGACAACTTGAATAAATATAGATGGTGCAGTCTAATATTGACTAGATGTATGTCAGGATTTGACCAAATGTACATTTGTAACCTTTACGACACAACACAGATTGGTTCCAAACAAACTTGCGTTTATTGTAAAAACAGAATATGTCAATGGATGTCTAGTGAAGGGAAAAATGTATCTGCGAGTTGGATGTGCGTGCATGCGTGTAATGTCAAAATAGGAGAGAGAGAGAGGGCGGAGTTCAAGGTCACTTCATACCCAACTTCACCTAGCACCAGGTGATGTCTATTAGGGTAATCATAAGGTCTAATGCTACTGCTACCCCTCAACCATGGCACTGCCACCGCCGGGCTGATGGGGGCACAGAGGGACATAACAGTAACTTAAGAATAACATAACACAAGTGCAGCTGTAAGATACAACACAACAACAGGACCCAAATGCATCACAACACACGAGATGTTTGGAAATTATGTTTAGGCAAGGTTTTAGTATGATACAGGGTAGTTCATGCAAACAGGTGATTTGGGGACACAGGTGACACTGAACACACGCTCACACACAATCCCTCGTATGGAGACAGCGGTACCGCTGGTACAGAGGTCGGCCTCGTTCACCGGGTGAAAGACTGGTGCGGCCAAGCTGCATAGGCTCTGCCCCTCCTGATTGCGGCTCTGTAGCAGTGGTGGAGAATGCCCGGGGACAGACTGATGGTAGAGGAGAAATGTCTCAATTCTCCTCTCTCATCGCGGGTCCTGGATCCGTGAATCCACCCTGGTGGCCAGTCTAATCACCCCGTCCAGTGTGGATGGAATGTTGCAGGACGCCAGTTCGTCCTTCATAAAAGGTGCCAGGCCATGGAGGAACACGTCCCGGAGACCAGAGGGGTGCCAGTCACTCTGACGAGCCCTGGTGTGGATGTCTATGCCAAAATCTGCCACCGTCTGGTTCCCTTGACACATGCTTAACAGGTTACGAGCCACGTCAGAGCTGTTTCCCCCCGCCAAACACCATGTCGAGCTCCATGGGAGCCATTAGGACCCAAATGCAGCACAACACGGGACATTCAGAAAAAAATGTTTACTCTCGGTTATATTATGATACAGGGTAGTTTACACCTGGCATTGGATTGAAGGCTAATCTGATTGGCAACCGATAACACTGTGACTGGGCTTTTATATTAAAGGGCAGTGAAGTTATCTTTATTTATTAATTTATTTTTTTTCAAGTTTCAAGTATTTTATTGTCACTTCACAATTTAGTATAAACAGTGAGTGAAAAACTTTTTGTGCAAAACGCCCGACAGCCGACAGTAATTATAAAAGAATACAAAATAGAAATAGAACTATGCAAAATAGAAATAGAACTATGAATATAAATTCTCTGTAAAATAAGTAAATGAAATATAAAATGAAATGGAATATACAACAAAAATATCCAGATGAGCAATACACATATAAATCAATGTACTAAAATATACATTGTTATATGCTGACATTCACAGAATGTCACAGAATACCTTCCCAGACAGTCAACACAACACTAGCACCAGCAATTGGCACCAGGACTAGCACTAACACCAGTACTAGCACCAGGACTAGCACTAACACCAGTACTAGCACCCAGCACCAGCAGTAACACTAAGCACCAGGACCAGCCACTTAGCAGTAACACCAGCACTTAGCACCACACTTAGCACCTGCCTACCAGCACCTAGCTGCAGCAGTGACACAAACTTATCAACCAGGACCTAGCACTAGCCAGTAACACTTAGCACTAGCATTTAGACATTGATGGCCGAACTTGTTCCAGCAGGCCTTGATTGGGCCCTGACTGTGGAAGCTGTCCCTCTGAGTCTGCCTCGGGGCATTTGATACTGGCGGTTCGGCCTGCCCTGAACGGTAGAAGTGTGGGTAACAGTTTCGTGGCTGGGGTGGTTATTGTCCTTTAATAATCCGTTTGGCCTTGGCCACGCACCTGCCTGGTGAATATTATCCCAGGAGGGAGGGAAGCCTCACCCTCCAACGATGGTACCTGGGCCATCCGCAGCCACCCCTCTGGTTAGTGTTCCTTACGCTTCCAGTGCGGTGCAGTTCCCGTACCAGAACGGTGAAGCATCCTGTGAGAAACACCTTCCTTGATGGTACAGGAGTATGAAGTTCCGAGGATGCGGGGGCCATCGGGGGTCCGCCTGAGGAAATACAGGCCGTGTTGGGGCCTTTCTTCCACCACTGTGTTGGTCTGCGTGGTCCATCGTGAAGTTCCTCGGAGATGTGCACTCCGAGGAACTTGAAGCTGCTGACCCTCTCTTACTGCAGCACCGGTCGATGGAGATTGTTGGGGCGTGGCTCTCCCTTCCCGCTCTCCTGTAGTCCCCCTACGATCAGCTTCCTTGGTCTTTCTGACGTTTGAGGGCGAGGTTGTTTTCTTGCGACCACTTGTGCCAGGATCCAACCTCCCCTGTAGGCTGTCTCGTCGTCGTCGGCGATCAGACCCAACACTGTTGTGTCGTCAGCAAACTTGATGAAGACGTTGGAGCTGTGCATAGCCATGCAGTCGTGGGTGTACAGGGAGTAGAGGAGAGGGCTCAACACACATCCCTGAGGGTCTCCAGTGTTGAGGGTCAGCGGCTCTGAGGTGGTGCTGCCCATCCTCACCACCTGGCGGCGGCCCGACAGGAAGTCCAGTATCCAGCTGCACATGGTCGGGTGCAGGCCTAGACCCCTGAGCTTGGTGTCGAGCTTGGCAGGAACTATCGTGTTGAACACTGAGTTGAAGTCCACAAACAGCATTCTCACACAACAGTTCTTCCCCTCCAGGTGAGAGAGGGCGGTGTGAAGTGCCATGGCAATGGCGTCGTCGGTGGATCTGTTTTGACGGTACGCAAATTTCCATGGGTCCAGCGTGGCAGGCAACATGGAACAAATGAAGTCCTTGACCAGCCTCTCGAAGCTGGTGCTAGATGCTAGAAGTTTGTGGACAAAGGAAAAGTGGACATTAAATAATGAATGGATTAACCGCTGTTTTAATCAGCAAGTGCGGGATAACACAAACCTGGATATATTTCACCAACTTTCAGGAGGGAGGGAGAACACTACCAATATTACATTAGGTACGTTTTGACATCTTGTAAATTAAAGTTTAAATAATAGACGGGTCCGGGTCAGTTCTGGGTCCTATGTTTTCAGTGGTTTTCGGGTCCATCCCACATTTTCAGACTCGTGAAGACCTCTTCTCTAAATCACGTGTCACACAACATGCATGCATTTAAAAGTAGCACATTTAGCCTCCAGTTGTCCACTAAAACCTGCCATGCTGTAAAGCCAAAAGGCACAAGAAAATGGAAGTTATGTATTTTACTAGTGTAAGTGCTAAAGCAAATAAAGTTACAAAAAAGTTACAATCCCGATATGAATTGATGTGCATGCATCAATACACTCAGTACTCATGGATACATTTGATATCACCGCAAAAATGAGCGTTCATGCATACCACTGGATTTATTTATGTTCAATGTCAGGGTGGTGTGCCATGAGAAACACTGCCCTAAGCCATCTGAAGGGTGGGAGAGAAAGAGGGAGAGAGAGAGAGAGAGAGAGAGAGAGAGAGAGACTTATTTGCATGCAAGTATTCTAGAGTGGGTCTCTCAAGTTCAAAGATGCTATAGATCTACCTCCTTATATGTCGTAAAATGAATGTTGAAATAATTGCATTCCGTTCAGGTTTCATCAAAATTGAGGCTTAAAAAGGGAGAAAAAGAAAAAAAAATTCCCCAAAAACCTTCGAGATAAATTGAATTGATTTTAAATGTATATTAAATTGAAAATGGGGATAGAAGTTATGTCCCTAAAGCTCACTTGAAACAACACGGTTGACTTTGTTAAAAGGAAGACAGAAAATGTATGGAAGAAAAAAGCCCTGACAGTATACATGTCTCAACATTTTGCCTCGGCACTCACCCATTCAATGTGTAGCTAACAGCTGTATTGCTGGAATAATTAATTTAATATGTTATGGTCTTATTACTGCTCCAAGCATGATAAGATGAATAGGCAAGCACGAAAAGAGGGGCATGAGCACTCCAGACATGAAGAAAATGACAATTCTTCCATAACTACATCCTTGTGTTCCCCCCCCCTTTGTGTTTTTATTCTATTCTAACTCTTATCTTTCTCAATCTTGTCTTTCTCACTGGAGCCTAAACAAATAAACTGAACATAGGAATAAACTCAGTTACTACATTGGTGTCCGTGTTATTCTAATGAAATCATTCAGTTGTGCTCCTATAATGTCTGATTGCAAAGATTGAAAATCTGTTATACCACTGCCAATTGTATTTGTAGGCCTATAACGGTATATAAAAGCCCTCATTTGTCCATGGACTGCCTGTCTGACTCATTGAGAAAGAAACAAATCAAGTTTGTTGTACACAGGCAGACTGCCCGACTGAATGACACCCCCCTACTGGCTGAATGTTCCTGGGTAGTATCCACTTATAGACAAGCCTGTCAAAGTGTCTGCTTGACAAGCATCTAAATGGCAGGTAAGCTGTAAAGATGTACTGTACTCCCAGCTGACTGATGGAAATCCTCAGTGGCTGATGAAATGGGTTTGGCGATGACTGACTGTCTGACTGACAAACTCATTGACAGATTAGCTGACAGACTTGCTGCCTCTTCTGATTGGATGCTGGTTGCCATGAGCTGGCTGATCGCGGTGAGAATGTGTTGTGCATAGCCGGGTTGTGATGTAATGTTCATTCACTAGATATAGGTACCATGATTAGACATGCTCCGCGTCAACATTTCTCTGCCCAGGATTGGAGAAAACTCACTGGCAGCCAAGGAGCAAGAAAAATACAAAGGCCAGGAGGGGTGACTGATTAAATAGTGTCAACAATTATGTTTCTGCAACACAACAACATACCCACATTACCCATTCACAAGTGGCTGTGGAGTTCTTGCCATTTTCTTTTAAACTGCAGTAGAAACAACTATTACAGACTGGGTGTTCAGAATATTTTGACTTTGATTCTTTCTGTATTTTCAGGATAGTATAAGCATGTAGCAGAGCAACAGTGGTATACCTGGATCATAACTAGTTGAACAGCATGGCTCAAAGGACGACATGACATGGTGTTCAAATCTAGAATCCCATTTAATGACTTATATGGCTGTACAGTATTGGCTTGAACGAAATATGTCAATATTTGATTTACATAGCCCTATGTTTCAATTGCAGTCCCACAGGTTACAGTTCACATTAAGCTAAATCCCCAAGTGAGCAACAGAATCGTTCCATTCTTACCGTTTCAGCGCCTCTAGTGGCGTAAGGCCATCACTGTGACTGTACTGGAACAATCAATATTACAGGCCTCTCTCCTAAATTGTAAATAGACTCAAAAACAGATACGTTGGCCAAATAACAAAACACCAGGGCAAAAGTTAGTGAGCTCCTCCCCCTTGTAGATGATTCTATTTATCCTGTTGACTAAGACAAGTCCACTCCCAAGGACTTCATCAATTATAGCCACGGAGGGATTATTTCATCGAGGGGGTGCTGAGTTCTGCAGTTGGCAATGCTCCAGCTCCTCTCTGAGCAAGCCTTCCTGGGTGGATACTCAGTCACTGTTCAGGTGTTTGGCCACTTGCCCAGAGAGATGCCCGCTTAGATAGTGGAGCCTGCTTCTTCAAAATGGGGTGGCAGTGATGGATTGGTGTAGATTATATGTTTGTAATTGTGTAAAGATCTCTCTCTCTCTCTCTCTCTCTCTCACACACTCTTATGCAGATCAACTCCATGGCTGTTTCGATTGGCCTAAGAAGAAGATCTTTATTAATCCACACATATTGGTCACACAACACACACAGCGGGAAGTGGCGGCCGCCAAACACACACGCGCATGCAGGGAGGGTGGCCCGTGGAAATGCGTCCTCTGCATTTAACCCATCCTGCTGCCCCTCCAGGGGCAGCCAGGAGCAGTAGGCAGCCATTCTGACGGCGCCCGGGGACCAACAGCTCCAGGTTTTATGTCCACATCTTGGTCAGGGATGTGGACAGGAGAGGCGATCTTCACATTCCAGACGTTCCAGAGAGCCTTTTAACATGGCTCTCTGGAATGTCTTACTCCCTTTAGGGTGACCAATCACACTTGGAACACATTGACAAGGCTCATAATGAGGAAGTGGGGCTCTTCTTTTTGTTTGCCCTCTTGTCCGCATAGTGACGCACACAATGTCACACAATAATTTATCCACAGAGGTGTTTCTCTCGTTTTAATAATCCAGCCCCTGGATAGCATTTCATAATCTTTCATTGTCCTTATATAAAAGGCAGGTAGGCTCCATAATTTATCTCCAAATGTTTTAGCCCTGCCTGACTGTATTTCTGTGTCATTCTTTTTTCCCATCCCCCACTCTCTCAATGCTCATCTGGGGTATGGCTGCGTGGCGACATCCTCATCCGGCCATCCACACACTCTCCCTCCCTGATCAACCCACAGGTAAGTTCCATCTGATTGGATTATATCCTCCCCCACGTGTCTGTGCTCATTCAGCATTCATTTTTGTTACGTTTACACTCAGTGGGAGTCAGTTACTGTGTGTTGAGCAGTGCATCCCGAACCTCCATCACGAGCCACACATACTATACGTGGTGTGTGGGGTCTGGTGCATCGATGGCCATTATGTAAGGTCAAACGTCTTGAGCCTTTAATTTGCTGATTTGACGAGGATCACAGGGCTTTGTGTATGTATTTTGTATATGCTGTGTTGTGTAAATCTGTGTGTGTGTGCGTGTGTGTGCATGCATGCATTATCTTTCAAGAAAGGCATGACCCAAACCTTTCAAGAACCTTTCCTTTAAAAAGGATGTAGGTGCTGTGTCTGTCTCTGGTTAAAGTTTAAAGTGTTTCTAAGAGATGGAATGGTCGGTGCTTGGTAAGAGTTTGAATTCAATATGTTCTGGGACTATTCCTCTGTTATTATTACTTTTTATCAGCATCAATCTCTAAATCTCCCTAAATCTCCCTTGTGTAAGAAGTGTCTTTTACACAATATCTATGACTGAGTTACATGGAGAAAAACCTCACAGAAATAGTTTTGTTCTTTTGCTTTCTTGTCAAAGTCAGACATCCATATGGCAACTTAAATGTTGTTATGATAAATAACAAAAAAACTAAATGAATTATATGATTATTATATGAAGATAATAGCAAAAAACAGAATCTGTTGTAAGTGTTAAGTTTCATATATCTTACTCACTGTGTGGAACCTCCTGCATCCTGCTTTCTGGGATCAATTATCAACAGTGGAGGTCATTTCGATGGATACCTCCTTCTTGACATATATAAATTGCCGGAAGACAAATCAAAAAGAGATCATCCAATCCACCTAAACAGATGTTTGTACCCAAAATCCCACCCTCAGGACCTGAGACCTCTAATATTACTATATACACCCATTAACTGGACTTTTAATGATATGTAAAACAAACATAATTGAATCTCTTATCTTGGTCTAGTAGTCATAGTGGCAGTTTAGTATAGTTGTTTACTGTGATGAGCCACAATAATGCTGTTTGAAAGAAGAAAGAATAAAACAAGTATTTAGAAAGCACAGAAGCAGAGAACACTGTAGTATTGTTTGGCTGTGGTCTTGAAAGCTGCTTGAGTGTGGTAAACACAAGTAGCGATTAGCCAGACATCGATCAGCAGAGGTTGCAGACGGGGCCGTGCTTAAAGGATAACTTTGATGATTTTCAACCTTATCTCCATCTATCCAGTTGTTGCCAATGCTCTCTATGTCTGGGGCACAGCTCAGCTGTCGGATGAATCATCCGGCAGCATGAAAGAAAGGAATATATAGTTAATTTGCATGAACTACCCACATTGAAGTGATACAAAGCCAGTTGAAAAGTGGTAAAGTTCCCCTTTAAAGATGCAGTAGTAGTTGGGGAGGGAAATTGCATAGTATGTAGGCCTAGTACTCTCAAGTTGTGGACTGTCAACACATTCGGACATTAATGAGGCGTTTTTGCACGTAAATGAGCATGGCATGCTTGAAGGGCTTACAGAGTCAAAAGGGTCTCAAGGCTCAGTAGTGTTGAAGTAATGTGTGTGTCTACCTCATTTCAACTTTCTTTGGTGTACTATCATACCAATATATTTGGTATTTATGGAGCGTGAACCCGATTCTGGCTTCAGAGTCAGTATGATATGTCTGCATTTCAGCACTCCCTTCAGGGGTTTCTGAATCTCAAGTGTCCTTTGAATTTAACTTGCACATGCACTTGCATATCTGCCGTTTGTGTGTGTGTGTGTGTGTGTGTGTGTGTGTGTGTGTGTGTGTGTGTGTGTGTGTGTGTGTGTGTGTGTGTGTGTGTGTGTGTGTGTGTGTGTATGTGTGTGTGCATGCATGGATGCGTGTGTGTTGCATATTTTTACGTGTGTTTGTATATCAAGTCATCCAGGTGTGTGTCTGTGAGTGAGTGAGTGAGTGAGAGAGACAGTGTGTGTGGGTGGTTCCACACCTGTTCCATATGATGAGCGCAGGACTATTTTATGGCGACCCCCCCCCATCCGGGGCCGTCCCGAGCGGTTGCCTGCCAGAGTTGCTCTTAGCGATCTTGTACCTTTCTAACTTTTTTTCTATCTTTATCTACTTCTTTTAGATTTCTTGTTATTTAATTTGTAAGATAAGATATTTGTACAGCCAAACAAGATGGCTCTGCAACTTCTTTCTTTGTTTTTACTTGCTATTTTTATACGACATTTACCGTGCCCGACGCCCGGCATGGCGGACGCGGTGCAGGGCTCCATTGTTTACACCAGAGATCAGCTGCTGAACCTCCGACTGTGTGGTGGGGCCGTCAGGAGACCCAACATCCCCAGGGAGCTGAGGAGGAGATACCCCATCATCATGGGGAACGTACGATCTCTGGTGAACAAGATGGACGAGTTAACATCACTCACAAGGAGCGAGAGTGTGTTTCGTGAGGGGTCTGTTATGTGCTTCACAGAGACATGGCTGCATGACAATGTTCCGGACACTGTAGTGAACTTAGCCGGCTTTCAGCTGGTGCGGGCGGACAGGAGTTGCAACGAAAGCGGCAAGAAGAAAGGAGGGGGAGTTGCTATTTACGTGAACAACAGATGGTGCAACCCTGGACACATTACAGTGAAAGAATGTGTGTGCAGCCCAGACATCGAACTGCTAGCAGTAAGTCTCTGTCCATATTACCTGCCCAGAGAGTTTTCCAAGGCCATAGTGTTGGTTGTTTACTTTCCTCCTGCTGCTGACATCATGAACTCCGTGACCGCACGTCGTCATATCAATATTGGATGATTTTAACCATGTCACTCTGACATCAACCCTGCCCACTTTTAAACAGTTTGTGGACTGCAAAACCAGGGAAAATAAAACACTGGACCTGCTGTATGCTAATGTTAAGGAGGCATACAGTTCCATAGCTCTCCCTCCTCTGGGCAGATCAGCTCACAACCTGGTCTACCTGAGGCCTCTCTATAAACCTGCGGTCCAGAGGTAACCAGTGGTCACCAGAACTGTACGGAGGTGGTCTCAGGATGCAGAGGAGACTCTCCAGGGCTGTTTTGAGATGACAGACTGGGATGTTCTCTGTAACGGACATGGGCAGGACATAGAATGGCTCACAGGCTGCATAACGGACTATGTACATTTCTGAATGGACTGTGTGATTCCGACCAAGACTGTGCACTGCTTCCCCAACAACAAACCCTGGGTGACTAAGGACATCAAGGCATCACTGAACAGGAAGAAGGCGGACTTCAGGAGTGGAGACAAGGAGGAGATGAAGAAGGTGCAGAGCGAACTGATGGAAAAGATCACAGAGGGGGAGGAGTGGTACAGAAGAAAGCTTGAGAGGAAGCTCCAGCAGAAGAACCTCAGGGAGGTGTGGAGTGGCATGAGAACCATCACTGGCCATGGAGCAAAGACCATCCAGGGGAGGGAGGGAAAGCTGGATGAGGCCAACGAGTTAAACCTGTTCTTCAACAGGTTTGATGATGTGGCTCCTCGCCACGCTCCCCACAGCTCCTCCTGTGACCCCCTCCCCTCTCCCCCTTCCCTCCCCTCTCCTCCCTATCCTCCTTCCAGGGCCCATCACCATCACGGCGGAGAATGTGAGAAGTGAACTCGGCAGATTACGCCCAGGCAAGGCCGCGGGCCTGATGGCCTCAGCCCCAGAGTGCTCAAGGTGTGTGCGACTTACACTGAACAAAAATATAAACGCAACACTTTTGTTTTAGCTCCAATTTTTCATGAGTTGAAAGCAAAGATCTAAGACTTTTCCGATGTACACAAAAGGCCTATTTCTCTCAAATTTTGTTGGTCACAATAAAAGGCCACTCTAAAATGTGCAGTTTTATCACACAGCACAATGCCACAGATGTTGCAAGTTTTGAGGGAGCGTGCAATTGGCATGCTAACTGCAGGAATGTCCACCAGAGCTGTTGCCAGTGAATTGAATGTTCATTTCTCTACCATAAGCCGTCTCCAAATTTGTTTCAGAGAATTTGGCAGTACATCCAACTAGGGCTGCACGATATATCGGCTATTCACGATATATCTTTATATTTTCAAATGGGATACAAAATTAGACAACATCGTTTATATCCGGATATGTCACGTTGTGTTAAAATACAGTTTTTTCTGCATCCCTCCGACTCGCAAGTTGCTTGGAGTGTGACTGTGAGACTCCCAGAGCGGCCCCTCCCCCACTAACTTCGCACGTGAGCACACCCGCCCCACCCCCCCTCTCTCTCTCACAACACAACAAGCAAGCATGGAGGAAGATAGCGAGAATAACACAGCGCCGGTAGAAGACCTGCTTACTAAAAAGAAAAACAAGGGTTCAGTTATTTGGAGATGGTTCGGATTCAAAAGAACAGACGAGAAGCAGAACCTGGAAGCAAACTACAAGTCTATTCTTCCATTTACAGCAGCGGGCATAAAGTGCAACACAAAGAGTGTGTTAAACTCCGTGCTGGTGCTGCTCCGTCCACCGGCCGCGAAGCCTTCGCATTCTGCCCCGAAACAAAGCACGCTGCAAGCTTCATTCACCCGTGGTGAGCCTTATGACAAGAAAAGTGCAAAGTGTCGTGATATAACAAATGCGGTGGCCGACCACATCGCAAAAGATATGGTCCCTGTTGCAACGGTGGCTCAACCCGGCTTTAAAAAGCTACTCAACACCATCGACCCAAGATATCATTTGCCCAGTCGCAATTACTTTTCAAAAGAAGCTTTTTAAGCTTTTAAGAGGGATGTATGTACAACTCGCCCAAGATATATGCTGCTGGCATAAAGTTCTATTATGCTATTCTATGCTATACTATTGATAGCACATGTTGATATATTGCGCAATGTGCAGTATTAATGACTCGTGTTTTAATAAAGGTGCTTTTGACATCTCACATGTGGCTTTTGACTTACAATGAAACATTTAACCCTCTTCATAGAAAATATCGATATATATATCGTATATCGCCATTCAGCCTAAAAATATCGGGATATGATATTTTGTCCATATCGTGCAGCCCTACATCCAACCGGCCTCACAACGCCAGCCCAGGACCTCCACATCCGGCATCTTCACCTGCAAGATCGTCTGAGACCAGCCACCCGGACAGCTGATGCAACAATTGGTTTGCATAACCAAAGAATTTCTGCACAAACTGTCAGAAACCGTCTCAGGGAAGCTCATCTGCATGCTCGTCATCCTCACTGGAGTCTTGACCTGACTGCAGTTCGTCGTCGTAATCAACTTGAGTGGGCAAATGCTCACCTTCGATGACGTCTGGCACGTTGGAGAATCCCGGTTTTCACTGTACCGGGCAGATGGCAGACAGCGCGTATGGCATCATGTGGGTGAGCGGTTTGCTGATGTCAACGTTGTGACTAGAGTGGCCCATGGTGGCGGTGGGGTTATGGTATGGGCAGGCATATGCTACGGACAACGAACACAGGTGCATTTTATTGATGGCATTGTGAATGCACAGAGATACCGTGACGAGATCCTGAGGCCCATTGTTGTGCCATTCATCCACCACCATCACCTCATGTTGCAGCATGATAATGCACGGCCCCATGTTGCAAGGATCTGTACACAATTCCTGGAAGCGGATAACATCCCAGTTCTTGCATGGCCTCCATACTCCCCGGACATGTCACCCATTGAGCATGTTTGGGATGCTCTGGATCGGCGTATACGACAGCGTGTTCCAGTTCCTGCCAATACCCAGCAACTTCACACAGCCGTCGAAGAGGAGTGGATCAACATTCCACATGCAACAACCTGATCAACTCCATGTGAAGGAGATGTGTTGCACTGTGTGAGGCAAATGGTGGTCACACTAGATACTGACTGGTTTTCTGACCCCCCCCCCCTGCATATCTGTGAAATCCATACTTCAGTGCCTATAAATGTCTCTTTTCAAGATAAAACTGCACATTTTGGAGTGGCCTTTTATTGTGACCAGCCTAAGGCACACCTGTGCAATAATCATGCTGTCTAATCAGCATCTTGATATGCCACACCTGTCAGGTGGATGGATTATCTCGGCAAAGGAGAAGTGCTCACTAACAAAGATTTAAACAAGTTTGTGAACAGAATTTGAGAGAAATAGGCTTTTTGTGGACATAGAAAAAGTCTTAGATGTTTGCTTTCAACTCATGAAAAATTGGAGCTAAAAGTGTTCAGTGCAGCGTCTTCCAACACATCTTCAACCTGAGCCTGAGCATGACGATTGTCCCTGTCCTGTGGAAAACATCATGCCTGGTTCCTGTCCCCAAGAAAATACATGCAAACTAGAGATGCGCGGTTGGCGGTTGCAACCGCGGACTCCGCGGCTAAACGGCGGATTGGGCGGATGACGTGACAAAAAATTCTATTTTTATTAAATTCGAGCGGGTGGCGGTTTAACCAATCAAATTAAAAATAGATATACATTGTTAAATATTGTTACCTCCATCCGAAAAAACGAGCACACTTTGAAATAGTCCAATTTTCAAGACGCTTTGTGGCAAGAGCTTTATAGCCTCGCATCAGCAGCGCCTTGCATTGCCTAAAGACCTAAAAACAACCGGCGGATGGCGGGCGGGTGCGGTTTTGAAAATTGGGTAGCCATGGCCCATGGCATAAAACAGACGGCTTAACATAAATACACAAAAAATATGTTGCAGCGATTGCCAGCAAGCATCGCAATGGCACCTTTGGATTCGTCCATACCCAGCCTCGCTGTCGGGAGAGCAAACACATGTCAGCTTATATTAATTCATAATCATGCTCATCTCCAACAGCTGCGTCAATCACAGGAATGTTGTGTCTGCACATCACCCTGTTCTGTCACTAATCTATTAAATTGGGGCCAATCGGTACTGAATAAAAGACTCTGAGACTGTGAACTTCCTCATCTGCCTGAGATGGTAGAGTCGCTGCCTCGCCTTCCTCATCAGAGATGTGGACTCCCAGGTACTGTGAAGCTGCACCTAGCAGTACCATTAATCCCCAGTGGTGTCTAAGTCCTCCGATGTTATGTCCTCCTAAATCCACAATCAGCTCCTTAGTTTTGTAGAGAGCCAGCATGAGGCTGTCGTAACTACTTAATAACTACCTCAGAAAGCAGCAGTCATTCAAGTGTACAGCCATTGTACAATTTAGGGCCAGACTGGGAACATCATTCAGGCCAGGAAATATAGTCCCTGTGACGGACATAGGGTTGGGAACCGAACCCAAAGTGCCGGGTACTGGGTACCCGAGAAAAAAATGGAATTTCGATTCTGCTTATCGGTTCCTAAAATAGATATAAATCTTTATTATTGCAAACAAAGGCTATATGTCTGCAAGGACGTGGCGGCTACCTCTCAGGACATTTAAAGCAATTTATCTGCCAGGACCTGTCTACGTCACGCATCAACGCAACACTGCGACGTGTCCATTTGCTTAGTCAGCAGTGTGGAAGATGGACCGCGGTAAACGGTCAAAAGTGTGCCTTCACTTTGTAAAAGAAAGCGACGACAAGGCTAAGTGCAGTAAATGTGGGAAATGCTGATATGGTGATCTGTCTTCTGTACTGGGAGCATACAGCCGGTCGCTGGGAGCGTACGGCCGGGCGCTGGGACCGGAGTCCGGATAAGCAGAACCGGAACGGAATGGGAATCTATAAAATTCAAACGATACCCTAGACGGACAAACTGGTTGAAATTTGATGGCCAGGACACCATGAAGAGTCGCGGTTCTCCGGATGGCCAGTCCGGCCTGGAGCAGCCACTAGCACACCAGCCTATGTCCAGTAGCTGGTGGGCCAGGGCAAAGGGCCGTGTGCCCTCCTCCCACCGCATTCCCCGGAACCATTGCCTGTGGCCCTCCTGTGTGAGGCTCAGCCTGTCCACCAGAGCACGGCGAAGCTTCAGGTATAATGAGCGGGTGGCCACCGGTAAGCTGTGCGCAGTGGAGAGCACTTCCCCTTTCAGCAGGG
The DNA here is from genome assembly GCA_002895965.2 of Coryphaenoides rupestris. NCBI lineage: Eukaryota > Metazoa > Chordata > Actinopteri > Gadiformes > Macrouridae > Coryphaenoides > Coryphaenoides rupestris. The sequence continues at coordinate 606,701 of PIJE02000005.1, forward strand.
GAAGGAGGTGCACAGCCACCCACAAGCCTCCTCCGTGCCACCGAACACCTCCAGGAAGGCCTCCACCTTGTCCCCTGGCGTTAGCTTCAGCAGGGAGATTGTCAGCGGCCAGTCTGCCTCCGCCGCTGGGGCCTGGGATCCTACTCCACCCTCCGTGCTGGTCAGACCGCCGGCTGCCTGCCTCATCAGGTCCCGCATGGCAGAGTGACCCTCCACCTGATGAGTGGCCATCTTCAACATGGTCCGTGTCTGCTGGGTGTGTGCTGGCAGATCAGGTGCAGTGCCATGGCAAGCAACGAGTCAGCCGCGGACTCTCTTGCCTCTGTCATCTCTCTTAGTGTTTGTGGGTTTCAGCACTACTGTAGCAGTCCCCTGCTGCCCCCAGTTTAGAGAGAATGTATTTCGGCACACGTCTTTAATGTTCAAAACTATCCAAATCATAAATGGCCCAAGGCACAAAACAGATGGCGTAACATAAAGACTTTTTATAACATAAAATGTCTTGCAGCGATCGGCAGCCAGTGTCGCGACAGCACATCTGGATTCGTCCATACCCAGCCTCGCTGTTGGGAGAGCATGTCAGCCTATATTCATTTATAATCATGCTCAACCCCAACAGCTGCGCCAATCCCAGAATTTGGCGCTCCGCCCGCCTGTTTCACAACCTGACGCTAAACCACACCCCCTCATACCACAGCTGTGTTTTCTCTGTGGCCTTCATACTCGTACTTCATGTACAGTCGCATCCTATCAATGGTGACAATGGCAGGTTTGAAAGATTCCCTGCTTTAACCTCACATTGCACCTGGTTCCCCACACTGTCAGCACCTCCTAACATCCAGGTAATTGCTTCTTTCCCTGCCTGGTTCCCCCTCTTCACAAAGCGGTCTAGCCTGATGTTGTGGTGGGGTAGGCTTATTAAGGGTTCATGGGTCTAAGCAGAGCTGTGGAGGAATAGCTGGCTCCTTTGTCCCAGTATGCAGAATGTTTGTACTTGCCTGGTACTGTTCCACTGCCTCCACCAGGTCACCAGCTTTATCAGGGTCACGTTGGCTGATGATCGTTTTTAGCCTCATAGTGTCCCTGAAATATTCGTCCACTACTATAGTCTCTACAACCCCCGCTGCTAAAGTTTCTGATGGCTCTAGCGATGTCTTTGTTATGCCTATGAGCTTTGCATTTGCATATACATACTCATTATTAAAACTCCAGGTGTGAAACTGCTGGGCCATGCCAGTCCTAATTTTACTTACTTTTTTTTAAAGGTCAACACTTTTGGCTACCATGGGGTCTAAATCATGAAAGGCTTTTTGGGTCTCCACAGAGAGAAAAGGTGCAAGCAGTCCAGCCCATTGTTCTTTTGCCCCTACCATATTGCAGTCTTTTCAAAGGTGTGCAGATATGATTCTGGGTCATATAAACATCACTAGCCTGATTCCCCTGGTACTCAGGGCCCATTCTCTCTGCATGCAGAACTCCATTTTTAGATTCTGCCCTGTTCATCCAGCAAGGCATCGTTGGTTTCCATCGGTCGCTGGTTGCTTTCAATCAGGAGTTTCAACATGTGTTCATTTCCAAATGTAAATGTAAATGTACATGGAGTTAAAGAGGGGCATGTTGAAAAGTCTCAGTGGCTCCACATCAATGGCGGTCAGTGGCTCCACATCAATGGCAGTCATATATTCACACCCACTGTGCCCACATTCTCCAGCATATGTTGTTATGGGAGGCTGGTTACTCCTAGCAGTGTCCTTTCGTGGTGTGGATTAGCCTACTGGCAAAAAATCCAAAATCCAAAAACCCTTACAACACAATACTAAGATAAGATCAAAATGATATCCCTGCATGGTTTCTACCGTCACACCAACAATCTCCCTCAAATCCTTCTGTCCTCTTTAACCTGGTCACCTGGATCCCGATCTGACCTTCCCTTCCTGTCTAGCCGCTCCTGGGGATTGTAGTTTGTAAATGGGAATTGTAGTCCCGCAGCCAGCAGGAGGGAACATAG